>VWZW01004602.1:241860-361840 GCA_013397115.1 Edolisoma coerulescens
CAGCGCTGCCAGGGATGCCCAGGGTGGGGTTGCTGGGGTGTCTGTGCAGGGCCGGGAGCTGGACTCGGTGATCCTTGTGGGACGCTTCCAGCTCGGGATGCTCTCTGGTTCCACGGTTCTACCTGAGGTGAACATCCAGCCTTCAGCCGTCAGACACGGCTGCAAGGGGAGGCCCAAGGGTCGCTCCCTCCAGGCTCCTGTCAGGAAACAGACGTGCAACCTGCAAAAAAAATCAGTCATTTTGACACAAAATTGCAGCCTGCCTTTGACGGATGGGGTGAAAGGTTTCACACACGGTTTATTTTCCACAGCTGGGCGCTCTGTTGGCAGCAGGGCCGTGTGTGAATGCCGCCACGTCCCTCTGCTCGTGGGGTGGACTCGGTTGTGAAGGTCGGGCTGTCGGGTTTTGGACATGACAGGTCTGAAGAATTGACACAAACGCCGCTGGCTGTGTCCCCTGAGCAGGTCACTGCTCCCCACCATTGTCCCAGAGCAGGCAACACAGCCGTTCCCAGAGTGACTGGAGGCAGCGGAGCCCTGAGGCAGAGATGGGTGTTCAGGAAACCTCGTGCCCAGTGTCACCTGCCAGAGCAAACGCCTGCCTCGAGGTCATCGAGTGCTTGAAGACAAACCCAGCACAAGGAGCTGATCAACCAGTCAGCCAAGCCTCAGAGGATTTTCAATTCACACAGTCACGGAACTGCCTGGGTTGGAAGGAACCTTCATAGATCACTTATTCCACCCCCTGCCATGGCAGGGACACCTTCCACTATCCCAGGTTGCTCCAAGCCCCATCCAACCTGGCCTTGGGCACTTCCAGGGACCCAGGGGCAGCCACAGCTTCTCTGGGCACCCTGTGCCAGGGCCTCAGCACCCTCATCATAAAAAATTTCCTCCCATTGCACAGTCTAAATCTATTCCTTTGCTTCTTACCCTGGCCCTGATAAGAAGTCTCCCATCATCTTCCTTATAAGCCTCCTTTATATATTGAAAGGCTGCAAGAAGGTCTCCCCAGAGCCTTCTCTTCTCCATCTGAACAATCCCAACTCTTCCAGCCTTAGAGGGGTGCCAGCTCCCAGATCAATTTCATGGGTGTAGATTTTGATCCCTATGAGGGTTTAGAAAAGTGTTTTTCCTTGGGAAAGTATTTTATAAATCTGCTTTTAGGGCACTTGAGTGAGTGGGGCAGCAAATTCTTACGTATGATTCATAATACATACAAAAAAAGCACTTGGATTGTCCCCCTGACTCTGCAGGTGAGTGCAAGAATCCCAGGAATCCAGAGCCACTCATTCAACAATACTGGACAGAGGAGTAGAAGTTTCATAGATAATTAAAGTTCCTGCAAGCCTTGTGAAAAGAGGCAGCTGAAGGAGGGAGTGACACACCTTGTCTTGTCTGTACCTGAGGAAGGGCTGTAGCACAAGCTCATGTTTCACTGTCCTTCAGAGACCCTGCATGAAGAGACCAAAAGTTGGGGAAAAGCTTCAGTCCTCTCTCTCCATAGACTCCAAAGTAAAATCTGCAAGAAAATATAAGAGGATTTGAACAAATTAAGTCTGTTTGGTCTACTAATCTACCCACTGAAAAATAATTTCTGTAGAGAGAGGGGAAAAAAGATGAAGAAGGTACCCAACTCCCCTGGTTTGTGTGGACACAAGGAGCAGCATACAAACACCTCACCAAGCAGAATTTTATCATAATCTGAGAAATCCACTATGAATAACAAATTTTCAGAGCTGTATCTTTGCTGAGACCCAAGCTGTGAGCAGAAAAAGTGCCATGTGTGCACAATAAAGACATGGAAATACTTAAAAAGTAAGGTCAGCCTGTGCTTCCCAACCCTTTTTTCCCTGCATGTAAACTAGATGGGGGAAAATGTTCTTTATTTCTATGTTTAAATATTTTGCCAGTTGGGGCAAATGCTATTCCTTAAAAATACAACTCACCCTTCAAACTAACACGCAGGTCTGCTCTATCCCTGGCACAATTCCCACCAGATCTTCCTGGAAACACCCCGAAGTTGCTCACAGTGACATTTTTCATGTACGAAACAAAACTCAACCTCAATACATTCGATTTTTGCCCTCAGAAGACAACTCCCATTAAACTTCTACTCGTGACTATCCCCCCACCCTGGTTTTTGTTGCACAGTCATGTCACCCAAGAGTTCCTACAACAGAGAAGGAGAGAAAATCCATCTGTTTTGAAGGAGCAACTGAAAAAACCCCACCTGTAGAGAACTGGAGCCATGCAAGCAGTTACAGTCTCCATGAAGCTGTGCCCAGTGCTATCAATTCCCAGAATTAAAAAGCATCCAGATGGATGCCTCCATCTTCATCCCATGCTCAGACTGCCCTTACTTGTGCCTCTTGGAGCTCCCTCAAACTCTCCCTTGCCCGTTCCCCAGCAAGATCTCCCTCTTTGAGGCTGGGGAGGGTCCAGCCCAGAGCAGGGCTCACTTTGAAGGCTGCTCAGGGCTTGGCCTGATGGGTTTTGAACACTTCCAAGGATGGAGATGTAAACCATGCTCTGGTCCATGTCCCAGGGCTGCACCACTCTCACAGGGAAAGATTTCCGTAGATCCAGGGGGAATTTCCCGTGTTGGTCTGTGTGCCCTGGAGAAGCACCCAGCTCCATCACTCCACAGCACCCCAGGAGCCCTCACCCATCTCCCTGCAGGTTCTCCTCTTGCTCTTTGCTTCTCCCCTGCCTTCGTGTTTATCCCAGGCATTTAGGGGTCTGGGTTACCCCAGAAGAGGAGGCAGCCAGGGGGCTCATTACAGCTGAGAGATGCCTTTTCTTCATGCTAGGAAAAAAGTCAGGCGAGCCAGGCAGTTCCCATGGCTTCTCCATGGCAACAGGGCCTCCCAGACACGCACACAGGCAAGCGGGCCGAGGGGGCCGGCAGCATCGCAGCCCCTCCACCCGAGCCCCAAACCTCCACTCGTGGGGCTCTCGTGGGATCTCACCCCAAAACAGCTTCCAAAATAATCACAGCTGGCCAGAGGAAGGTTCCCTCCTTCCACTGGGGAAGGTGCACTGCCGTGAAGCCCAAGCCAGGCAAAATCCATCCCAACCAGTGATGGGTTTTGTCCAGAGAAATGCATCACCCTTGAAAATCTGGTGTCTCTGCATCCTGTCAAACCAAACAGCACATCTCTGTCCAGTGGAAAACCCAGAACCTCAAACCTGATTATGTTGAGGTCTTAGATTGGATTCTGATACTCAGACTTTGAGGAACCATTCTTTTTATGTTTAGAAAAGCCATTTTTGTCTAAACGAGCAAAAACTGTGGATCCTGACAATTTAAATGCAAAAAAGGAGAAATAAGGCAAGGCAAAACCAGTCCCAGCAGCAACCTGCAAAAGGGAGAGGCAAACAATAATAAATACTTCTTCAAGCACGTCAAGCTGGAGAGTCAGAAGCTGGCTACAGTGCAAGAGAAGCATTCGTAGGAGATAAGGTCAGAACAGAAAAACAATGAATATTTTGCATCTGTAGTCAGTGAGGAAAAGCTTGGAGACGTTCCTGTGCCAAAAGTCATCTTTATATGGACGTGGCATTGGATTTGGCTCATGCTCAAGTGTCAGCAGAAGAAGATGAGGAATAAATAGCCAAACTAGAGAGTGCAAATGCACCAGGCTGAGATGGTTCACCTAAGTGCCCAGTGAGAACTCAGAGGTGAAACAATTCTGTTACTTAATTGTAGCATGTAATCACTGTGTGTAACAGCCTCACTGTCCGGCAGCTTCAAGGTGACAAATGCAAAGGGTTTGAAAAGGAGTGACAACCTGAAGTCTGAGGTTCCCTCCTGGGCAAAGTGAAATTGTCACTAAGAATCCCATTAGTGCAGAGTTGGATACATTTGAAATACTGGGAAGAAAAGAAAGTTGATTTTCCTGGAAAAAAGGAATGCTTCATAAACCTGTTACAGTTCTTTAGAGGGGTCGATAAGCGTGTGGTGTATTCTGCCTGGATTTCCCAAAGGTCTGTCACACGAGTTTCTTACAGGAATGCAGCTACCGTGGGATTAACAGAAAAGCCTTGAGATAGATAAATACCTGGTTAAAGGATTCCCAAAGAGCAGCTCTCGGTAGGCAGGATCCTGAATGGAGGGAGGACTGGAAAGGAGCCCCACAGGGACCTGGGCAAGGCTCTGCTCACTTCAGCATATTCAGAAATAATCTTGAAAATTAATTGGAAAAAAAAAAAAAAGGAGTGACAAAGTTTGCTGCTGATGTTAAGGCATTCAGGGTCATAAATACATGAGACACTGAAGAGTTATACAAGGACCTCATGATAGTGAATAACTAAGCAATAGGTTCAGGACATCCAGAGGAGATAATTACAAAGATAAAGATACAGGAGGAAAACAATCCCAACTCCTCGAGCACTGGGCTCTGCACTGATCCTTATCCTCAGAAAGAGCCTCTTTTTCTTCCAGGTTCAGCTGAATATCATCCTGCCCACCCCAGCAGCTTTTGTACCTCATGCTGGCCCCTGGCTTTGGTGGGAATATAAACCTGGGAGAAGGGAAGGGACTCAGCAGTGTGTAAGCATAAAACCAGGATAAAGCGGGGCGTTTAATGGCCCGTGTGAGATGACTGCAGTTCCTGTGGTCCAAATTGAGACCAGGATTGTTTGTGGTTCCTGCAGAGAGCACAGTCAGTCACTCAGGTCCTGGGAAGGGAGAGTACCAGGGTCAGCAGTGCCAAGGGAGGTGTGGGACCCCTCCCCAGGGACATTTCCCAGGGCTGCACATCACCACAGCTTAAGCCGAGGTGCAGGTGCTTCCCCAGGAACATGATGTGCTCAGAGCACAGAAGTGGCACAGACAGGACAGGGCAGGGATGGTTTTAGCCCCCTGCCCTCTGCTCCCATTTCTCAGCACAAAACAACTGGCCCGTGTTGGTACTGAAAGGGCAAAGCACAAGACTGAAGAGAGAAGACAAACTGATGTGCCCACTGTCCTAAACACTCTATCCCAGTTAAGCTCTTCTGACAAGCCACAGCAGCCCTGAGAGCTGGTGATAAACCCACAACACTGAGGCAGCTGGAGGAGCTGACGGGGTTTATTCACACAGCAATGTTTGGAAAGAGCTCGAGGACAGTAGTTATGGCCAAGTGCCTGGGAAGCTCAAGGTCTCCTGAGAGCCAGAAGGTCACTCAAGTATCACCTCTCCACCTTCCTGCTTGGCCGGTTTAGTCCCTTCAAGATGTTGCTGTTAAATTCATCAAGTACAAACTTCACTGTAATGAGGCACTGTAAGAAAATAACTTTCCCAACACTGGTATAATTAAAATTAGGCCATATATCACTGAAGCAATATCAATAGCTAGCAAGTTGGATTTTGCCAAGAATTATGGTTTTGCTTTGAGTGGATTTATTTGCACAGAGATGTTCTTACATGGCCAAGCACTTGACATCACCCAAGCTTGCTCAACCCCGGTCCCAAAGGTAGTCCTGAGCCTGGGTGAACAGTTCCAAACCAGCTGGGATGTGGGGCACTCAGACCCCATGCTGGCCAGCTCACCCCCAGCTATTTTTAGGAAAAGACCTAATCAGGGTTGGGTACAGCCTTTCAGCCCTGCCTTCTGCTACGTGACATGTCCCAGCCCCGATGTGCTGCTGAGGGCAGCGCTGCTGGCAGGGGAACCCAGCCCCCTGAGACCCTGACCACAGGGCTGTGCTCAAAGATTAAACCTTCTCCTCCATCCTCCTCAGCCACTGCATTTTCCCAAGTCTTCTCATTTTGCCAGCATTATGAAGAGGTCAGATACTATTTTATATTATCTGTCTGCTCCTGCACAAGGCAGCAAGGTCCTGGCAGAGCAAGCCAGAGCAGCCCTCCCAAACTGGAGATTTGGAAGGGAGGCTCTGTGCTCAGCTGTGGGCGGAGGATAGGGAAAAGCAGAGCTTTTTATCCCAAATTTGGAAAAAAACATTGCAAAAGGTCTTGGGGGCTTACTTCCCACACACAGTCATAGTCTGGGGGGATTTGAGGGCGGGTGCACCCTCCTGGGACGAGAGCAGCAGCCTGTCTCTGGCAGAGAGAGCGTGGCTGGGAGGGCACAGCGTGCTCCTGCTGGCCACGAGAGCCTTTCCCAGGCACAGACACCTGTGTGTCCCCCAAAGCCCAGCCCCGGAGCCGCTTCCTCAGCCTCCACTGACCTCCCAGGCTGGATCAGCAAGGACTCAGAGCATGAGCAGCTCCAAACTCGGCCAGTAGCAGCAGCCTGGCTTCCCACTGGGACACTCCCAGGGTAGCACTGGGTCTGCCTGGCTCTGCAAGCACAACCTGAGCAGACTTCGCGCGTTGTTTGGAGAGGTGGAAATGACGAGGCTGTGGGGTTGCCACCTTTTTGCAGGGCAGGAGCCTCAGCAGCTTCCTCTGAGCAGCCATTAGAGATGGGGAGGACAGGCTTCAGCTTGGCACCGCTGTGCAGCAGCCTCTGGCTGGGCACTGCCTCTCTCCCTGCTCCCTGCACTGCAGCACCGGCACCGGCACGGCACGACCCCAGTGGGAGGCATCACACTACTTAAAGAAAATTATGTTGCTGGCCTTTTCATTATGTTGCCCAGCAAATGTTCCCATGAAATATAGGCCTAATTATCTACCCACATTCAGATTACTCTAAGATGCAATTTCCTTCTACTCTGTGGAGTTTGCTCTCCTTCTGATTGAAATACACTCAATTAGTTATTACTCTGCTGGCTGAAACCTTGAGCTGCCTTCCTGATGAGGCTGCTCCACCCGGGTCTCACTGGCCTTACAACAGCCAGCTGACACCGGGTCACAGGCAAGCCACAAAGATGTCTCAGCACTCAGCCATGCCTGTTATTTATTAGATTTGTATCTCAAATGGAAGCCTTGTCAGGACTGAGGGCTTGAAACATGAAGTATCAGCATCATAGAATCACTGAGGTTGGAAAAGGCCTCTCAGACCATCAAGTCCAACCATTCCCCCAGCACTGCCAAGGCCACCACCAAACCATGTCCCCAGGTGCCACATCTACACATCTTTTAAATCCCTCCAGGGGTGGTGGCTCCACCACTGCCCTGGGCACACTACTGAACAAAGAAAAGACACAGCCTCAGCTGTGGTGTCCATCCTTGATTGGTGTCCATCCCTTGGGTGAGATCTTTTCAAAAGCGTGATCCTAAATCCCTGCGAGGGAGCTCCCTCTGCCCTGGAGAGGAAGACTCTGGGTGAGACTATGTTTCTGAGCCAGGAGAGCTGACAGGAGAGGGAGCATTTCAAGAGCAGCATAATATTATATACCTCTTTTTTCCTTAAAATGGTACAGCAGGTGGAGAGAAACAAAAGCAAGGAGCATCAGCTGTAGCAGGAAGGAGGATTTGAGCAGGATGGCAACGTCGTTTCATTCCTATTGGCTACATCAAATTGACATAAGCCAGTCCCTCAGAATAATAAAAGCAATTAATGTAACAAAGGAAACAACAACATGGATATGCCATATAGGGAAAAGATTCCTTAACTCCTCCGCAGAATTTTGGAAGCCCTGGTGTGAAGGCTCTCTGGAGGTCTTTGCTGGAAGTCTGGCACAGGAACTTCTTTTGGCCACACTGAGGCACTTGCTGGACGTTGATCCCTCCCAGAGTGACCTGTTCCCACACTGGACCACCCTCCTGGTGAAGGGAACTAATTTTGTACCTACCAGAGACATGTTTTACTCCCAGGGATCCCAGGGACTGCTCAGCAGCTGTGGAGGTGTAGGACTTGGCCCTTACAATGGAAGTTCCTCAAGGTCGGCATTCCAGAAACAGCTCCAGGAACAGATCGGGTGGTAATTGATTGCTCAATGATTCAGTGATTACTCAGTTTTTGCTCCATCCACATCTCAGTATTTCATTGTTTGGCAAAATATCAGCCTGACTTTGTCCTGACATTGGCACCACGCAGCACAAGAAGAGCTGAAGTTTGAAGTGACTGCGTCATATCTAAGGTGGAAGAAAAAATGTTATGATTATGGGAAAGTTTGTGTGACAGTGTCCCTGGAAACACCTCACTCCCAAAACTCTTCTCCTACCCTGCACCATGTCCAACCCTTGCTGTATCTAAAAGTGCAGAAATGAAACCACTGAAGTGAAACATCTGCTGGCAGAAGGGCTCAGATTATCTGTGTCAGTGGGCAAGGGGATTACAGAAAATGTTATCTGTCTGGACTTCTGTAAGACCTTTGAGACAGTCCCCCACAATATCCTTCTCTCTTAATTGGAGAGATGTGGACTTGATGGATGGACTGCTCGGTGGATGAGGAATTGGTTGGATGGTCACATCCAGAGAGTAGTGGTCAATGGCTCAATGTCCAGATGGAGATCAGTGACAAGTGGTGCTCCTCAGGGGTCTGTATGGGGCCAGTGCTGTCAAATATCTTCATCAGTGACACAGACAATGGGATTGAGGGTCCTTCCAGGAGATGACACCAAGCTGTGGGGTCAACCACCAAGTGATGTGGTTGGCACACCTGAGGGAAGCTGGAAGAGCTTCTGAGGGCACACCCAAAGAGCTGGAAACACAGTTCCCACTCTCCATGGAGCCCAGAGCATAGCAGGAACAGCTCTCTCTGGCCTGGTGCTTCTGCCTGCCATGAGGCTGAACAAGGGAGCAAGCTGTCGGGCACGTGGGGACTGATCCTGCACAGAGCAAGGAGCAGGGAGAGAGTAGGGAGAAACAAGCAGGGAGATGACTCAGAAAGCTCAGCTGGAGGATGAGGAGGGCTGCACACACATTCAGGGCCATCAGCAGCTCCTGGCCATGGTGAGGTTGTAGAAAAATAGAGGCCATCTGCTTCAGCTGGAGCATCACACAAAGGCACAGGCAGTAAAGAGCCTCTTGCTTAGACCCTGTTGGCAAGGAGAACAAATTCCACAATTGCTACCAAAATAGCCCAAGGCACAGGAGAGGAGTGGCCACAGTGTGCATTCAGGTTCTGCTGTCCCTGCTCCTGCCCCACTTCCAAGCTGTCCTGTGGAGAGGAGGAAGAGCAGCCCTGAAAGGTTCGTAGTGATTCAAAGCAGTGCTGAGTGGGATTTGGCAGCGGGCTTGGGATGGGCAGCAGCTCAATCCATCACTGTTCTGCAGGAAAGGACCTGGATGCTGCTGCAAATCTTCAGTGGAACCAGAGTCAAAAGTGCTGTGATTGTGCAGAACAGGTAAACATCCTGGCATGGGAAATAACACAGGGACAGAGCCACTGTGTGTGGGCTGTGCAGGGCTGGGACAACCCCAGCCTGTGAAGCTTCAGGGGAGATTTGGACTGGTTGGAGAGAGCTCAAGGGGAGCGCCAGGAGGGGTCAGATGGTGCAAGAGTGCAAACTGTGAGCAAAGGCTGAAAATGGGACCGATTCACCCCAGGAAATGAAAGCAACACACTCTGGTTATGTGCAAGGCTGAAGGCAGGACAGGGCAAGGAGCAGTGGGTGGGGAAATTCAGGTTCCACCGGAAGAAAAGTTGTGGAAGGATTGTGAAGCAGTGGAACAGACTTCCAGGGAGAGCAGTGCAGGTGTGACCAGCTGGAGCAGAACCTCCCTCGGACACCAGGTCAGATGGGATGAGCTCAGCACGGCTGCTCCTGCCCGGGACATGCCCCCATGGCCTGATAGGGCTTGCTGGGCTCTTCATCACTCATGGAACCAGCAGCTTCACAAACCTCATGGATATGGTGACAGTTCTGAGAATTTAAGGGAAAAAACCTCCTGCAGAGTGGGAAATCAGCAGTTCTTTGAATTGAACTTGAAACAGGGCAGAAAAACTGATACTGCGGAGTCGAGAAAATGTAACTTTGGCTGAAAGCCCATCCTGTAAGTTGGTAATCCTGAAAACAGCCATTGGAAGAAAAATGACACTAAATATGAAGAAAAGAACAGATACTGATCAATGTGCAGCAGCCACCACAACAGGCTATGGAGCAGAGGTATTGATAGGGGAGGGTAAACAGACAGAGGAAAATCCATGTCTGGCAAAGCCACAACCAGTAAAGTCAAAACCAGTTCACTAAATACATTAGAAACAAAAGAAACATTAATGATGTTGTAGACTCATTTCATAGACTTAGAGATGCAGAAAAGGATTTGATCAGGAGCAACCTCAGGTGTCTCCTGTCCAACATCCGATGTCCAAGTGACACTGCCTTGCTCAGGGATCACCCAGGTGAATTTTCAAGATCTCCAAACATGGAGAGGCCCCAGCATTCCCAGATGAGGAGGTTTGCCGGTGACAAGGCCTCAGTGGGTCCCTTCTGCGTTTGGAAAGGATGGGAGTGTCAGACACGAGGATGATGAAATTGTCTGTGGTCTAATAACACCCCAGAGCGTCTCGGGTGCCATCTGTGGGGTTTCTGAACCAGCAGCTCTGTGTGAGCTGCACCTGAGGGCCCTCGAGCAGTGCACTGAGCCCAGCCGAGCCGCCTCCTCCCGCTGCTGAGGATCTGGAAGCCTGGGAGATGCCGGGTTTGGCAGGATGCTGACGGGGTGCTCGGCTGCCCTGGTTAACAGCTGCTCAGTCCAGCACGACACATCCAGATTGAAAAATGGAGAGGACACAGAGGATTCAATTAATACAGAATTCAGGGATCAAAAATACACCCATCAGCAGGGTGTAATGGAAAGTGTCTTGTCAAACGAGCCTCGGTTCATCCTTCGAGAAAATTACAAGTTTGTAGATAAAGGTTACCATGTAGCCATTATTTGCTTAGCTTTTGGCAACGTGTTTGACTTAATATCCTATGACACCCTAATTACGAATTTAGCGCTATACAATCCCAATAAAGCCCGCATTAAATGGATGGAGAGCTGCAAACCCAGCTCCAAAACAAGGACTCGTCAGTGAACAGAGATGATTTAGAGGGATTCTGCCAGAGTCAGTCCCAGCCTGACACTAATCAATGTTTTCATCATTGATTGAGAAATGAGCACAAAACACAGCTGATAAATTATACAGCTGCTGGGAGCAGAAGGACTGGCAGTGAATAATTATGACAGAGAAGTTCTACGGAGCGACTGGGATCTTTTCTGTGCACAACCCATTTTCACTTGGCAGTGCTAAAATAGGCCAGCTTTCAAACAGGAATGGAGGAAAGGTTTCATCCGAAAGAGTTGGGAGGAAACATTTCATCCAAAAAAAGGATGGGAGGAAAGGTTTCAGCAAAAAAAGATGGGATGCTAAGAAGCTAGATATCATCAGGGGAAAATAAGTCCGAGCAGCTGGTTTTGCATCACTCCAGCACCTCAGCGCTGGCCCTGGGTGAAGAGCCTGGAGGCAGAGGATGAGGAAAGCAGGACAGTCCTGCAGTGCCAGGAATGCTGGGCAGAGGACACCAGAGGTGGCTCCAGGGGACAGCTGAAGTGGCAAAAGAGTCAGACAAGGCCCCAGAGAGGAGATGGACAAAGGCCCCGAGCTGCAGACACCCCATGGAGTGCAAGTCATGGGGACAGGCTCCAGCTCGAACCCACTGTCACCTCCACCTTAGGGCAGCACAGGAACCCGTCCGTGCTTGTCCCTGCAGCACCACTTGTCCTCGTCCTCTTGCTGCCCTCCACAAGAGTGACACTAAAAGAAAAACACTCACTTTCCCAAGAGAAAAAGAATTGCTTTGCTGAGCTCTTGCATCAGGCTGGGGTTACATTCCCCTCCTCGACATCATTTTCTGCCAGTAGTTGTGAACATGGAATGAAGGGAAGCTGAGGGGGTTTGCTGAGGGGGCAGAGGAGGAGGCTGGAAATGGGACATCCCAGGCTCGCAGGAGGGTCTGTGCAAGGAGCAGGGGCCCAACTGCCAGGAGACTTTCAATGATTTATGCACCACCAGCAGAGAGACATTTTCTCCTGTGGATTCTGCACCTGCAGCCCCAGAGGGGCTTTTCCATCACCTGCTCCTCACCCAGCCTGGCCCCAGCAGCCCAGGGGCCCTGGTGACCCTCTGATGGCCACAGCCCGACCCGGCGAGGCCGTGGCCCTTGGCAGCTGCCGGGGGAGCGCTCGGCTCCGCCGGTATTTTTAGCTCTGCCCACGACATCGCTCGAGTTCACGGCGTGACCTACTTTGGGAAGGCAGAGCTCTCGCCCCGCTGGGTCCCCACGTGCTGGGAAGATGCTGCCAGCCCCAGGAACAGCCCCCCCAGGGCACCCTGTCCCCAGCACGTGGCGCTTGGCTCCCTGTGGATCCGCACAGAACCCAGGGGCAGATTTTGGGGAGGAGGAGAAGGGTCCTGTGGGAGCCAGGGCTGTCTGCAGCAGGGACATGTGCAGGGCTCCCAGGTGGGTGCTGCTCTGCAGGGACTCAACAGCCTTTTGGTTGGGCTCTGCATTTCCACATTTCCCTTGCCTCGGATAAAATCAGCAGCTCCCAGATTGGCACAGACACAGCTTGGATTTGGGTCCTCGAGGGAGTTATCCCCAACAACTCAGCTCCCCAGTGGGCCAGACTGTGTAGCCAGCCCAGCTGGGCCTTATGGAGCCCCCAGCTTGGCTCTGGTGAGCAGAAAATCACAGACTGGGTTGGGAGGGACCTTAAAGCATCTCACTGCCCTGGGCAGGGACACCTCCCGTTAGACCAGGTTGCTCCAAGCCCCCTCCAACCTGGCCTTGGACACTTCCAGGGATGTGGAGTGGAGCTGCTGGGATGTGCGGTCCATGCCCAGGCTCTGGTGTCCACCCTGCCCACGGCTCCATCAGGGACCAGGCTCATTCCCAGTGTCACTGGGCAGCCGATGAATCTGTCCTGACCTTCTCTCTTGGGCACTCTAAAACCTCTCTCCTGACACCGGGAGTGCATGGCGAGGTTCACCGCTTGCAGAAGAGCTCCATGAAGGGACACACTCACCCCAACAACCCCTGCAAAGTTCAGCTCTCCCCTCTGCTTTCAGGACCAAAATCTCCTTCAGCACCAGGTCCGTGTCCCAGCACGAGTCTCGGAGGTGGCTGTGGCTGCCTGGGTTGTGCAGCCCCGTGTCAGCGCCCGTGGCTGCAGCCCAGGCGCACAGGCCAGGCGCTGGCACAGCCTCCTCCTTGGCAGCCCTTCCCTGCCTCATTACCCCCAAAATCCCAGGGGTCCATCGCTTTGCCGGCCCTGCTCTAGAAGCTTTTCTGAACTTTGCTGCGCTAAAAGCTTTCTATTTCCAGCAAGGATGCAAGTGGAGGGGAGGGATTTTACAGCCACCAGGTGACAGTGCCGGGGCTGAGCCACGGGGCAGCAGTTTCAGGGCGAGAAGGGGAGTGAGAGGGAGAGAAGTCACCTACCAGCCACTTCCAGCTAATCCAGCACCTAACTGGGGAGAAAAACAGCAGCAACAACCTGGTCACACACTGGGGGAGCAGCCCACACTGGTGGGAGGGGGGAAAGCACCAAGACAGGACTGAGAACAATGACGCCGAGGACAACAGAGCTGACACCCGTGTCCTCCTTCCCTGACTCATCCGACCACGCAAGATCCAATGCCTCGCACAGGCCAGGCAAATTCTTCCAAAGGCAGAAACAGCCCTTCTGGCAGTGGCAGTGATCAGCTGAAACCTTCCCCCGAGAGCCCGTGCCTCCAGGCAGCCATCAGTCACTGCGAGGAAGGAGGGTTTGGCAGCTCAGCCCACGCAGAGCTGGACGCTCACGTGCCGGATGGAGCGAACGCCTCGCGCTGGACGCGGACGCAGCCGCAGGCACAGCCAGGGCCACAGAGCACCTCACTGGGCCTCTCTGGGTCCAGCGGGCTGCAGAGCAGCCTGGCAGGCAATGCCAAGGGCAAACAGGGCATTTGGGGTCACCTGTGACACCCAGAGTTGCCTGTGCAGCAGCAATGTGCTCAAGCACGGGCACAGCTCGGAGCTCGCCCCAGGCCAGGGCTGCTCCAGCTGCACCAGCCTTACTCGGCACATTCCCCTGGGGCTGTGCATCTCATCTAATGTGCCTTATCCAAGGAAAAAATCTGTCATTTATGGTACATTTAAAATTAATGCACATTTGGGATTCTTGCTGATCCCAAATTATCCCTGCACGCGCGCTGCAGCTGGGAGCTGTGCTCGGCCCCGCCAGGACAGCGGCGCCCGCGGCGCTGCAGAGCCTCCCCCCCGGCAGCCTCACTGCTGGGGACAAATTCCCAAAATACAGATTTCCAGCAGCACTGCCAGCACTTGCACCTCACCAGTACCAACTCCTGCCTGGTGCCAGGAGGGTCTGTGCCACCCAGGACACAAATATCACACCTTACGGATAAACCTTTCCAGAGCTGGGGGCCCAGCTGCTTCCTGGTGGGAATCTCATTCCTGTCCGTAACCCCTGAGTGCATGAGGCTTAATTAAAAGCTGTCCCTGCTGGTGCTGGTGGCAGTGGTGACCGTGGCTCTGCCACACGCAAACGCCACGTCTGAGCTGAGTGATGCTCAGGCCACAGGTGCCTTCCCAGAGTTTGGAATGCTTCTCCTGCTGCCTGCAAGGAACCTCCAGGAGCCATCCTGGCACACACATAGCTGTATTTATGGTATATTCTCTCCTAAAACCCAAACTAAGGCCACTGAGAAAAAGAGGGTCACACCCTCCATGACCTGAGGAGGGGACAGGGACAAAGAGCACAAACGCAAACCCCACCAGTCCCAGTGGGAGCAGAAAACCCCACCAGTCCCAGTGGGAGCAGAACCAGCCATCAGCTGCGAAGAGATATTTATGGGAGTCAGTGCTTTGGTGCCAGCAAAACATCCCCAAAATCCTGTTCATCAAACAAATGACACTTCCCAGTGCCAGTGCCTCCTGCCCTGGGACACCACGGTGAAACCTGGCACCCCATAGCCATGTTTTGGTGGGGCTCTCGGGATAGAAGCAATGGCAGGTGCCAGTCCTGCCACGTGGAGCCCTGGAGGGAGAGAAAAATATTTTCCATTTCGTGTTTGCTGATTTTCTCAGCAGTTCTTCCAGCGACAGCGAGTGAAACGCAGCGGCGCAGCCAAGCCCCCGCATCTCGGCAGCTCACCCACAGCCCTGGGCGGCACGCGGGGAGCAGCACACGCTGGGGGAGGTCAGGGAGCACCGGTAAATAGGGTGAGATCCGTTTGGGAACACACGCAGGGAGAATGACATCTGCCAGGGAAGGAGCATCGCTGGGCCCCACCACGGCCTGTGGAGCAGAGCCCCGAGGGGCTGCACGGACACATCGGCCCCACACGGGGACAGAACCCCGAGAAGCCACAGCCGGAGCTGTCACAGCCAGCTGGGCATGAGCCAGAGCCCCACTGCACGGATCAAAGCCCTCCCTCAGCCTGGGCACGGCTTCCTGGAGGTGCTTCCAGCTTCCACATGTTCCTTCTTCTTTCTAAACCCCACTGGAGATCCTCCAGGAGCTCGTGTGGCTGCTTTAAGGAAGCAGCTGAGTTTGTTGCTTGCACGGAGCCGTTTGCAGGAGATCAGCCCCAGGGTACTGCCCCTGGGGACAAGAGTGCCACTGCCACCAGCCCTCGGTGAGGACAACCCCGAACACCCTCCCTCCTCCACGGCATCCCCTCTCCAGAGGGAGCCTGGTGCCCAAATCCCTGCCTGGAGTCCCCTGCTGCAGCTGGTCACTGCAGAGCCTGGGGGTGCTCCCCCTCTCCAGCTGCTGGCAGGGGCTCAGCCCAGGCCCCCGCGCAGGGTGGGGGCTTGATCCGCTGTGAATCCATCACTGGGACACGTTTCTGAAAGCTCAGTCAAGGCTTTACCCCCACCAGATGTGTCACCAAAAGGTTTTGAGGGGAACATTCCCACTGCAGCTCCTGCTCGTGGCCGTGGCTCCTCAGGACCTCGCTCCGACCCTGCTGCCTCAGGGTTGGCACCGGCTGACATCAGATTTGTTGTGGGAACAAGCTCTGTGTCCTCCTCACCCCCGATGAAGCCTTCAGGCCTCAGCAACTGCTTCAGCTCTTCCAGCAAACACAAATTCATCCAACTTCTGGTCAGATTTCACCTTTTTGGGGATGTCACACACACCCATGAAGAAACTGCAGGGTGGTTTCCAGGCAAAGCCTGCACCTGGCCTGGGCCAGGAGAGAGGGGACAGGAGCCTCAGGCTCTTCCAACCACGCTCCTCCCACTGCATTTCCAGCAAAGCAGAGCCTGGGGGACAAAGGGGTGATGCAGCACCCTGGGGCCACGTGGGCAGGGATTGATTAAAACCTCCTGACATGGAATTGCACACAAGGTCACTGGGGTGCCCCTGGGTGTGGGGGCAGCACGAGGCAGACTCACCATTGGCACCTCTGGGACCCTGCCTTGCCCAGCTGAGCAGCTGGGCAGGACCCAGCCAGCAAAGCAAGATGGAAAAATAATTTTGCTTTTAGATTTGTCCCGTTATTGGTTTACATTCCTCAGCAAGGAAGAACAGACTGGTTTAATGTCCAGGGCTCAGCTCCGGAAGATGCAGGGGGGAGGAAAGACGTGATCAATTATTTAGGAGAGACTTTCAGTCTCACATCAGAGGTTCATCTTCTGAATGCATACATCTGAACTAAGTGCTGTTTCCCTGTGGTACAGGGCACAAAGCAAACAGAGAGGCTCTCATTAGCACACTCACGAGCCCAATATTTGTCTGCTTTCTGTGACTCCTTCCACGAGCCCAGCAGTTCCCACCCGGGCTCCAGGAGCACGTCTGGCTGCCAGAAGTTTGTAGGGAAAATACACGGCTTGGAAAAGAATTTACCTGTTTGAACAGAGGGGAAGAGCTCTTCTGGAACAAGAGCAGCTGGGTTCAGGCTGACAGAGCTCTCATTCTTCTGGACAATAGCCCATGGTGCCTGTTCTGCCCCCGGCTGGGGAATGCCCTGGGCAGAGGGAACACGTGGAATCGGCTCCTGCTCCAGCAGCACAGCCCAGGGGTGTGACAAACACAGTCTGTCCATTGCCAGGAGGTTGGATCCAACCTCTGCTGAAAGCACTTTTGGCTTTAGCTGTATCCTTCGGAGGCAGATGGCCCAGGATGGGCTTGGTAAGGGCAGCCAGAGGACCTCGGTCACCTCCGGGGTTTGTGCTCCAGTTCTAATCCCCATTTTCCAGGGAGAGGTTCCTGGAGTGTAACCACCTGCAAACACAGGCACTGAAGGGCCTCACATCTGGCTTGCCAGCCCCTCATCAGAAAAACAAAGCTCTGAATTGTTCTGCTGCTGCAGGAAACATTTGCCTGGAGCAGATTTGCTGGAAGGTGGGCACTCACCTGCACTCACCTGTGCTCATTTCCAGGCTTTCCCATAACCAGCACCACCATCCTGTAACCAGCCTCAACAGAAATTCCATCTCTCAGCTCCACAGGCAGCCTGTGCCTCCACAGAAGCCCCCAGCTGCTCTACCTCCACTTCTAAAGCCATTTTTAAGTTTTCTTTGTAAGAACGAATTCTTTGCACTAGCAGGGAAAAGTCTCCAGCAACTGCAACACATTCTGTGCACCTGCATCAACCAAAATCTCCATCAAAGGTGTGGATGATCCTTGCAGGGAAGGTTTCCAACTGTTTCCATTGCTTCTGGATGGGCCTGGAGCTGTACTGAGGTTCGGCCAGGCTGGGTGGTCTCACCTGAGAGCAAAACACTGACCTGGGGCTCTGGCACTTGAAAATACCATTTTGTGTAACAGGAACGGCCTCCCTGGGCACAGGCTGCACATTCATGGACATGCCCCATCCCTGGCAGTGCCCAAGGCCAGGCTGGACAGGGCTTGGGGCAGCCTGGGACAGTGGAAGGTGTCCCTGCCCATGGCAGGGGGTGACACTGGATGGGCTTTATGGTCCCTTCCCACCCAAACCAGTCTGGGATTCTGTGACAGAGGAAAACACGACACAGAGCAGGTAGAGGAGAGCCTGTGCCAGGAGGGGAGAGGAGGTTAAATACAGAGAACAGGTCAACTCACAGCTTTTACAACCCCTGGTCCTCAGTGGTGCCACCAAACACGTTTCTGGCCTTAGGGTGCTGCCCAGCTCCTGGAGGGCCGGGAGAGCTGAGGGAAGGAGGCAGCTTTAGGGGTGTCCTCGGTGCTCTGGCTGGATGACAAATCCCTTCAAGGCAACAGCACCAAGAGCTGGAGCTGAGCTGGAGGTTACATAGAGCAAGAATCAGCTTGGTTATGCAGCCATTGGCAGTGACAGATGTGGCACAGGCTGAGCAAGAACCAGGGGATGTCTGGACAGGCTCCAGCTGCCATCGACAGCTCCAGCCCTGGGGACAGAGCACTGGAGATTCCTTCCCAGTGCCTGACAGTACCCGGAGTGACTCCTGCTGGGGTGAGCAGCTGGAAACCGTGTGTGTTCCTCTGCAAGTCTGATACAAGGAGAGGCAAGTTGGGCTCTCAGTTGTTGACAACTTCTCTCTTTGTAGGACCTGATGCAAAGAAACAGCCAGACATTTCAATCCAGCAAAATAACTTTAATTCAACAGGGCAAGTACAGCCAAGTGGTGATTCCAGAGTTGCCCGGCAAGCGTCAGTTCCATGATCCATCAGTAAATGTCCTGCTGATGACTTGAGGATCCAGGCTCTGTGGCCACCCTTCCCAACGATTTCTTAGGTTTAGATTTCAAGTGAAATACATTCAGATTTGCTCCTGTCAGAGCACTGCTCACCAGTACGTGGTTGGAAGTCACTGAGGAGTTAATTACACAGTTACCTGATTCATATGAAAAGAAAGCAACGCTGCAATCCACAAAGCCCTCCAACCCCTCCCTCTCTCCAGTGCTGCTGCTCGGAGCCTTCCCAGCACCTCGCAGGGGAGATCCCGGCGTTCCTTGGGCCCTCGCAGTAAAAACAGCGGCTAAAAACACAGCAGCAAAAACCAGGGCAGCTCTGAAGTGCACATTTCCCCTCTGTCAGTCTGTGATCAACAACTGCTGCTCCTGGCACCCGTAGGAAGGAGCAGGGCCCACGGCAGCCCCCCCTCCCCGGAGCTCCGAAGGGACTCGGGCACGGTGCAGGTTGTGCTCGGTGCCGAGCGCCCGGCCCTGCCTGGAGAAGGATGAACTCTGGCTTCATTCATCTGGGCGTTGGTTTGGTTTGGTGAAGTGTTAAATAAATAAATAGGGCTGCTCTGTCGGTAGGACGGGCTGTGGCTCCCAGCTGGCAGCTCGGCCTCTCCCGAGCTCTACCCCGGCTCTCCCGTGCTGCTCGCCTGGCCCTCCCCGCCGGGGACGTTCCTGCGCTTCCTCAGCTGCACGTCCTCATCCTGCAGGAGAAAAGGAAGCACAAACTGATCCTTCAGTGTCCTCTCTGAGCTGGATAAAACCTGTCCTCTTCCCCTTCTTTCCCAGCAGCTCGGGTAAGCCCAGCAAACAGGATCCAAATCACTCCAGCTCCTCTCTCAGAACACCAACACCTTCACATGGAGCCTTCCCAACCCATCCTCGTGCTCCCACTGAGGAACTGCTCATGACCAACACAAGAGGCACCTTTTAAACCCGCTGCACTCAGAGCAGCAGGCATGTGCCCCGTATGAGCCCTGCTGCTCAGCTTGGGGGTCACACCACAGCACACCCAGTCTCACAGTGCACATTTACCTCAGGGTGGGCCTGCTGTCCCACAGAATCAAACCCCCCTGGTTGGAAGGGACTTCTGGAAGACAAATCTGCTCCAAGCAGGGCTGACCCAAGTGCTGGAGCTGGTTCTTCAGGGCATTGATTTGCTTTTCAAGTAGCTAAAAGGGTGGAATTTGCACCTCTCCCTGCACAGCCCAGGCTGGTGTCAGCTGTGTGCACAGGGCATTTCCCACTGGCCCCAGGGAGGGTTTCCTTCAGCACAGGTTGTGCCTGTCCCCTCTTGGCTTTTTGCTGAGCATCTTCTCCATAACCACCTTCTTCTCCATAACCACCTCCTCCCTACCCACCCCACAGGCAGCTGGCAGACCCTCCCTTCAGCTCCTCTCCTCCAGGCTGGTGGAAGCAGCACCCTCAGCCCCTCCAGCCCTGATCCACCTCATGAACAAACCCACGGAGCTGCAGGATCAGGATTTAACTGTGCCCAGCTTTTGCCAGATGCAGCAGGGACTGACCTGAGCAGGGTGAGCATGTGCCATTTAGGGTCTGTACCAACAAAAAGCAAACTCATTTCTGCACAGTCCTCCTCAGCCAGTCCCTCCCAGATGCTTCTCTCAGCATCTCTCCCAACACCTCCACCTCATAGCACCCAACAATGACCAGCCACTGCTCGTTCCAGCACGGTTCGTACCGAGTCCGAGTCTTCCTCAACCTGGTTGCTTATGAAATCGAGATAATCATCCTTCTGGCTGTCCAGAACTTCTTCCTCGTACTCAGTCTGGTAGTCTGACTCATCTGAAGAGAGAAGAGACAAAGCACAGGGTTTAACTGAGAGGAAACTGGGAGAGGAGTGATTGCCACTGTCACTGAGCACGGTCAGGACAGGGCCAGCAGCTCTCTGCAGCTCAGTGAGCTGGG
This sequence comes from Edolisoma coerulescens, assembly GCA_013397115.1. Lineage (NCBI taxonomy): Eukaryota > Metazoa > Chordata > Aves > Passeriformes > Campephagidae > Edolisoma > Edolisoma coerulescens. The sequence goes on from VWZW01004602.1 coordinate 262,263, forward strand.
ACTGCTCACAACCAGAGCTCAGCTCCCCAGCACATAAAAATAAACCATGTCCTCTCTGTGAATTTGTGTTCCAGAGCCCTGCAGAATCCAAGGAACCACAGCACAGCAGCAACTGCTCGGGTCATTCTGGTGGGTGCTGGTTCCCAGCCTGAGGGACACAGACTGGTACTGGGGGGCTGCTCCCTGGGGAATGCCCTGCACAGCACAGCTGCTGTTTTCCACCCCTCAGCCCAACCAGACCTGTGGGACACCTTCAGAAGCCTCTGAGCCGCCAATCCAAACTCCCCTGGACACAGCAGTGACAGACTCTGGGAACAGGGATCCCAGGCTTAGGGTGAGCTCTGCCTGGTGCGAGCTGATAACTGTCTCACAATCCCTGTTCCCCAGAGGATGGTGACATTCACATTCCCTTCCTCTCTGCAGAGGACAATCTCTTGCTTTCTCCAGTAATCCAGCAGATAACATAATTCAGGGAGTCTCAAGAGCTGTGCACAGCAGCAGGACAGGCCAGCAGATCCCAGTCCCAGCCTGTTCCCATGGAATGAGGACACATCAGTGCAGAGCCAACGCCTCTCCCAGCACCTGGGGATCACCTGCAGGGTCTGCAAAACAGGCAGCAGGAGCAGGACCTCACAAGGGCCTGGAGGGACAGGACAAGGGGGAATGGCCTTAAGGAAGGCAGGGATGGATGGGATATTGGGGAGGAATTGTTCCCTGGGAGGGTGGGGAGGCCCTGGCACAGGGTGCCCAGAGCAGCTGGGGCTGCCCCTGGATCCCTGGCAGTGCCCAAGGCCAGGCTGGACATTGGGGCTTGGAGCAACCTGGGATAGTGGGAGGTGTCCCTGATCATGGCAGGGGTGGAATGGGATGAGCTTTAAGGTCCCTCCTGACTCAAACCCTTTTATGACTCCACCTGGTGCCAGGGCTGACTCCCCGCAGCAGCTCCAGGAATGTGCCGGGCTGGGGGGCCCATGGATGGTCCCAGCTCACCCCCAGTGCACCACCAGCCCCCACAGAGCCTGTCCCAGCCACTCGTGGCACCAGGGCACGTGGGCAGCGAGGCAGAGCCCGAGGCAGGCAGCACCTTCCTCTGCTAGCACCCAGAGCTTCAGGTAAGGCGTGAAAATGACATTTCATAGTCACCTTAAAATCACGTTGGTGTGACACCAGTTCTTCCACGCCTTTCCTGAATTAATCCCAGTGTGCTCTGGAGCAATACCTGGGTTCCAGCCCACTGGTGAAGAGAGTGGGGCCTGTTTAAACCGGATCCCTGATCAAATGTTTCTCCTGGGAGCCGTCAATAGCATCTGCTCCACGCTGAAGACAACAGCACAGTCTGTTCCACAGCCTTGTCTCCTAACACATAACTACAACCAACTGCTAGAACACTGGGATTAAAGACATTCAGTCTTTTTTATTTTCTTTTATTATTTTTAGTGTTTTTTTTTTTTTACTGTGAATTAGAGAATGATTGTTAGTTTTTACTAAAACCACTAATGATAATACACCAGAGAAACTGGAAACTCATCTGAACAGCAACAGACACCACAAACGAGTTTGGAGTTTATGCCTCCAATAAAACCAGCTGCCTTCAAAACCAAACTCCTTGATTTTCCAGCACTATTCAGCATTTACCAGGTCTTTCTACAGACACAGAACCAAGAGGGGGTGACCCTTCTCACAACCTTCACACAGCAGCTCTGGGTGCTGGAGGGGGGAAAGGAGAGCAGGAGGTGGCCCTGCTGTCCCCAAATGTCACCTTCCATCGAGGCTGAGGCTCACAGTGACTGTTCTGGGCTCTACAAAACCTCCCAGAAGCACCAAGCAGGACCAAGGCCTTGCTGCTCTGCTCAACTCAGCACCACCCAAAGAGCACAGCCCAAAATCCAGGCAGCCAAGAGGAAAACAAAGGTGACAGTGCAGGTTCATAGCCGGGCCACCAAGCAGCTCCCTGTCCCCTCCCCTGCACAGGTCACAAGCCTCAGACCACCTTCACCCCCATGAGCAGAGCAATGCCAGGGCTCACCAGCCTCGAGGAGCCACCTGAGGGCCACGAGGCCACTGCAGGGAGGTGTCACCTCCCCCTGAGCTCACCTCGCCACAGACCTTCCCCCACAGCTCCAGACACCTCTTTAGCACAAGTCTCATGCACAGAGGACACAATGTCACTGCTGTCACTGCCAGCCAAACATGGGCAGGGTCCCTGCAGCCACACGGAGCCACCCACGGCAGGAACACAAAGGATCCTTCACAAGACCGTGCCCACGTGCACAACCCTGCTGCCACCCCATCCTCTCCCTCCTCCAGACTCTACAGCCAAGGGATTTCAGCATCCTTGAGGAACGTGTGGCCCCATGCCATGCCATGCCATGCCATCCCCTCCCCAGCCCAGAAGGTGCCACGTCCATTGCCACACTCCCATCCCAGCCTGGCTCAGCAGGAAGCAGGAGCTGAACGGGGGAATCATCAGGAACTACAGATGGGAGGAGGATCTGTCCCAGTGCTCTGGTTAAATCTTAGCAAGTCTCAGTGCCTGAGCCTTAAATAACCACATACCATGAACTCTTCACTCTTATTCACAATGGCTGCTTCAACCACGTTTGATTAATATTTTCTTGGTAAGGCATATGATTGTAATTAGCATTTCAAATTACCACAGGGACATCTCTACAAACAGTCACAGATGGGAGCACTGCTAACTTTAGCTTTCCCTCTGCAGGAACAAGAATCAGGAGGAGGGGAAGAGACTGTTTAGGAAGAGCTCCAGCCCTGGTGACAACACTGGGGGGTTTCAGGCCTGCAAGGCTCTGATCCTTTTGGGTCTGGGAGCTCCATGAACAGGGAGCTGCTCTGCAGGGCAGGGCTGGCACAGAGCACCTTTGTGCCACCCTGCAGGAGCTGGTACCTGCTCCTCATCAGTTCAGTGCTGCTCCCACAGCAGGAGCAGACCAAAAGCAGAGGAGCCAGTGAGTCACTCCCGATCCTCCTCACGACTGCAGGGAAAACATCCCCGAGGCAGAGCTTTAACTCGGCCTCCTCCCGGCCCAACACGGCCCAGGAGCCGAGGGGAGGACACGGGGCAGCCCGAGGGGATGGAAGCTGAGCTGCCACTTGTGGTATTTCCCTCAGATGAGACTGGAGCAGGGATTATTCCACCTGGGAGCACAGCAGCAAGAGGCTGACAGCAGGTGCCTGGCCATGGCAAGGCCATCCCACTGCTGCCTGTCCCAGGGGAGGTGGCAGGAGGGGGACACGGAAGGTCTGTCCTGGGGCACAGCCCAGGAGGGGCTCGGGGGGAGCAGGGAATGGCCCCCATGGCTGGCAGGGCCCTCCCTGAGCACGGGGAGGGGAGAGCTGGCAGCCAGAGCAGGAGCTGTCCCTCCTCCCGGCCCCACTCACCGTCTGCCAGCGGAGCCTTGACGGGCTCGATGCGGGACACGATCTCCGCCAGGTCTGTGAAGGAGGTGGTGGGACAGGTCACGTTCTGAAACACAGGGAGAAGGTGAAGGTGTGCCAGCAAACATACCCAGCAAATCCAAACCAGTCGAGACTGCATAAAAACCATCTCGAACAGACAAAGCTCCAGACGCACAAATTCTCCACAGCTGCCCCCTCAAAAGCCATTACTCATCGGTGAGAGATCCTCAGCTCTCCTGAGGCAGGTCTGGTGGCAGAGATGTGATTCCCAGCAGTGGGACATGCTCCTAATGGCTCCTATTCCACCCATGCAACAAGAAGCCCTATTAAAAATTTAGCAAACCACAGGAAAGACCCCAGAGACAAGCAGAGGAGGGGCTGGGCCCTGGGATGGACAGAGCTCACTCCATGTCTTTTTCTCCATCAGTGTCCCTTCATAAGAGGGACTGGCTGGGCCAGGTGCAGCCCCCAGGGAGCTCCTGCTTCCCCTTGGGAGAAGGTGTCCAGGTGGGCCCACCCCTCAGCTGGAGTGATGCCACGGAGGCTGCAGGGACAGGGGGGCACTGGGGTGACCAGGACCCACCCAGGGACCCCTGCAAGCCCCAGGGCTGGAGGTGCTGCAGCGAGCAAGAGCCTGCAGAGACATCTCCCACTGCAATTCCTCCCTCCAATAAACCCCTGTTATCTTCTCTCTGTCTCACCCAAGCAGTGGGCTGAGGGTTCTCTGTTTTGAGAGGTTCCTTGCTTCAGTCTCTCCTCTAAGAAAACCCAACTTTGGCATTTAGGAACCCTCTCGGGCTTCCTGCAGCCCCACCCCCCTCCTTGGGGCGAGGCACAAGGTCACCAGGTGGACACCTGAACACCTCTCATCTTTTCTTAAACCCAGTGAGTTTAATGAACACAGGAACAGCCCCAGCCCAGAGGAAAGGGACGGGGAAGAGCTGGCAGAGGGACCTGGGCTGCCAGGAATTGCTGTGACAGTTCCTTCCCAAACACCCAGACCTGCCCATGTGCTCCCAGCCAGGGCAGCCTCCTAACACGGGGTTTTATGAACAATCCTTTGCTCTTCTGGCAAGAACACCGACCCTATGAATCACACAACCCCCGTGGGGTCACAGCAGCAGCCCATTACTGCTGCAGCAAAGTGCTCTCACTTGACCTTTCATCTGTAGCTGATTTTGATGTAATTTGGAACAGCCACAGCACAGAGCAGATCCAGGACAAGCAACGGGGGCAGAGAAAAGCCTGGAGGGAATGAAAAGGTACCTGTGTGAAATGGAACAGCAGTAGCTCAGGACACACACTTTGAAATATCAAGAAGTTGAGAAGCTCATTGTGACTGTGAAGGAGCTGCTGGAAAGGATGAGTCAGCCCAGGCTCGCTCTGAACATCCAACCTGAACGTCCCCAGTGCAGCATTTGCAGAGAGCTCCTTCCCAGCACAGGGAACAAAAGCTCCTGACAGCTCCAGTCTGTGCCACCCGACCCCGTGAGGGACACGTGCACCCTCTGGCCACCACAGCCACAGCCAAAGCTGTCCCTGGACTCCAGCACCCACGAGGACGAGGTGGCTGCACAGAGCCCTCGGGCAGACAAGTGCCAGGCTGTCCCTGGGACAGCTTTGGATGGGATGAAAGCCCAGGGCTCTGCATGAACAGCTGAGCAAAATCCTGCAGGGCCCAGCACCAAAGGGTGCCCCAGGAAAACCATCAGCAGCTCCTGAGGTGAGGATGGACGGGAATGAAGTGTGAGTGGACCCTCAGGAGCATCTGTCCCCCAGGCCAGCCTGTCTGAGGGCACCTGGGGAGGCAGCTGCACCCAAAGCCTGGGCACCAGGACTGGAAAACCCCTTGTGGGAAACCAGGTGTCTCCCTAATCTTGTTTGGTGCTTTACAAACAGGAGTTGAATGTTTAAGGGCTTCCTCGCACTACTTTTAAGGACAAAATCACCCTTCCACCAGATAACACAAAGCAAAGAAGTGTCTCAGATCCACCTGAAACCTACTCTCAAACCTCTCTGATGGGTTTTTTTTTTTCCCAAGGAGAAAAATCTTCTCTCTGGCACAGTCTTTATGAAATAAATTAGAGGAGAAAGACGGTGACTATTGTAGTCTGCTGGATTATATTTAGCTTTGACTGTGAATAACACCTCAGTAGACAAAACTTCCCCAAGGAGATCCAATTAATGGTGCTGCAGCATTCCATGCTGGGGAAGAGTTAAGGGCTGCTCAAAGTAAAGTTTATGTAAGGTTCCTGTTGTTTGTGTCTTCAGCATTTGCATTTTGGAGACAAGATAAACAGGGACTGAATGATCAAAGCGAAGGAAAAGCATCTAAATGATTAAATATCTGGATTTTTAAATAAAATTTCAACGCTCACGACATGGAAACGAGACGATAAGAAATGGCACTCAGCTCTCAGATGTTGAACACTCCAGAAATAGATGAAGAACTAAAACACATAAAGCATCAAAACCTTTGCTAATGAAAGGCAAGTTAAAAATATCAGCTGCTCTGCCTGGAAGATAACACAGCTAAAGGACTTAAGTGACTCTAAAGGACTAAGGAAAGCAAGAAAAACGCCCCAGTGGGAGCTGCAACAGTTGTTGCTTCATAGAAATAAATCTGCAACAGAAGTCAGATGCAAAAATCCGGGGTTCCAGTGGGCTCCAGAGTTTTAGGAGGATGAGCAGATGACCCTGCAGGTCCTTGGGAGCACCAGGGATGCACAGAGCCCCTGGTTCCTGCTCCACAACCCGGCAGGGCTGGTGACTCACTCTCCCAGCCCCGTTATTTCTGTGCTTTGGCACCTCAGCAATCAGCACTTGGTGCCTCGTTATCAAGGGAGTGCAGGGCCAGGCTGTGTCTGCAATGAGGACGTGACAGATTTGCTCTCCAGGGCCCTGAAGTGCCACAGAACCCAGGGTGGGTGTGATAAATGTCCATCACGCTGCTGTGATACCCTGAGTTTAGTGAAATACTCCCCTCCATTACTGCATCCCATAAAAAGGGCAGCTTTAAAAGCAATCTCCTTTAAAAGATGAGTCTGTTACAGCAGTGAAGAGGTTTGAGGTTTGTTACTGGCTGGTGATAAAAGCGAGGCTAAGTAGGACACAACCAATTCTGAGACACACAATTTTCCCTCCCTTGACTTCTCCTCATGGCTTTTAACCCAAAACCTGAACCCCAGCCCCTCATGTCTGATCAGGAGGTGTCACAGGTGGATTGGGGACCCATCTTCTGCAGTCACACTAAAGCACCTCCTCATCCAGGTGTGCTTGAGGGAGAAATCCCAGGCTGAGGAGTCTGGGGGCTCCTCAGGGTCATGGATCACCAGCTGCTTTCCTCCATGGCTCAGTCCCCGTGTGCTCCTTCCAAAGCCACTCTGGCCCTCCCAGGCAGCGTGGGCAGACTCAGCTGCTGATGGGAAGTTAAGTCCCCTTGGAGCTGAGGGTGACATTCACCTCCTCCCAGCAGAGCCATTTCCACCCCTCAGTGACTCACAGCCTCTGCTGACACCGAGGGCTCAGGTGTGGAATCATCCACCCCTCACCCCTGGCCCAGTGTCCTTCCTGCCATCCATCCCCTCCCTGTCTCCGAGCCAAAGTGCTCTGCCACCCACCCCTGGAGAGCTGCAAATCCTCAGTGTCATCTGTCACCTCACTTGACTTCCCTCTGGGAGGCTCACCACGGTTATGATTCATTCTGGCCATCCCTTAAAAAATTACTGCTCATTTCCCTCTCTCTAAAAGATGATAAAAGAGAATTACTGGGTAAAACATGAAGCCTTTGTAGCACTTGGGTTTCAAATCAGAGGGATTCAAAGAAGGGGAAGGATAGATTAGAATATATTATAATATATTATCCAAATCCCTCAGAAAGGTGGGAGCTGTTTCTTAAAACCGACTGGAACTTCCCTGCCAAGAAATGCAGAGCACTGAGCTGTGCCCCAGCCTCAGGGCAGTCACTGTCCCCTGCCCCAGCCCTGAGCAGCTCCTGCAGCACAGAGCATTTTCCTGAGCACTTACATCAGTTTTGGACTTGCAGGTCTCTTGCCTGTCCTTCAGCATCTTGTCAAGGACTCCACTCCTGCACCACACATTAAATACGGTTTTCCCGTGCTGGTATCCCACTTCCTGGAAAAAAAACACAATCAGGAGGAAAGGAAGTAATTAATAACTGCCATTAGCATGGAAACAACTGGAAAAAAAAGACCCACTGCTCAAAGTTTTACCCTTTTTCTCAGAACACAGTAGGAATGATGTTGAAAAATCAAATGGGAAGGACAGAGCAACAGGTTTGGAGAGCCCTGGATCCCCTCTCCAGCCCTCGTGCTGGCAGCAGCACCAAACCTCTGCTATTGTCTCTCCTCTGGTTTTTGGATGAGGGTTCAGAGCACGGGAGACACTGGGGCTGGAACTCACCTCTCACAATCTATCCCAGCCCAGGGTGGGGGTGATTATGGGGAGGAAAAGGAGCTGACAGCTGCCACTGACAGGGTCAGGCTGACCCAAAATAACCAGGAGAAGCTGAGCTTCAGGAACTGACACAGCCCCCACTGCTCTGGGACTGTACACCAGAGGGGTTTCACAAGAAGAGGAGATTTCAGCTCCTTGGAAAAGGCTGGTGCCCATTTCTATTTCCTGTAAAATCCAGGCACGCAGCTGAAACGAAACCCCCACTACTTCCCAGCCCCTAAGGATAAAGGAATGCCTGGATTGTCCTTCCCTCTGAGGTCAGCACAGTTTAAAGCTTCCTTGTGGGCAGAAGTTCCCGAGCTGTGCTGCAGGGAAGGAGGATCCAGGAGGTGCTGCCCCTCCATCCCTGCAGAGTCTCGTGCCAGGAACCTGCTCACAGGCAGTGACTCGTCTGAGGAACTGCCCTTCTCTCAGGTTTCATTGCACTGACAGGATTTGCCTGGTGCCTTAATGTCTCTTTAACAGCACCACATTAGACCAGAGCAGGGATGTGACAGCCCACGGTCTGTTCCTGTGATGAACTACCACACCTGCCTGTCAAGGTTTTCAAATCAGCCAGGGCTCTCCAGCTGGCAAAGAACAAAGAATTATTTATCAGCAAAGCCCTGGATGCACTGGCAGGCAGCAGTGTTTGCCCAGGAGCCAAGAGGCACCAAATATCCTAGAGAAAATATTTAGACTGGGGAAATCAGCTGGTGGTTTGGAATAGTCCTGAGTGTCCTAAGGAGTCTCTCAGATGAGAACCTGCAGGGCTGAGCTCTGCTCCTGGGGTTGGTCAGTGGTTGTTAAGCCAGGACCAGAGAGATCAGGCTGCAGCCTAAGGAGCATCACAGCTTCTCACTGAACTCTAATGGAGATTGACTGAAGGAGTGGTGGATTCCCAGCCTGGGAGAGGAGCAAAGCTCTGCAGGAACACCTGGAGATGGAAGATGCCTGCATGGCTAAAACAGGCAAGGAATGGAAGGAGACAGTAAAATCACTTTCTTGACAAGAGATACTGAGCAAGGATTGCTTTGCTGCCCTGCCTGGGCAGGGACATTTCTGCTGTGAACACTGGGTTATGTCACCAGAACAATTCCCTGCACACCTGGAGCCAGCTCTGCCCGTGCTGGGTTCTGACACAAACACAACCCCATGCCAGTGATCTGTGACCTGGCAGCACCACTTTTCCAGCGTCCTTCCACTGACACTGGTGCCATTTCCCAACCCTCTAAGGGGTGGAGAGGAATTGTGGATGATGTTTTGTTCCTAGAAGTGTTAAAACATTAACAGAACCAGAGATTTTCATGTTTCCCTCCACTTCCAGGATCCGAGGCCCCCCTGACAGACTTCTGCAAATCTTCCATGCTACAACAAGGAGGGGAGAGCCAGGACAAAGCCCAGCCCACACCAATGCCAAACCCCAACTGCCCGCAGCGGCTCGGACACCCAGGAGCTCTCACCCAGCAGCTGAGCAAGAACTGCCACGAAACAGAGCGAGGCAAGCCATCCCTTCACAGCTCATTATATAATCAAGATTACTAACTCAATTCCTGCTGCTAATCCAATCTCCCGGCCGGGACATCATTCCACAGCGTTACTGAGCGTCAATTATTCACCCTGCGCCAGCCGACTGCTCTGGCTCTCCGCCGGCCCCGGCACTAATTAGCACCAGCAGAGCTGTGAGGAGCAGCCTCGGGGGCTGCCCAGGGAGGCACTTACGCAGATCTCATCGAACTTGCCGAAGTCCAGGGTGCCGTAGCGGTCGATGGGGGGCCGGATGTACTCGCAGTAGTCGCTGCTCTTCACCATCTCCAGCTGCCGCACGCAGCACACGTAGGCCAGGCGCGTCTGGATCTCGGCCATGTTCAGCACCTGCCCGGCACACGAGGCACAGACTCAGCTCCTCAAAGGGCATTTCACAACGTGCCCTGTGCGTTGTGGATGGGGGAGAAGCGAGCTGGCACGCGGGAACCCGGTGATGCCCTCGCACAGCAGCACTTTGATGATGGTTTTTTCCTTTTTTATATACCCCTTTATATAGCCTTTTATATAGCTTTTATACATCCTTAGTGCTTTTAGCCCACANGCCAGGAAAAAAGCAACAGCACCTCAAGCTGTGCCCCAGTGTGGAGTCTCCACGAGGAGATTGACTTCCAACAGCTCCAGCATGAACCAAGACTTTCATGCCAGGATACAGTGAAATATATAAATAAAACTTAAAGATCTGTGCTGAGGTGAGGGGCACAGCAATCCTTCAAGGTAGAAGGCAGTGATGCCCCTGCAAGTGTCCAAGGCCAGGCTGGACAGGGCTTGGAGCCTTGGTGTGGAACTGAGTGAGCTTTAAGGTCCCTTCCAACCCAAGCCAGTCTGTAACTCCATGATTCTCTGATCAGTTCAGTGCCAGGGCAGAGATTTTGCAGAATGGCTGAGGTGGACAGGGACCCCTCAAGATTGTCCGGTCCATCCCTCCTGCCCAGGCAGGGTCAGCTGGGCCAGCTTGTCCAAGACCACATCCAGCTGAGTTTCGACCATCCCCACAGATGGAAACTCTACCAGCCCTCTGTTTGGCCAGTGTTTCACCACAACCAGTAAAAAAAAGTGTTTTGTGGTGTTCAGAAGGAATTCTGTGTTCCCATGGGTGCCTGTTGCCATTTGGGCAGTTGGAATATTTCACTGGGTACTACTGAGACCAATTCCAACTGGGGAGTGCAATTGGGAGGAAAGAATTAAAATCAGTATTCACTCGGGGGACAGCTGTAGAGCCAGGTAATTTAGGAAATGCAGAATAAGGAACAGAGTTGGCCCGACCACATGCAATAAAAGGAAAATAATAATAATAAAATCATGCTCTGCAGACCCATGTTTCTCAGTTGTACTTAATTACTGCCAAGAGCTAAAATGTCCCTAAATCAGCAGTTCAGAGACATACAAGATAGAAAGTGAACTGGACAGATTTACTACTTTTATTGGTAAAATTAATAAATTCTGATTTTATCAGAACGTATGCAGCTCCAAGAAAAGGTTTCTTTGCTCTAAGAGTTCTCCCAGCCCCTTCCCCTGTCACTGCCTTCCCCGTGCTGTGAGGGCACTGCCCAGTTCTCTGCACAGGAACTCGAACCCAGAGAGACCAACCTGTCACAGACTTGCTCCCTGAACAACAAGGGGAAGCTTCCCACTTCTTCCACTATTCCCACTGCTCTGGAAAACCAGCTGCCATTCCAGCCCAGCCCCCAGTACCTTGACTTTCTCAGCCAGGGGGTTCCACCTCTTCCAGAGCAGCCACCAGCCGGACAGGCAGTCGCCGTAGTTGGTGAGGTCGGTCTCGTCGCGGCTGCCCACGTCGATGGCGATCACCACCTTGGCCCCCATGGACCTGGCCACATCAGCTGGGGGACAGGAGGTGTCAGAGCCCCTCTGCCCTCCCTGCTGCTGCCCCCAGGTGCACACAGGAGCAGCTGTGGATCTACATGGCTCAGGTGTGTGACCTGAGGTCGCACCTACCACCAGCGAGCAGCTGGACAGAAGTGACCATCAGTGCCCATCCCTGCAGGATTCAAAAGCCAGGTGGATGTGGCACTTGGGGACAGGGGTTAGTACTGGGGGAATGGTTGGATTCGATAATCTTAGAGGGAACTTCAGCCTAAATGATGCTGTGATTCCATTATGGATGTGTGCAGCAGCTCTGCCCAGACCATTCCCACCCAGGGAGGCTCCACGTGGAGGGAGGGACCCCAAATTAAGCCCTGAGTGACCCCAAGGTGAGTCCCCACTGCTGAACTGCTGGGGGACATCACTGACAGGGGATGCTTTGCCCCAGAGCAGTGGGATGACCTGACTCTCCCTGAGGGCACCAGAAGCCCTGTGAGGCAGCAGGGGACAGGGGGTGGGACGCAGCACCAGGGCAGTGACACCACGTTGGGAAAAATGGGATAGAGCACATCAAACCCACACTAATCCTAAAAAAAGACCTGGGGGACCTGCAGAGAGAACAAGTGGCAGTGCTTCAGAGAGGGGAGGCAGCAGTGCCAGCCCTGCAGGGGGAAGGTGACAATGGGAGGAGCAGCACAGGGACCTGCCAGCGAGGAGAGGCTGGATGTCAGCCTGAGAACAGCTCTGGATGCAAGAGAAAGATTCTCACTTGAAAGTGGGAGAGAAATGAGGCAACACTTCCTACTTCAAGGTCAGCAAAAGGACGAGCTGCAGTCTTTGGATCCGGGTGAGGATTTAGGGAAGCGCCAAGGGAGGGAAGAGAAGGACATGAACCTCACAGAATGAATTTGTATTTCTTTCACACCCCCAGAGTCCAAGATAGTTGCAGTTTCCAGAATAGTTTTGCGTAGGAAAACCACAGCTCTGAAGAGCCAATTTAGAGGCTTAATTTAGACACTTCTTTAAATCAGATCTGTTCTGTACCTTGGATTTACATCCCTGGGCTCCTTCAGTCTATTGTGTGTTTCCCACCCAGGGTCACCTGGGTCTGCTCTTTGCCCTCCCCAGCTCTGGAGGTGCACGAGGTGCTTTGGTTTGCAACTCCCACCTCTGCTCACAGACACAGGGAGTGCCAGGTGCTGATCTGGGGGATCTGTTCCGTGCTATTTCCGTTTCTGGGTTTTAGGTAAATAGAGCCCCGATGGAAAATTAAAGTCAGGGTGTGACAGGAAGATGTAACTGACTCCTCCCTGTGCACAGTCACAAACTGCAGTGACCTCATGGGGCTCTGCTGCCTCGGCCACCCCCTGAGCCGCCCACCCTCCTGACTGCCCTGAAACCTGACACAAAACACATCCCAAACACTGCCAGTTCCCACCCTTGGACCCTGCTGGGGGGTTCAGACCTCATCCCACACCCCACACCCCTCCTCTGATGGCCCCGTGACTCCCCCACTGCCACCTGCTCCAGCTGACACCAGCCTGAGCAGCAAATGCTGTTGCTCTCTCAGAATTATTTCTTAATTAACTGACTGAAGAGAAACTCCCAGGTAGATTGTAGGTCTGTGGTTTGATTCCTCCTCTCTCCCTTCAGCAAGCACTAAAATAACTCAGAATTAGCTGAGAGTTGCGTGTTCAGAATTATCAGGAAATACTTCATTAAAAAAGAGTGTTAATAAAGCCAAGATAAAGGAAACACCCAGGAAACAGAGAGCAAGGACTCCAGGTAAGCAGCGTGAAGTTAAAGGTGTCTGTGAGATTTCTCTGTGTTTTAGGGAAAAAGCAAGAAGCCCAAGGCTGTTTGATGGGCAGTTCTGGGAATTTCTTCCCCCAAAAGCTGTGGTCCTACCTGGCAGGTTGTTGATGTAGCCTCCATCCATGAGGAGATGGCCATCCTTGGGGTCACAGAGGGGGGGCATGTACCCCGAGAGGGACATGCTGGCACGGACGTACCTCCACAGGGAGCCTGCAGGGAGGGCAGCAGCATTAATTACCCAGCATTAATTACTGCCACGCAGGGGGGAGGCTGGTGCACTCGTTAAAATAATCAAGGGATAGAGGCTTTCCTCAGAACACTGTGAGGAAGTTATTAAAGCAGTTTGTTATTTTCTATATCATAATCCTGGCTGGGACAAAACAAAGACTTTGCAGACATCAGGCAACAGCCCCAGAACCCAGGGGTTTAAGCCCATTCCTCACATTTAGTGCCTTCTGTGAGCTCTCAGCATATTCCTGACTGCAGGGAGCACCAGGGCTTTGTGGAGCTGGGGCTGAGGAGGGAAGGGAAAGGTTTCTCCTGAGGACAGAGGGATGGGCAGAACAAGGGCAGCCGAAGCCACTGTGTTCTACAGAGATCCACAAATCCCTGGCTTTTAGCAGGACCTGAACCTGGAAAATACAAGCTGTAGAAACCCCAAAAATTCTGTTTTCCCTCCTCTGCAACAAGCAAACGCTTTCACTTGTGAAACCACTGCAAATGCCTGCTGGGGACCATTATCTTCTCTTGGGCCATTCCTGCTGGTGCTGTGAGGAGCAGTTATAATCCTTTAAGCTGTTAGAAACAAAGTTTAGTCAAGTAGAAATTGATTGGACGTGTTTCCTGTAAAACACTCTGCTTTAAGGCTCTTATACACTGATTTTTCTCTTAACATTTGCATCAGCCAAATTGGGAAGACACTGCATTTCCACGGGCCAAGAGGCTTGTCTGAGAAGTGAATCTTTAAAATACCAGGAACAAGTGAGCCTGCAGTGTTAACTCACTGCTCAGTAATTAACTGCTTGGTGCTTCCAACAGCAACTCTTCCCAGCAAATTCCCTGGGAATTGATTTTTTTTTGTCTTTTCTTTTTCAAACAGATAACAGCTCTGCCTCTAATTACAACCCCAGCACTCCTGCTGTTAGCACAGGTTAATACTGGCACATTTGGGGGTTATTATTCATAGTCTGAGTGGAACTTCCACCCAAGGAAACTGCTGATGTGTGTTACACCTCACAGACCAAACCAAGATGGGAAATGGCAGCAGCTGGGAACTTAATTTATCTCCATCCCGTGGAGACAACCATAACCATTCTCCAGCTGATTCCTGTCCTTACATGAAACTTCCACGGGGACGAGCAGCTGGATGGAGTGAGCTTCCTGACCTCAGCTGGCTTAACCTGCTCTGGGATGGGGATCCAAAACCTCTGAGAAGGGTTAATCCTTTTTCTGCTTGTTTTAGCTGCCCCGATCAAAGCCCAGAGTCCTTCAGCAGCTCCACAACCCCCCTGGAATGGCAGGAATGGACAGAGTGACCTGTGCCAGCTCCAAGGACAAACATCAGAGATGTGGCAGCAAAGGCTGCAGCTCCCCCAGGAGTATCTGGGGCACCTGGAGGCCTCCCCTGCAGCCTCAGTCACTGCCCTGTCACCCCAGACAGCCAAAAGACAACGGCAGGGACACAGCCCAGGCACCTCAGATCCTCCTCCCCCCTTCACTCAGCGAGAAACAGAAAGGACTGGCCACAAATGAGAGCCTAACCCAGCCCCTGCTGCAGGCAGCGGCTGTTCTGGGGGATTTGAATCTTCAAAGGTTTTGGTTGCTTTAAGTCTGATTTATGGCTAAAACACCTGCACTTCACTTCAAGGATGCTTTAAGGAAACAGAAAGGTGCCAATGGACCCATTTTCTCCTCAAACAGTGAATGCAGCATCTCACTGAACTCCTTCCCAGCAGCCCTGTAGTTTGTTCTGTGTACAACCACAGTTTGGTGCTCAGCAAGTAACAGAGAAGGGAGAAACGAAAGGAAAGACAAATTTAAAGGTGAGATGAATTCCAGGAATCAGGGGTGACCCTGAAGTCTCACATGATGATTGAAGGCCTGCAGAGGCCATGTCCACACTCACCATCCCTGTGCACCCTCATGGCCGAGGCAGTGATGTCGGTGGTGATGGTGAAGTAAGGAATCCACAGATCCTGCAACAAAGGAGGCCCAATTTCACCAAATCTGTGACTTAACCACACCCTGTGCCTGGCACACACCAGAGCAACAATCTCTGGACCTGACCAGACAGAGCTACAGACACCTGCATGGATGGAGAAAAAACCCTCAGCCCTGCGTTTAAATTCCTAAATTTGTCTCTCATGCAAACAATTCATTCAGAACCAAGGCAGACAAAAATCCTCATTTCCTTTTTGCAGGAGCAGGAGCCCCTTGTTCCAGCAGAGTGTGCAGAGGCAGCACAGAGAGCTCCCCACACAAACCAGAGTCACCTTCTGCAGGGTGTCCTTATTTTAATTTCAGGTGAAGGGTGGGGGTCTGAGGGTCACTCCCATCCCAAGGGATCCTGAGGCTGTTTAGTGCTGGAGGACATGAAGAACACGATCCATGGCCTCTTGACTGAACAATTTGTACCTCCTGGTGATGGAGCCAGGGGTCATTTCAGCAGCCCCAACACCTTCTGGAACCAAAGAGGACAACACCAAACTCTGGAGCATTGGCTACAGGAACAAAGGACCCTGCAAGGTGGCTCTCCAAGAAGATCCCAAAGGTTGCCTGAGATCCTGCAAGGTAATCCAAGAGTGGGGAGTGTGGAACAGGAGGGTGAGCCACAAAAAGAATGGCCAAGCCAAGAGCTTTGAGAGCTTATCCAGTGGGGCCAGACCAAAGCACCCAGCCCTGCTCCCTCTGGTTTCAGCTGTGTCTCACCTCCCACCAGCTGGAAAAAGCAAAGGGGAAGGTGACCTCCCAACTGTGCAGGGCTCTGCTGGGGAGAGGACGGTTTTGGAAAGTTTCCATGGTGCCTGGTGAAAGGGCAGCTGCCCAGGGGAAGGAGGAGGACTTGTCTGAGTAAACTGAGCTCGTGCCCAGGGAACAGCTGATGCTGCTCCGTCAATCAGGAAAGCTGAATCAAGGCTGAAGAGGAAAAGCTGCTCTCCCAGGCAGCCTTTGGTCACTGGACACAGTGTCTGGGCCTTCTCCAGCACAGCTTTGATGGGCCTTAAACTCAACCCAAACACAGGACTCCAGGACCACTGGAGCTGGAAGCCCTGCCTGGTCAGGCTGCAGCTCCTGGTGTGATTTCTGTGCTGTTCAGCCTGAAATTCTGCCCTGCCAAGAAGGTTTGGGGTTTTTTTTCTGGTGAGTTTCATCTCTTCAGCAGCTCTGCAGAGCTGGTGGGACTGGGGAGGACTCAGACACTGCACCAGAATCACAACCCCGGTGTAAATGCCAGTGGGAAGTGGATGAATAAATAACGTGTGATCACAAGAGAATTAAGGTGCCTCTCCATGCTGAAGATATCCTGGGGACTGCAGTTCTCAGTGCATCAACCACACACTGAGCAAAAAGAGGGGAATGGGAAAAGAAGCCTCTCTGACACCTCCTTTGCTCATGCAAACACCTGCACAAAGCAAACTAACCCGAGGCCTCCCACGCAGCAATAAAATCTCACTGCTCAGGGATTGTTCCACTGATTTTGGAAGAGAGCATCATTCAAGTCTGAAACAAGACTTAATAAAAGTCTTGTCTGATTCCTCACACCTGAACCCCCAGCTGAGATGATTTACGAGGGCATTTTGGCACAGGGATAAGAATCCTGGCACGGAGAATAAAAATTCCAGAGGCTGATGTTCTCAGACAAGGACAGGTAATCTGAGAAGAAAATAGCTCTGTTTCTTGAGAAATTTCTTTCAAGCACCCTGGCCTGGGTTTGTGTGTCCAAAGTGCCCCATCCTGGGTTTCTGGGCGCTCCCTGAGGGACCCCCATGGATGATCCCTGCTGGGGAAGTGCCTGTGACGGGGTTTTTGTCACCAGGGCCCCCACACGAGCAGCAGTGCTGGCAATCAGGAGACACCCACGTTACAAGGGTTGGCAGAGAGCAAATTTCAGAGAAAATGGAAACCTCCCTTTTGGTGTCAGAAATAACAGCCCAACGTAAGCGCGCCTGCCCGCGGCTCCCGTGTGGGAAGCACAGGGGTGTCACCTCACAGCCACAGCAGCAAAAAGGAGGATCTGACCCAGAACTTCTGAATTTTCTGAAATTCTGAAACTTTTCCAGAGCCATGAGGGTCGGCCCCTTGGGTAGGAAGTTCCCAGGTTTTCCTGGGATCACTGAGGATCCTCTTGGGAAGGAGCAGTTGTGGCCAAGCACCCAAACACAACCTCTGCTTGTAAGGCTGTAATTAATTTTTATTGATGGGAATTTCCAGGTGGGAATCATTGCTACCCACCCAAACCCAGCCCAACTAGTGAGAGAAGATGGATGTTTGCAGTTGAATGCTTTAAATGCTTTGACAAAATACTTTTTCAAGGTTCCTGCCTCAGCTCCTGTTATTTTCTCAGTCTCCCTTTACCCTGGGGCAGCTCCCAGTTCCAGGACTGGTTACCCCACACTGATAGTGGGAATTGCAATGAAGGAGTAACTCCCTCTTTCCTGGCTGAGCTACACAACATTTTTCCTTATTTATCAGAGGGAATTCTTCCCACATGAAGAGGAAGCCCTGGGCAGGGACTGAGGGCCTGTGATGGTCAGCACACGTGCACAGAGATGATGCTGTTGGATTTCCCTTGCACAAAACCTTCCTGTGACTGTGAGGGAAGACCAGAATATGCAACTACAGCTGTTGGAATTCCTAAGGAAGGAATCTGCTGCATCTTAAAAAGGAAGTACAATGAATTGACTGCTGGAATCCAAAGCAGGGATGGAGAGAAACGGCCTCAAGTTGCACCAGGGGAGGTCTAGGTTGGAGAGCAGGAAAAATTTCTTCCTGGAAAGGGTGGGCAGGCATTGGAACTGCTGTCCAGGGAAGTGGTGCAGTCACTGGAAGTGCTCAAAAGCCACGTGGATGTGGCACCTGGGGACAGGGGTCAGTGGTGGCCTTGTCAGTGCTGGGGGAATTGTTGGACTCGGGGATCTCAGAGGCCTTTTCCAACCTTGATGATTCCATGATTCTCTAAAACCTGTTTGTCTCCAGCACCCTCCCCTCTGCACAGGCAACTGCTATTTTAAGCCACATGATGATTAATCACTTACTTTCATACTTGCATTTAGGTAGGGAATGTTTTGGATTATTTTTACCAAATATATTTAAAGTATATACAGTGTTAATTTGCTACATGATCTTTCATCACAGGGATGCAAACACAGGAATAATTTGGTTAAAATTGCAAATCAGGTGAAATTCTAAGGCTACCCAAACACTCTCTGAGCTGGGTAATGTAGGAAGACAAACACTGATAATGTGCCTTACAATCTGCTGCTGCTGAGGGACGGGGGAGAGGTGGATTCCAAAGGTGGCTCTTGGCTCAGGTGGACCACACAACACCCAGCAACTACAAAAAGGTCCCCAAGTGCAAACCAGGACACGAAGGACTCTGCCATTACTTCAGCTTTCAGAGGGCTGCTCAGAAAAACTCACTCCAGCTCCGAAACTAAAATTCAAAAAAAGCCAAACCCGCTGCAATCCGATTCAAGCCCTCCTCTGGTGTGCCCTGAAGGTCTCTGAGACCTGATTTGCAGAAAAATAATGATGAAGCAGTCTCAGCTGTTCTTCTTCAGAGTCACAATTTTCACTTCTTCTCTCAGACAATGGGATCCCTTTGTAAAAATATAATCCACAATTTGTGTTTCCTAAAACCACCAAAAAGAACAGGCTCCTTCCTGCAGTGATGTAACACCACACTCACAGTTCCACCACGTTTTCAGTCACCCAACAGCTCCAGATTTCCTATTAGCATGGAAAAAAGCTATTTCTGCTCCAACAGAACACAGGGACAGAACTTCCTATCCCTAAGGAGAATAAACAACCTACCTCTATCTGTTTATCTTTGAAGATGTTGTTGATGCTGTTGTTAAAAGCTGCTCCAGAAAACATAGAGGTTATTGGGTATGTCAGGTCTAGAATAGTCTTAAACACCGAGTTCATAACCTAAAAAGAGAAAAAAAAAAGGCATTTCAAAGGTAAATATAGGGCAGAATCCATGGGAGCGTGAGCATTAAGGCTGCAGTTCCAGAGACATCATATTCCAGAGACATCATATCTCAGAGTTTAGAGCTGACATGCTGGAAGCATCACAGGTGTATGAAGTGTTGAGGCGACAGAAAAACAACTGCAAAATCTACAACCAGGAGCTCCTTGTGTGGTGAATTTACATTGAGTAAACCCCAAAGCAGCAGCAACCCCTGCAGTAAAGCTCTGCCAGAACGTGCATTGCTTCCCCTGTGCCCCAAAATCAGCCCCACAGCAGCATGTCCAGCACAGGCCTCAGCCTTTGCACAAGGACATGGATGGTGCAGCTCCATCCTTTCTATTTTTTTAATTAAAAAAAGATGTTTTGACTTATCTGCCTCTTCACATCCTTCCCACAGAACCTGTGTGGTTCAGTGGTGTGGGAAGGAAAGCATAAATACATGGCAGAGGAATTCCTTCATCCATCTCTTCTCCTCTGGGGATCACACCTAATTTTTCTCCCAGACTTAAAGCTTTCCTCTGCCTCAGTTTAAGCACTTAGAAAATCGTGTCTGGGATTCTCTGGTTCAGCCAAGCACATGTTCAAGAGCTTTAAACATTTTCTATGGATTGGGGTCCATTATTTGTCACTCCCACAGCCAGTTACTGGGATGTGTTATGGACCAGCACTTAACTGCTACAGACTCTGCACCAGCCAGGGAAACCAAACCACATCAGGATTCCTAAAGCACTACAGGTCCCTGCACACCAACCCTTCAACTCAGCTCTTCTAACACACAGATCCTGCAATTAAGCCTTCATGGATTGCTTTTATTTCCATTTCAACAGCATTATTACACCTATGTAGTAACCTACATAGAAAATGATGAAAATCCCTAAACTTTATGGCATTATGGCCATAGAATGTGTCCATAACCAGGCTATTGCTGCCAAATCCTAATAAATCTTAACAAGATTCAATGCTTGATATATTACATCATAGTTAAAATGTAAAAGAAGGTAACAAACCCCAATTAATCCCTTTCAAATTAAATAGGGTTTCACTGGATGAAATACTTCTATGAGATGAAATACTTTTCTCTCTCTACATGTTCTCTGGAATTTAACAAACATCTTCTCAGAGATCAGGGCATCCTTCCCAGGCAGACACATGGAACAGCCTCAGAGCTGCCAGCTGTCAAAGCAGCTGTGAGCAACATCTGGCCTTGGCTTCACTCTCGCAGTGATTTCAAGAGCAGCAGGATCAGCCTCCATTGTCATGGCCAGCTGCTTTCCAAGTTCTCTCAGGGATCTGCCCAGAGAACACGAGTGAAGGGTAAAAAAAAAGATCATTAAGAACACGGATGGGAACAGGAAATGTGGGAGAATGTAAAAAGGCTGAGCACAAACCCAGCGATGAAGCTTCATTCACATCTCCGCTCTGGGTTTGATGTGCTGAGGACAGTGTGCCAACCCAACTAACTATAGACTGCTACCCACAGCTTCAGAGGGAGATGGAATTAGTGCTGCACCTAAAATAGGGATTAGGTCTCTGACAGTAGTCAGTGTGATTAAATCAGGGGAAGAGGCATTTACAAAGAGCCCTTTATTTAATACTGAAGAAAAATCTCTCCCACTCAGCAGCAGCCATCGGGCTTCCCTTGTTGCAAGTGATATTTATAATGCTGAGCCTCTACATTCCTCCTGATCCTGACAGTGATCTTGCCCATGGACAAAACATCTTTAATTAGCAGTTATTTCTTAATATTCTCGTTTCTCAGAGCTGGAAGATGCCCTTTAGCTGATGCTGATGGCCAACAGCCTCCCTCAGCCTTCCAAGAATAGCTGCTACCACCTCCTGTTCCCCAGAAAAATTCAGTTAAAGATCACCCTCTGGGAAGGCAGACAGAGCCTTCTGGCTCTTGCTCCACTTCCTACCAGGAGCTCTGGGATCAGCTCCAGCAGCTCCAGGAGCTTCATCCCCTGACACCACCAGGATGGGAAGCCCAGCCCTGAGCCAGCTCTGCCAGCGCTCTCAGGGTTTGCAGGTCATGGAATCCTGGAATCGTTTGGGTTGGAAGGGACCTTAAAGCTCATCCAGTGCCACCCCTGCCATGGGCAGGGACACCTCCCACTGTCCCAGGCTGCTCCAAGCCCCAATGTCCAACCTGGCCTTGGGCACTGCCAGGGATCCAGGGGCAGCCACAGCTGCTCTGGGCACCCTGTGCCAGGGCCTCCCCACCCTCCCAGGGAACAATTCCTTCCCCATTCTTCATTAACTTCCCACGAACTTTCATTTCTACAGCTTTCATTTCTGAGCTTTTTTTTTTAAAAAGACCTTCAATCCTAAAATAATTTTTTAAAGTGACCCCGGGGTATAAAAAAACTTCAGCAAGGAAGAGACAAGGTTCTGCTCACAGAGCAGAAGGACAAGAGCAAAGACACGTGATGGTGGACAAGAGGAATTCTCATCTCTGGCTCTTTTGTTCTTTGATGCAGAATTGTGGCAAACTGGTGTGAAAAGTATAATCCCAGGATTTTTCAATGTTCCTGACTATAAAAAACCCCCAAGGTTATGGGAAACCTTATGCAACAACAAACATTTCAAACAGATCCAGTATTTTTTAAACTACTCAAACTGAGTGCCTTCTCAACACTCACCTACAAAGTTTCAATAAAACAAGGAAAGGAATTCACACAGAAAAAATGTTAAATAAATAAAATAAAAACGTAACTCAGGGCTGGATGAGCACTGGCATGACAGGGAAAAATTAAATAGGACTAATGTGTGGCCAGATCAGCTCATTAAACCACAGGATCTCCCAATAGACAAAGAGAGCAGGGTCAGAGGCAAAACCTCATGAATCCATGGGCAGAACCCCCACATTTATTTGAGCTGTCAGTGCCACCAGACAGTGACAGGCAGCAAATGATGGCAGTGTCTGTCCCACCAGCCCGCCCTCATTCCCATTAGGAGCAGCTTTTTAGCCCCACACACCCATAACCACATTCCTCTCCAAGAATATTCCATTCTTTGTGAAATATTTCTACTTTGAGATACTAATCCTCCAATTAAAAAAAACCTAACAATCTGCAAACACAAAAGCTTTGGCTTGTTCACTCTGTTGGTTAAATAGAGGTAGAGAAGACACACTGAGACAATAAATAGTAACTAATCTGACTGGAAATTTTCATATTTCCCCCTGTATTTTGACAAGAGCCATTTCTTTCTTTGCTGCTTCATTAGGTGCAGAAAACACATCCCATTAAAAATATCCCTTCTCCCAGCACCAAGTGTACAACTTGAGAGATGCCAATTTCTAAAAATAGCAGGAAGAGAAATAACTGCAGGACCAACAGCATTCAGTCTGATGGATTAACAGGATACATAAGAAAAGCTCAGAGTTAAATATCCATCCCAGTGAAGACATTTCCCCACTGCCCCCAGGCTGGACTCAGCAATAACCTTCAGCTGCACAAGCTCACAGCTCCAGAGGAGCAGGGAATGCTCCAGCCCTTCTGCACGGGCTGAGGAAGGAGCTCCTGGGGCAGCTCCTGCACAGCCACCAGCGGTGCTGCTCTGGGGACAGCAGGAAAGGTCCTACAGCTTTGGGACATGGGAATTTGGGGTTATCTGAGGGATGTGTCAGCTCTCCCACACTAAGTTCCTCGGAGTGGATCTCCTACAAACCTCCTGGCTGTTTCCCACACACTGGGGCTGCTCTCCCCTCTCCCTGCTCACTATAAACACCATCCAAGAGATAACACCTCAGAATAGCCACTGATAAAAGATTTCTAATCCCCCAAATGCTCTGTACACGCAGTGTGGTCTTGGAGAGGGGATTTCATGGCTCCCTTCAGTTTGCAGCCACTCTGCTGGACACTGCTGGTACCAGGGCCTCAAACAGAGCAGGCTTTGCTTTTGTCCTCCTCAAGCCCTTGGACAGTTTCTGGCTTGGACATGGACCTGGCTGGAACACTCACAGAAGGCCTCATGAAAATCCATTTTTCATTAGTAAGATGAAATGTTTGCTCTAACAGAGCTCAGTCATCTCTCCCACTACTTATTTGCAGGTTTCAAGGCACCAACATCTGAAACAGCCCCAGGCTGGGCCAAAAATTGCCTTTTACCTTGTGAAACACTCTCTGAGCTTTGTAATTTGTGCTCAAAAGTTAAACAACAGATTAAATGCCTTCATTTCATCTCTAACTATTCCTGGTAAAAGTGACTGTGATTCCAGCTTAGGCTGGCAAGCTCCAGAGTGGGAACACAGCCCTGAGAAGCCCAGGAAACAACATCTCCATGTCCTGCACAGGGGGGACCTGACAAACAAGGAGAGAATCCTCTGGACAAATGCACCGAGGAAAATTCCATGGCTGCAGCTTAACCAAGAGCTGGGAGAGAGGGCAGAGAGCCACAGAGTGCTGGGGGCTGGGAAAGCACTGCAGGGAGGTGTCAGCCCCCACTCAGATGCTGCCCTGGGAGCACCTGGTCGTGACCAAGGTGGGAAAGAGAGAGCGAGGTTAAAGGGATGTCTGCCACAACTCAGTGCAGTTGGTTTTATGTCCTTAATCTCGAGCCTCCCCCAGGTTTCTGATTCCAGCAAACTGCTCTGGATCATAAACAGTTTATGTTTTGGGTGCTTCCCAAGCCAGCCAGGCACAGGCAGTTCTTAAATAAAAAGCATAAAATCCATGTTCTTCTGGCAAGCAGCGATGGGGAGGTGAATCAGTCCCACAGTGCTCTGCCCACCAGGACAGCACAAACATCCCAGGGCCTCAGTCTGGATTTCAGTGCCTCAGACAAGCCAGCTTCCAAGAGAGTTTTTGTTTCAGAGCCATTGCAGATTAGAAGATCCCTGGGAGACATAAACAGTGCCCATGTGCCAATGACAGGCTCCTATTTCCCCCTGAAACCCAAGAGCTAAGAATCTTAATCTCATTTATAAGATTCCCTATGTCGCTTTGTTTTCAATAAGAAAATCTACAGGAAAATCTGGTTTTGATAAGAAGAATACAAAGTTGTAACCAGCAAACTTCAGAAATAACCCTCACCTTCAGTCAGTCTGAACCAGTGGCACCTGGCACAGTTCTTATCCAACATCTGATCAATAAATAAAACCAAGGCCAGGCTGGATGGGGCTTGGAACAACCTGGGACAGTGGAAGGTGTCCCTGCCCATGGCAGGGGCTGGAATGAGATGATCCCTAAGGTCCCTTCCAACCCAAACCAATCTTTAATTCCATGATAAATAAGCTTACCTGCTGAAGTCACTTGTTAAAACAACCTGCCCAAAACTTGGGTTAACTTTGAAAGTAAGTTTTTGTTTGTACTAAATATTGAAAGTTAGGAATTTCTCCTGACCCAGAGTCCCACTGCTGTGGAGGGCACAGGCAGGCCCAGGAATGACACATTTGGGAGTTATTTAGAGAAGGATTACCTCTGTCACTCAGTTCCACTGACACATGACAGCATGTGAGAAAAGGAGAGAATTACACAAAAGAGAAACACATTTGTTGAGAGCTGGAAAGGAAACAGGTCCCAGCACATAAAAAGAGAAGATAAAACTAAGATAACCCCAGGTGAGCACGCTGAAACAACATCACTGTGCCCTGACAGCGTGACCAGGGTTTGTGCAGAGCCGAGCCAGGCAGTTGCCTCCTGACTCCTTGGACACGGAGCAGCTTTTCCAGGTGATCCATCACTGCCAGGCAGGGCTTGTTCTGTGGCACAGACACCGAATTTCAGGAGGCTGCACCTTCCTGGGGGTGCTGCTTGTGCCCTGCTCTGCCTGGGCCTTGCTCCAGCCGAGGAGCGAAGTGCAGCATTCCCGGTGGAGGGAACCCAGCACGCCCAGAGGAGGGAACCCAGCATTCCCAGAGGAGGGAATCCAGCACTCCCAGAGGAGGGAACCCAGCACGCCCAGAGGAGGGAACTCAGCATTCCCAGAGGAGGGAATCCAGCACTCCCAGAGGAGGGAACCCAGCACTCCCAGAGGAGGGAACCCAGCACGCCCAGAGGAGGGAACCCAGCACGCCCAGAGGAGGGAATCCAGCACTCCCAGAGGAGGGAACCCAGCACCCCCAGTGCTTACCATGGCCCACTGGCGAGCTTTGATCCTCATCTGGTTGTAGCTGCGCTCCTCGGCGTACAGGGCGCTCATGAAGGCGCCGATGGACGTGCCCCCGATCATATCCACAGGAATCCCGGCCTCGATCAGCGCCCGGATAACGCCCACCTGGGAGCAGCCCCTGTGCCGAGGGAGGGAAAGGGAAAGGAAAGGCACTGTCAGCCAAAGAGCCACGGAAGGAGTGCAAGGACTGGGGATGAATGGTGCCTCCTAAGGAAGCCGGGCCCGTGCCAGCTGAGCTGCCAATCTCTTGCTAAACAAGCCCTGGTGCCAGGAACAAACATTATGAATGCAGGAATCTTCCAAGAGACTCCCAGAGGATCCGAGGGAACACGGCCACACAGCCTGGATCGGTGGGAAAGGCAGGGAGATGACAGCAGCCAAGAGCTGAGCTGGTGGACAGGCAAGGGGAACGTCAGTGTGGATTTTGGGGGAGCAGAATCTACTGGGGTCCTTCCAGAGCAGCCAGGAAAGGCTGGAGTTCAGAGCCCTTCCCAAAAGTTCCTTTTCCAGTGATTCTCCACAGAAACTGAGCCAGCCTGGGATACTGGGAGGGGGCACCACATGGATTAATAATGAATTTGAAGGTGGAAACAGAAGCAAGCAGAGACAAACAGGGATGAGAGGGCAGAGGTTGAGTCTGCACACGGACACAGGAGAGGGGCAGATGAGGAGGCAACTTTTGAGGAGGACACAAATTCCTTCAGGAGAGTAAACACATTCCTGGATTTCATGTGCAGAAGGAATTCTGAGCAACAATGGAGTCAGGTGAAGAACAGATGAACCTCAGTGCTGATGGGACAAGAGGAAAACAGAAGCAGCAACACCCCTACAGCAACCAGTTCTTATCCAGCTCTGCTCACATGGATTTGGGAACCCCTGGGGATATTCCCTGAAGAATATTAACCTGCTGTTCAGTGCGAGTTCAAGTGGCAAATCGAAGAAACCAGAATAAAACAGAAAACACAGGAACACACATCCAGGATGGGCCAGCGTTTGGAAAAACGTGAGCAAGCTCAGACTTCTCACCCCCCAAAAAAGCACAACTAAAAAAATGACAAAGAGAAGCACAAAAGGTGACCAGAATACGGGATGGACTTCACACGAGGAGAAATTAAACTCGAATCACTGACTGGGGAAGATCCTGACTGATGGGAAACATGCAGGGTCAGCAATGATATCACCGTGCAGAGATTTTAATGGAAAGGAAAGAATTTGCAGACAGGTGTACGTAGAGCACAAACTGGGGAAGCCACTGTTACCACATGCTGGAGAGGTCAGATCACAAATGGATTTAAATGTGGAAAGGATGAATCAAAGGTAGCAGGCTGTCAGTGGCTACGAAACATGACAGATGGGAGGTGCAAGCTGGTGTTCAGGAGGCTCAGAAGCTGCTGATTGCTGCAAACACTCATTTCTGAAGCAGTTGCTGCTCCCCACCATCAGAAACAACAGAGCAGAGGTGGAACATTTGATCTGACCCTATGAACATCTGATCAAATCTGATCTTGTATCCCCTACAGGGAGAGGGATCCCTGTCCATCCCACAGAACCATGACAGAACCACTGCAGTGGAGGCCAGCTGCCTTTCTAAGCAGTCCAAAACTACAGCCTCTGCTTTCAAATGCTTTGTCCAATTAGTAAGAAGCATTTTTGATTAGTTCATCCCACCTGGATGGATGCTTTGCAGTCTAAGCCATAAAGCAGTTAAAAAAAAAAAAAATCTTCCTTTTCCCATTTTCATCCCATTTTCTGTCCCCCACAGTTTGCTCTATTTCCATCCTCCTTCCCCTTGCTGTTTACATCCTATAAATACTTGCTAACAGCTGCCAAGTCCACCGTAGGTGTCATTTGGCCAAGCTATGCTGAACACATTCTTTCCATCCAAATAAATCCCCTCCAGCTGCTGAAATGCTTTGGGACAGGTTCGTGGTTATCCTGGGTGTAAACGACTTCAGTGACAGATCCACGCTGCTGCAATCCAAGGGCAGAAAATGGCTCATTTCGCTTTCCCCACCAAATTCCCCGTCCCCTCTCCTCCTACTGCTTCTTCCCATAAGATGCCCTGAGTTAAAGGAATTCTACTTTCATCCTGCCCATTGTTTTTAGGCTTTTAGAGTGCAGCTATTTTTGCACTCTGCTGCTCCTGCCTGGCACTTCCCACCACCTCAGCCCCGATATTCCCCCAAGGAACAGACCTCACCCTACACTTCCTGCTCTCAGCCCACATCAGGTGCCTTTCTTAGGACATGGGAAGTACCTTAAAGCATTTCCTGCTTGGAGGACAATTTTAAACAGGCCAGGAGTAGCTCCAGACTGGATTCTCTCCCTTTAACTGTTTCTCCTGATTCACACATCTGTAAATATGAGGGATTTGATGTGAGCACTCTGGATTTGTTCCTACTTTGCTGCATGATGCCTTTGAATGAATGACAAAAGATCATTATTACTTTTATTGGCAAGTCATCCCCTCCTCGTGCACCCAGAGAGTCCCTGCCAATCTCCCACTAACGTGTGACAGCCACCAATCTCCAACAGATTCACTGACCCCAAAGCGAGATGGGAATCAAAGTCCTTTTCTTGCCTGTAAAGGGACCTCCCATGAGCTGCCTGACTAAATCATGGTTCATTTAGACACAACCACTGATTCCTCCAGCTCCAACACCCTGAGCAGGAGCATTCCTGGAATTTGCAAACTAAATCCTGAAAAAAGGCAAATGTGCCTGAGCCCCTCCTTTTTTCCAGGTACCACTCGACCTCCCGAAAGACAGAAATGTGGAAGTTTTTCCCCCCTCTCCCTACAGCTTTAGGCCATCACTGCCCCAGCAACGTTACTCCAGGAGACTTCTCAACAACTTCTTGCAGTTGGTTCTCTCCTGGGCACTTCTTCTTCCCAGCTCCACAAACACGGGCTGGCTGCCAAGGGAAGCGTGTGCCGGCGCCGGCGCCCTGCCAGGCACACACATCCCCGGGCTCCCACAGAGCTGCACTGGGCAGCTGCAAACTGAACAGGAAACAATACTGAAGCCAGGAGCAAGATCCATGTTAACAGCCAGAGGACTAGAGCAGAAAAAAAACAAGCCAGGGATTGTGCACTTCTTGTAATACCAGGCCTGATTTCACAGGGGACATGTCCTGGTTTAGGGAAACGTGGAAATACAAGTGTAGGGCAAGAGGAGAACAAAGGGAGATGGTTCGTGCCAGTGCTGTACCTGCACAGCACTGACAACAGGGACAGGGAAAACCTCCTGGATGTCACAGAGCTGAATGTCAGTCCCTGCACAGGAGAGGGGCAGGGCAGTGCTGTTACACGGGAGGAAGCAGCATCCCAGAGAGGGGATGCACACACAGCCTCCTCCACCCTAAAGCTGCCTGAAGGAGCAGCTGGATGGAGCACCTCCCTGCCAGGACTCACATTGTCCCAGGACAGTGACAAGTGACCCAGGAACAATGACCTATGACAGGATTTTCAAATCATTTCTATCAGATCCCAAAGATTTGCCCAGGAAGCGCAGTCAGTATCTGAACAGAATTTCTTTCCCGTTGCATTCACTGCCCAGGACAGGCCTGAGGCACCAATGCCCTTTGCAGAGAGAGCTGAACCAGCATCACCCAGCTCGAGGAGGAGCTGGCAGCCAAAGCCAGGCTCTGTTCTCAGCTCTGCCACTGCCTCAGCCTGGCCTGAGAGAGGCACAGCAGGGGCTGCTCTGGGCATCAGCTGCCCCAAGTGCTGCTTTCTGCTCTCACCAAATCGTGATCCCCGTGCTGAATGAGCCTCCAGAAGCTGTGCTGGCTAAACTCCAAGCACCACTCCTTCTGTACTACTTGTGGGCACAAAGAGGTCACTCGGTCTGGTCAGCTGGACAAGAGGACACTGAGGGGAGACCTCACAGCAGTTACAGTTTCTTTGTGAGGGGAGGAACAGGGACAGCTCTGATCTATGTGTGACCAGGGACAGGAGCCAGGGAACAGATGGAGCTGGGCCAGGGAGGGTCAGGCTGAGATCAGGGAAAGGTTCTTCCCCCAGAGGGTGCTGAGCACTGCCCAGGCTCCCCAGGGAATGGGCACGGCCCCGAGGCTGCCAGAGCTCCAGGAGGGCTTGGACAGCGCTGCCAGGGATGCCCAGGGTGGGGTTGTTGGGGTGTCTGGGCAGGGCCAGGAGTTGGACTGGGTGATCCTTGTGGGTCCTTTCCAGCTCAGGATATTCTGTGATTCCGGGAAAGAAATGACCACAGAGCAGGGAGAGGAGTTACAGGGTTGGAGCTTCCCTAAATACAGCCCAGCACACACACAGAGCTCAACCTTCCTGCCAGAAGGTCTTGCAGGAAAATTCCTGCTGCTGAAACGAGCCCTTGCTTTCATCCCCTGGGGAAGTGCTGCTGGCATGTGACTGTGATGCACGAAGGCCAGAGCAGAACTGATAAAAGGAAAATTCCCCTGTGAGCCGTGCACGTGCCAGCCCCGCACGTGCTGCCGGAGCTGGGATTAGATCCGGCTCAGGAGCAAGGATGCAGCAGGACACCCCAGATTAAAGTGCCAGCAGGAATGCAGGCTGTCCTCCCTGCTCAGGGCAGGGGCTGAAGGAAACACAATCAGTACAAAACCAGAGCTCTGCACTCACATTTTCCCCGTGAGCCACGTTTAACACACCAGCAGGACGTTGCCTGTGTTTGGAAGATCAACCCGAGCCTGGGAGCAGCCAGAAGGGACACTCGGTTTTCAGACCATGGCTAAGGGGGCAGCCAGGCAAGGCTGCAGCTCAACCACCTCCAAAATCCACTTCAGCTCCAAAAAGGAAGCTGGATTCAAAGAATAATCCAGCTCGGGCATTCAGCATCACCAGCCCCCATCTCTCCTCCTCACTGACTCAGCAGGACGAAGGAGATCTCCCTGAATGCTCTGAAGAGATGCTGCTTCCTTTGGTTAAAAAAGGACTGAGGCCATGGCTGCTGCAGAGCTTTGCTGTGTCTCCCACCAAAGCCTCCCCAGGCTTCCTGCACCTCCTTCCTGATGGAGTTACCTGGCAAAGGAGGCAGAAAAACAGAGAAATTGTCGAGGGGACTTCATTAAGCTCCATTAGAGCCCAACAAACCTGAATTAAGACACCCTCAGAACCTTAAAACTCCTGAAGCAGCAAAGCCATAAAAACAGCTTTTCCCTGGAAGGGCTGTCCAGCTTTTCACAGGCTGCCCAGGGCAGGGGTGGAGTCCCCAGCCCTGGAGGGGTTTAAAAGCCATGTGGATGTGGCACTCGGGGACGTGGGTTAGTGCTGGCCTGGGAATGGTTGGACTCGATGATCTCAAAGGTCTTTTCCAACCTTAAGGATTCTGCAATTCCATGAATTTGTATTTACTCTGTCCATTTTGGAGACGTGCAAAAAGTGCATTGGGCAACCACTCCCCCAACCCTGCTCTGCAGACAACAGAAATAAACTGAAGGTGCCTGAGCTTCCAAGCCCACGGGAGTGGACAGGAGATCCCAAAATCCACCATGCCCAGCACACAGGGACCACCATCCCCAAACTGGGGCTGGTGACTGAGCCTGCAGCTCTCAGAGTAACAGAGGCAGCTACAACCACTACAGAACCATTGTCTGAGGGTGTAGATCCTTCCTGGAGTCACTGTGGAGGTGCTCTTTGTACTGGGGAGAGGGGAAATCGGATGTTGTTTGTAAGAAGGGCTACAGAGAGTGGCATCAGGAAAGGTGATATAAGGAAAAGCCTCTTTACACAAACAGCAGCATTTTTTGGTGCATTCTGTGGCTGATCCTGGCATTGAGTGGCTCAGTCACTGGCTCAGAAATGGAGCAAGTCTGCTACAAGTTGCAACTGGATTATCTCCAATTGGCACCTTCGAGCTTTTGCAGCAGCAGCAATCTACCCAAACACTGCTTTGAAATCTAACCCCAGTTTTATCTTTCCAATAACATTATTTCCCAGCTTTCCTGACCATAAAACTTCCCAGCATCATAAATCTGCCAGAATTATTGCAGTGATTTTCTGCCAGCTCCAAAGGAACACAGAAACCAGACCCCTGCATTTCTGCTGCCATGGTTTTAAAGAGCACTCACGAGGAACTTTCCAATCTTGACAACATTAATTAATTGATTAATCAACTAAGCACCATTTCTAAGCTAAACAGAGGGAATAGCCCCACATTACTGGGTTCTCTCCTAACATCCCAGCAGGATCTCTCCCCCAGCAGCTGCCCTGGAGGATCCTTTTTCCCTTCCACAGCCCACACGTATTGATCCAGGGACCTGAATTTTTCTTGTCTTCCCCTCCATTAACAACAACCTCATTCCATCCTCCCACTTAGCTTTGCCCTCAGATTCCCACCAACTCCTTAAGCCAGAGCTCAGGAGCCCTTTGGCCTTGCCATGCTGCAGAGATCACACATGAACCCTGTGCCAGGCAGGCACATCTGGCAGAAAAAGCCTCTCCTATTCATCACAAGCCCAGTGAAATCCCCTTCCTGCAAGAAAATCAAAATACAATGTCCTTTTATAGCCCTCATCTTTCTGCTTTATACACTAACTTTAGAACAAGCTTTAAACAAAGAGATTTGTGCCTGACACAGAAATAAATGAGCAAATTCAGCCCTTCCAGGAGGGCTGTCAGGGCTACCCAGCCCTGGGGTGTGAAGGGATACAGGAGGAAGGCACTGGAGGGGAGAAAAGGCACAAAATAGTCAAAGTAAAGCACAAAATGCACCAGGGTTTTTGCTTTCTGATCCCAGCTGGCAGCAGCACGCTCAGAGAGGGGCACAGGAGCAGGGAAGAGGCTGAATGACAAACTGCACCCACTTGGGGATGTCACAAAATCCTGTCTCTTACTCTGAGCCAAGGAACAATTCAGTCATCATCTGCAAAGGAAGATAATTTCTTTGGAAAACAAATACATCCTCCTTCCCCACCCCTTTTGTTTTATTTATTAAAGCCTTGGAAGAGCCCATTTTGAGCACAACATCTGGAAGGTGCAGAAATAAGACCAAAGCACTTTAGAGAATATAACTGAATTTACTTAGAACTTCTCTCCAATCTCCTTTTTTCTTAACAGGAAAGTTCACTGCCCAGGTAGGGCTGGACAGAGACTCCCCAAAATCACAGCACTGCAAGAACCACACTCCTGAAGGCACAGGGACTTGCCAAGAGAGCTTTACAGCTGCTCCATGGGAAGTGAACACAGCACACGCTTCCATATCTGATAAAAAAAGGTGCAAAACCAGCAAGAGCTGACCCACAACTCCACCACCTCCTTGTTTAATTTCACCTGTTTATCAAGGCACTGCTGTGAATAAATGAGTTTGGTGGGTTGAAGACTGGAGATCAGGACAGGAGAGTCCAACTAAGCCACCTGCAATTAATTTAAGGGGGTTTTTTTTAAGCCATAACTTTGAGGTAGATGACTCCCAAGCTCCTGCTGCTTGGAGGGTTGAATAGAAGCTGTTATAACCTTCAACCTCCGTGGCAGATGGGAGCAAATGAGCAATTACAGAGGTGCTGCAGATGGGAAAAGGAAAAATCAGATCATTAAGCATTCCGTGGGTGCCAGGCCATGTGAACGTGGCTTTTGTGGGCACGTGATGATCCAACTGTTACAGAACCCTCTGAGCAGCTGGCACTCAGGTCTGGGAATCTGGGAGCAGCCACGGGCTCTGCCTTTGCCCCAGCAGAGCCCTGAATGCTGCACAAACACGATTAAAAGCACGATGAACGCGCCGGGCACCACTCGGGACGGTTCCTCCCTGAGGAAATCAAAGCAGAGCCTCTCAGGAGCAATCAGGCTGCAGCCTCTTCCCAACCATCTGCAAACACAGAGCCCGAGGCCCTCAGAGGAGCTCCCAGCCCTGTCTCAGGAGCTTTGCTCAACAAGAGCAAATACACTCACTGATAAACTCACTGACTTATTTTTAGGGGTTGTTTTTGTGTTTGTTCAAACAGAACTCTAGGGCTGACCTGGATAAGACTCAGATTAGGTATCCAAACACACATTATCATCATCTTTTCCAAGGAGGAGCCCACCTTCCTTACCTTACCCCTTCAGCCTCCCCAAACGAGCAGCACAAGTAAAACACCGAGTCAAAGGTGCAGTTTTATCTTTAGGGATAAAGAGTTTTGCTGCTTCTCTGTTATTTTACCTGCTGAATATTGCCCTGGAATCAGATCTGGTTTTGAAAGATGCTGGGTATCCAGAAGCCTGACTCTGGAATTCAGCTTTCCCTCCGGTTTATCTGCACGTGGCAGTGGATGCTCCATGTGTGACAAGAGCACAGACCACTTCTCTGAGCACCTACAGGAGCAGTTACAAGCTCTGAAGCCACCCGTGCATCAGCCTGAGCTTCAAAAAAGGGATATCACAGACAAAAATTCCACTCCACTGTGCACTGAGATCCAGACATTTATCCACACACACAAAAGCCACAGTACAGGTCACCAAACAGCTTCCTCTCCTCCAAAATGCTCCCAGCCCAGTGCAGCCTGTCCGTGATGGGGGAAGGCTGCAAAGGCCACAAGGATTAACCTCAGAGCTGCCAACTTTCTGCCTTTCCAAAGTCAAGAGACAGACTGGCCTGGTGCACAAAGGGATTACTTTGAAGAACAGGAACTGGAGGAAAGACATTCCAAGTATTCAGAGGTTGGGGTGGTTTTTTTTTTCCACGACACAAAGCAGATTGAGCCCCTCTTGTATCATTCTGATACTTCCCTGCTGCAGAAATCCTGCTTCCTCAGCTGTTACTGGGCACTGACAGACTGCAGATGCTGCACAGCAAGCCTGATTCTTCCATTTAAACAAAGGGAAGAAGCATTTTTCAAGTTCCTTTCACACCTCAGCTTAATTTGCTGGAACTTCAGAGCACGACCAGGATGAGGAATAGGATCCTTTTAGCAGCACATATTCTTCAGGACCTGTCTTGCCAGAGGAGAGGAAAGCACAGCCCTTACGTGCCAGCTCAGTACCTCCAGCAAGCACTTGGAAATGGAACAGGAATTTCAGGGATGCTGCCTGACTGCATCAAGGGGAGAGAAAGAAAAGACAGGAATTGCAAAAAAACCCCCATCCTTGCTCTCGTCTCGCAGAAGTGGAAATCAGGAAATGGTGTGAACCCAGTGCAGAAGGGCCCAGTCTGTGCCAGACTGGCTCCATCCAGGGCTGCCAGACACCAGGCTGGAGACAGGGATCTTGGCCAGCCCCCAACAAGCCCAAAGATACCCGCAAACCTCAGCAGCCCCTGCAGAAACACTGATCATGTCTTGGCACTGCACCCAGACAGCACAAGGGGTCACCCGGTCACTCCTCTGCCTGCTGGAGTGAAGAGTCAGCTCCTTCAGAACAATTCCAAGGCAGGTTTCAAGCAAATTCCCCAGACACATCCAAGCCATGAGGCAGCAGCACAAATCCATTTCCATTTGGAGACAACATCCTCCTGAAACCCCAAACAGCTCCTCCCGGTAACGGTTTGTGTTTCTCTTCCCTCTAAGTGCTCCAGAGCCATCTCCAGAGGGGGACCTGCCCACGCTGTGTTTCACCAAAGGACAGCACAGTTCTGAGGGTTTAAGCCATTTCCTCAATCCCATCAGGAGCTGAACTCCAGCCCCACAAAATCCTGCCTGTGCCTTCTTCTCTCCAGGGACTGAGCCCTCCAGAGCTACCCGTGGCTCATGGCACCACCAAGAGCACCTTGGAGAAGCTGGTGTTGCCCTTCCACACCCCTCCTAGCCAAGGTCACAGTGAAGAACAATGGTTTTAGCAACAATTCTGTTCCATAAGTTACTTCAGAACAAGCATTTTCTCTGGCTATGCTTTCTGAGCACTTCAGGAAAAAAAAACCACCCCTGAATCCAATTTTTAGACATTTCAAGCTGCCAGCTCTGTGCCCTGTGAATTTTAAGCACTGTGAGGCAGACACCAAATGAAGGGGATACCTGTACCCCACTATAAACCACTGAAAACATTAAACATTGCAGTCAAGAACCTATTTGCAGCCCTGAAGCTCACTGCACGATCTGGAATGATTTCAAAGCCAAGTGCATTTCTGTTGACACACAGGGACACTCCAGGATGGCAAAAAGAAGTTGGCAAACTGCATTTTTTCACAATAGGTGAAAATCTCACCATTTGTGAGAGGACTTGAAAGCAAAAACTGAGAAAGGAACTGAAGGGCAGATGTGAAGAAGACAAGAAGGAATGAGCGTGGAGGAAAAAGGGTGCAAAGAAACTGGGAAACCTCAAGGCTTGGATGTGTCAGAAAGGGAAAAGAGAGAGACTGGCAGACACAGCCAGGTGGGAAAAGAAAAAGGGGAAATAGGTTGTGTATGACCTAGATAGGAGTGGAAGTGTGGAGAAACATTGTCAAGCAAGTTCTCAAGATATTACTTTTATGCTTCAGCACAAGGAACTTAAGGATCTCAACAACTTAAGGGTCACAACAGCACTTAAGGAGTCCAGAGACCCCTTATCCCTCCTACCCTGGGGTGCCCCTCATCAGACTCAGCCCTGTCAAGTCTTGAACCCAGCAAAGGAGCTGAGAAACATTTACTGTGTTCCACCTTATGTGAGGAACATCAAGAGCCCAGGAAATTCCCATGGGATTTTGCTTTCATCCCTTCTGTAATCTCTATATTGAGTGTGTTTAGGATCCCACAGGGGAAAACACTGCTCTGTTCCTTCTGGCAGTGTTTTCCAAGTGTTTTCCTCTGGAGCTGCCTCCTTCAGGCAGCAAATTCCTCCCCTCTCCTCCCACACATCCTAAGAGCACCTTGTCTGGGTGCCTGTGGTCAGGCTTAATGGTTTAAAAATGCAACTCCCCCCCAGATTTCCAGTTCCCTCCCCATATTTGAGGTTCAGGAATCGATCTCAGGAGCTCACCAGCCCCATCTCAAATTCTGCAGCTCTGCAGAGGCAGTTTTAAACAACATCCACGCACACAACTCTCCTCCTGACAGGGGTAAAAAGCCTCCTATCATCAGTTACCTGTCTTAGCTGAGGAGTAAGAATTAATCTTCCTTAACTGCTGGAACTGAACCTGAAGCAGCTGCACCAGAAAACTTCAGAGTCTCCCCAGGAGGTTCCTCAAGACTGAACCCCAGGGTTTCACAACCACGCTGCAGGAAAGGGACCTGCAGCCTGGGAAGGGAGCTGTCAGCACCACGGGAGCAAACTGTCCATCCCAAGGGCAGTAATTTGGCATTGGAGCAGCATTTCCACCTCAAATTTCAGCTTTTTATTCCTCAGATGTTGCACCACCTGCTGGAAGTTGAGCTGTGAGGTGGCAACTCCACCACTGCAGCACCAGCCAGCCCATTCCACCCCTGGGAGCCAAACCTCGGTCCTGACCCAGGGGACATCACCTTTATTAGGCCCTAAAACACTCACTGAGCTTAGATATTTTCTGTGCAGTCTTCCCTGTTTTCTCTCCCTGTGCTTCTCTCTGCTTTTGTGGACCAGAGAACAAAAGATGACATTGCACAAGGGATCTCAGCTCTTCTCCACAGCAGCAGTGCTGGAAACCAGAACTTCCCATGCTGCCATTTGACCTTGGGAGAACTCAAAACAGCCCCAAAAAGCAGAGGTGCTATTTCCACCCTCCCTTCCTGGCAGCACACTCCTCAGCCTTTCCCACGTTACACTGACGAGAATTTAAATGTTCATTAATTCTGGCAGCTTGTCAATTTTTCCTTAACGAATTCAAGCAAGGGAAAGAACAGTGACTTCATGGCTTCTCTCAGGAAAAAAAAGCTGATGAGAATTTCACAGGAGACAAGGAAGGAATTTCTTTTGCCTGCAGTGACCCTCTTGCCAAACACCAGACCTGCACCTTGCAGTGCAGAAGTGAAAGTTTCTCAGAGTTAAGATGGCAAAATCCAGTTAAGGAGGAAGCACTGAGCATCTAAGGTAAGCACCAAACCCTGTCTGTTCCAAATTATCACAAGAAAAGGACAGAATTAAGAAGCAGCTGCCCTCAGCCAGGATGGGACCAACAAGGGTTTGGCTTTAAGGCTCCTCCCCACGTTAAAATAACAAACCAAAGAGAAAAACAAATCAACCCCCAAAATTCACTGGTGTCCTTATTAATCATTTCTGACTCCTCACACGAGCATATTGCAGATTCAGCTTCTGCATCCTGCCAGCTCTGACAGCACTTAATTGCTGGGGGTGTAATTAAAATGCTGCGTCACCAGCCATGGAACAGCAGCACCACGTCCCTGCGCCTGCTGAAGGCAGCCAGGAGCTCCCCAGACAACCTGAGGAGGAATATCAGATCTCACAGCACAGCACTCACTTGCTTTAAAGTGTTTTACACTAGATCAGGTCATCAATCCCCAAACTCGATTCCTTTTTCAGCAGGATGGAGCGGGGGAAGCACCAGAGGGTTTGTTCCCAGGCAAGAGCTCCTCACCTCCCAGCCACACTTGCAGGCTAAAAGCACCAGCAGTCAGAAAAGAACATGATCTTCTAAAGTTCTCAAGTTCTCAAAATCTGTTTCAAGTTTTTCCTTATGGTGTGCTGGGAGCTTTGCATCATTTCTTTTCTGCCCTGATTGCTCAGGGGCACAAAGGGGGAAACAACCTCCCAGGGTGGTGCCACTGGGCCCAGCCTCCATGTGAAAGCTCCTGGAGATGCACATGTGCCTCCACCACGTCCCCAGGGGGCTGTGGGCATGTCCCACCTGCTCCTTGCTTGACCCACTGCACGGGACAGTGCGAGCTGGGCATCCCTTCCAGGCACTGAATGCAGCTCTGCCCATCCTGCCTGTGCCAGGGCTCTGTCCCACTGCAGGCACGGGACAAACAAATTCCTTGTGCCTTCTGGAAGAAAGCTCAGTGGCTGGTGGCACAGAAAGGAGGCAGGATTGACAAGCAGGTTTTTACTCAAAGTTGCCTGAATTGAGCTGGAGCTGCAGCCAAACATCACAGACACAGAAAATCCTCCGTGGTTCATTCTCCCTGCAATCCAGGAGTCAAACACAGAGTGCAGGGAGCAAATGTGATCTCCTGAAAACAGAAAAATTGAGATCTGCCTCTCAGGGACTCTGCCAGCCTCTTCATCCCTGGGTAAAGCCATTGAATGGGAAGATAAAGCCAGGCTTTAAGGAGCTCAGCAGCAGCCCATGAGTGACCAGCTGAAGATGGACCTGCCTGTTTGTCCTTCTCTGAGAGCTTGGAGTGTGAGCATCCTGCACGTGGCTGCAGGAGCACAGCCAGACACAGGAGACAGCAGGAGTGTTCATCAGACACAGAGATCCCACAGCAAGAAGGGCAGAACTTGCTTCTCCTACACTGCTGCTTTTATCCTCCCTTTCCAGAGGGCCAGAGCTGGAAACAAAGAAAAGGCAGAAAGGACAAGTGAAACAAGGCAACTGCCCAAAATGAAAAGATCTGAGCCACATCTGTAGAGTCAGCAAGAAAACTGTGCAAAAAAACCCAGCTACTACACAGCAAGTGCTGAGGTGAGATAATAAGTCTGAGGAGGAAACTAAACAG
Source organism: Edolisoma coerulescens (assembly GCA_013397115.1). NCBI lineage: Eukaryota > Metazoa > Chordata > Aves > Passeriformes > Campephagidae > Edolisoma > Edolisoma coerulescens. Next base: position 301,105 of record VWZW01004602.1, read on the forward strand.
AAAAAGGAGAAATTAAAAGATGCCCTGATGAAATATCTATAAATATCCTTCCACAGCAGCTCCTCAGGGGAGGCTGAAATGCCCAGGGTGGGATTGTTGGGGTGTCTGTGCAGGGCCAGGAGTGAAGATCTTTGTGGAGCCCTTCCAGCTCAGGATTCTCTGTGATTCTGGAACAGCTCAACCCACTTTTTTTTCCAAAGCCTTAGGGATTCCCAGCTAGTTCTGTAATAATTATTTACTCCCTAGAAATTTTAGTTTTCAAACAGCTTTGCTAAGACAACCATAGCAAACCAAAGAAGGGGTGGGCTGGACGTGGGAGGGCTAAAGGTCAGGACAATTATTTATGGAAGGTTTATGCCTTTGTTGCAGGGCTTGATGTGTCATTAGTCTTGCAACTACACCTCAAAGGTTTTATTTTCCTAAACACAAATCCTCTTCCCTTCCCTCAAACTCCACAGTGTTTCTAAGTAAAATTAATTTGGCATTTAACAAAAGCAAAACACTGTAATTTTAGAACCGTATCTCTTCAAGTTGTTTTATTTTTATGCTCACAGGAGAAAGAAAACCTTTAGTTCCTATGAGCCTTTTGTCATGACAAACCACAACGATAATTACTAGGAAGCTGCTCTTGGTAAAACCTCCCAATCCGGCTGTCACTGGGAAGCCAGACAAACATTCCCAAAATAACAACTAAATAATTGATATTACTGGAGTCACAGAACACAATACCTTGAACAAATACCCACCAGCCAGCCCCTGTCACTGTTACCTCTCCCTGGCTGTGTGACCAGCACGATTCCTGCTCTGAGAGCAAGCTGGGAGGTTCCTCATGCAATTATTATCCAAAGGCCATCAACAGTCTGTGCAGAGACCCACGAAGACATTCTTAGTCTGACTGTGCTTTAATCACAGGATGATTTTAAGTACCCAATGTAATCTCTTGAAATTCCCTGGTTAGTAGAAATGGGCAATCTAAGAACTTACTTTGCCCTTCCAAAGGCAGAGGTTCAGAGTAATTCTGAACCTTTATACAATGATTCAGCGTAATTCTGTCCTTTCCCCAGTCTTAATTATATTCTCACTTCGAAAAATCTTTATCTAACCACAATTTAGATGATTATTTAATGACTAGAACAGCATTCTGCACCTTTCCAGGGAAAACACAATGCTCACACCATCCCTGTGCCAGCCTGGAACCCCTGAACAAGCATTTCAGTCTGAGCCAACGAAAGCATTCCAGAGATGGAAGAAATATCCCATTTATCCACTCTGCCCTTAATCCTCTTCAAGTCCTCCCCATTCAGGGATGCAGAAATGAGCAGGCTGATGGCCAATGGCCCATGGCTCGTTGCTGAATGGGTGATGAGCATCCAGAGACCCCAAAGCCAACACAGCAGCAGAGCAGCTTTGCAGAGAGGGACAACACAGGACCAACACAGGCTCAGTGACCCTGCTCCTCCTTACCTCAGATCCTGCACACCCGCAGGTGGGAGCTTGCAAATTAAGTAGTAGAACAAAAAAAAAAAAAAAATAAACAGTTTGGCAAAAATTACAGCAGTGTTACAGAAGGAAGGAAGGGAATGAGCAAAATGTGCTGCCAGCAGTACAGGAGTGCACATATTTAGCACGACACAGGCTTTGGTAGAGGCAGAGATACCAGCTGGGAACAAAGAACAAACCACAAATGCTTTGTACCAGTGGATGAGAAGCCTCCTGAGATACTCAGATAAAACAGAAGCTCCCCTCTGCTGCTCTGTTTTGTGTCTCCACAGGACAGAGCTTGTGTTGGAAATGAAATCCTGAAACCAGCCCAGGTGAGGGGCTGTGAAAGGCAGCAGGATCAAGGCACCTGTGAGACACTCGAGGAACCAGCTCTGGCTGTCTCAGCACCAGTGACTGATCAGGAGGAGCTGGCACAAAGGAGCTCCAACCTTTCCTGCAGCGAAGGCTCCCCCAGAGCACGTGCTGGCCCAGCGACAAAAATGTGATATTTCTGTGCACTTAAACAGACAGACTGCGTGCAAATTAGGGATTTTGCTGGTTTTTTTGAGAGCTGTATTTCAAAGCACTCTTTTAAAGCAGGGCTTCAAGAACGCAGCGATGGAGACAACGAAGGCGGCGCTCGCTTGGGACAAAGGGCGACTCAGCCCTGTCTCAACAGAAAACTCTCCAAGTAAAAAGGGTTTCCAAGGAAAAATGCCAGCAATAATTTATTTCTAAAGCTCACTGGGGGGTTTCAGATGGAATTCTAACAGAGTGCTCAGCACACACCTTGTCCTTGTGTCTGCAAAAACACACTCTTTCTGTAAGGTAAGGCTGTTGAAGTGTATGGGTACCTAGGGGTTTGGAGGGTTATAAAGATGAGAACATTCTCCATTAGAGAACATAATTCCTCTTACTGCTCAAACTTTGAAGAGCTTTGAAATACTGTGAGCCATTTTCTAATATAAGAATCCAGAAGGGAAAAAAAATCCATAGTGTGGGCCAGCAGAAAGAAACGTCATCTTTTGTGCCCTGGTCACCTCCTGGTATTAAACCATTATGAGGGGCCTCAGGAGGTCACAAACACTCATGTTCCTTCTGCAGAAATGCTGCACAAATCCCCACAGCAGGCTAAGTTTGTGTAATTCCTCAGTGTCTCCTCCCCCAACTGCTGCTTGCAGAGCAGTGCTGGTGTCTCAGGATGTCTGTTATCTCTTATCTGTTATCCTGAGGGATCTGCCCCAGCCCAGGCACGGCGGGGCTCTCAGATCTGGGAGATGCACCAGCACGGAACCCCAGAGCGCTGTGGGTTGGCAGGGACCTTAAAGCCCGTCCTGTTCCACCCCCTGCCGTGGGCAGGGGCAGCTTGCAGAGGCCAGGCTGCTCAGAGCCCTGTCCAGCCCGGGATGCCCAGGACGATGCCCTACCTGGCCCCGCCGCCGCCCAGCACCAGCGCGATGGCGTTGCCGGTCAGGACCCGGGCCAGGCGCGAGAAGTCGGAGTGACGGTCCGGGGCCTTCTGGAAGACGCGCTCGTACATCTCCACCTGCAGAGGAGAGCGGGGCACGGTGACTGCTCAGCAGGGCAGAGGCAGCCAGCAGCAGCCTGCTGGAAGTCGCTGCAAAGATGAGGAGACGGGAGCTCCTCTCTCGTGAGGGAACGCTGCGGGAGCTGGGGCTGCCCAGCCTGGAGAAGACAAGGCTCGGAGGGGACCTCAGCCCTGCCCGTCCCTGGCTGCAAGGAGGGGCCAGGAATGGGCCAGGCTCTGCTCCGTGGGGCCCAGCAATGGGACAAGAGGGACAGGCAGGAACTGATGCCCAGGAAGTTCCACCTGGACAGGAGGAAGAATTTCTTTCCTGTGCAGTGACGAGCACTGGACAGAGACCAGAGAGGCTCTGAAATCTCCCTCACTAGAGATACTCCAAGCCTGTCTGGACAAAATCCTAGTGACTGCTCCAGGGGACCCTGTTGAGCAGGGAGGATGGACTGGAGGAGCCTGAAGCTGTCGGTGACTCTGTTACAGCACTTCTTCAAAGGAACAGAGGGTTGGGAACCACCCAAACAGTTCCAGTGACCAGTGGCTCTGGGTCTCTCAGTCTTCTATAGCTGCTGGGGGCAGTACAGTATTTCCTTTGGAGATCTTTCTCTTCCTTGACGAGGATCTGAAGTTCCTGGGAAGCATCAGGCTGCCTCTGCCTTATGTTTAGCTTTGGGCTTTGGGGCTTTGGGAACTCCCGGGATCCTCCCAACAAAAAGGACTCTACAGCCTGTACACACCTTTCCCTGGGACCCTGAGACAGTGTTACTCATCCCAGGACACTGAAATTACTCTCTTCAGGATATCAAAAAGCCAAGTACGCATCCATAGAGAAAACCTGGCCCCCTATCCCTGCTTCCTAAATCCAACTGAGGCCAAACAGATTCAAAGAGAACCCACAGCGTATCAGAATATCATGGATATTACCCCACATTCCCCTTGACACCCAGATTACAGATAAAAGTGAGGGACAGCGAGGGACCAGCCACCAAATCAGGCATCTCTTACCAGCTTGGGCAGACTCCTCTTGGAGAAGACTCTGCGTGGGCAGTGGATGTGGAGGTGAGCAGAGCACCAGCTCCGCATGTTGAGCCACTCCACAGTCCGGGAGGGGAGAGGCCCATCCTCCTTGTGGAGCAGGATCAGCTGCTTCTGGGCTCTCACTGCGGTGTTCTCCAGCATCCTCTCCAGCTACAGCAGTCATGGGCACCCAAGGAAAGGGCAGTCAGTACTGGCTGCTCCAGCCTCAGTGTGAAATACATCCACACACTCCCCACACCCCTATTCCCACCCGAATCCAACTCTGCAATTCCTCCTCCCCCAAACACGATTGATTTAGGCAACAACGCTGCTAACTCTGGGCTTACACAGCACACAGAAGTCTAAAATCAGCCAAGGATTCAAACCTGAATGCTTAAAAATGAATGTTTTTGACTTAAACCAGGACATTAAATGCACAGCACAGGCAGGGGCTGCTCCTGCAACGTGAGATGCTGCCCGAGTCAGACTCGAGCCCACAAATATTCAGTGTTTTCTTCTTTCCCTCTCCATCAGTCTGCTTTTTTATTCCTCCTTGCATTTCTGATTTTGAATTTCTTGTTGTTGTTTTAGGCAACTGCTGGCAGCTTGTTCTGCCTGTGCTTCCTGCCTCCCACGTCCAGGCAGGAGGAGCCCACACAACGGGACACACATAAAAGCTGCACGTGGGACCAGCCCAGGCTATTTGCAGGTCAGACTCAGTCAGCACTCCACCATCCTAATGCTCTCACACCATCTCTTTTTCCATCTTTGATCTCTTTTTAAAATTTCTTGCAGAATTTTTGTCTGGTCAGAGGACTTTGGTAATAAAATATAAAACTGTAAAAACAGGAAGTAAGGGGAAAAAATTACAGCTTACAATCTGTAATAAAATATAATAAATAATTCACACACTGCAATTTAGATCTACTTTTTCCTAAGCACACACCATGAATTTCATCCAGGCAGAAAAGAATTTCTCCCTCTATGTGGAGATCCAAAGAAATTCTGAGCAGACATGCAAAGCTTCAAAGCAATTTTTGATTTACCATCGGCCAAAATGACTCTTTAGAGGGAAAAGAACTTTGCTAGAAGTACTCTCACATAAAACTTGCCATTTCAGAGGATTCTCATGGAATTCTTTTGTTATTCCTAACCGGAATATTTCATTATTTATGCCTCACTGGGTGTTAAACCCGGGAAAATGCATGAGTGTGAAGCAACCTGCTTTGAGCTGGACTGTTCCCAGTGCCAAGAGGGGAAGGAGCAGCTCCCACACCTCTCCCACAGTGGGCTCCTGGTCCCCCAGCCCCACGATGAGGATGCAGTCGGCCTGGCGGATGCAGCGCTGGGTCCAGGGGGTCAGGGTGCTGTCAGCCTGGTACAGCACAATCCTGTGGATGTCCTCCTGCTGGCCCAGCCAGCTGGTCAGTCTGTACTCGTGGATGCTGGGGACAGACAAGGAAAGCAGGGAATTCAGCTGGTTTCACATCACAGCTCCCAAGAGAACAGAGGGGAATCTTACACAGGGAGAGTCCTGCATTTCCTGCTCAGCCAGGATCTGCTCCCAGCTCCTGCTGGCTCTGTTTCTCCAGGATTTACACCATCAGACAGACACACCAAGGCAGGAGGGTGCAGTGATGCCTCACTTCAGTAATGCATCCCTAGGAATCAGCACACTTGGAGCAATTCAGCTTTTCCAATTTCACAAGCCAGAAAGTAACTGGGGAAAAACCCCACCCACATCTGCACCAAATACCCTTGAAACATTATTGTCTCCAACAGCTGGAGCAGAAGGCCCAGTGTATGTTAGAAGACAGGATTTTATTCCCAAACTCTGTGTGTTTATAAGAGCAGTCCAGTGTCTCTCTGCATGCCCTGAGCAGTGCTGAGGGCAGGTACCTGTCGAGAGCAGCGGAGCCCAGGCGCTGTTTGATGTTGTCACTGGTGAGCAGCAGGGCAGGACCTGGGGGAACAAGGAATTTCACCTGAGAACACCTGAACTTGAGCTCCTGATAAACTGTGTGGAGGAAACTGCCCAGAGCAGCTGTGGCTGCCCCATCCCTGGCAGTGCCCAAGGCCAGGCTGGACAGGGCTTGGAGCAGCCTGGGACAGTGGGAGGTGTCCCTGCCCATGGCAGGGGTGGCACTGGATGAGCTTTAAGGTCCCTTCCAACCCAAACCATTCTATGATTCCAAGAATTCAATCCCATGAATTTGCTTTGAAGGTAGTGATGGATCAGTGTATGGATCAGAGCTGGCAGAAAGTCTTCACAAAAATTTTCACACTTTTCTAGGAATACATCTCCCAGCTCTCCCTGTTCCCAGAGCTCTGTTAATGCATTAGTCACAACCTGCAAACTCTGTTATCCCATTCCTCGGTGTTGTGCAGGATCACAGAATCATGGAATGGTTTGAGTTGGAAGGGACCTCAAAGCTCATCCCATTCCATAGGCAGGGACACCTTCCACTACCCCAGGCTGCTCCAAGCCCCTTCCAGCCTGGCTCTGGTGACAGCTCCTATTGCAGCTGCATTTTCACAAACAGCATTCAGAATATCACAGACCTTTACAGCCCCAGGAAGCTCAGGATCCTCGTTTCAAAGAAAAAAGCTACTCCAGTGACCTCCCAAAATCCAGAACTTGTTCATCCTGCACTGAACCAACTCCCCAGGTGAATCCTCCTCAAGCTCTCTGCAGCATTAATACTCCTTACTCAACATGCCAACAGGAACCCACACCACTCCCAATCCCAAAGACATTCCCAAATCTGTGGGGCACAGCCAAACCCCACTAGAGACCCAGGCACAGACACATCTGGCAACAGCCTTAGGTCTGAGTCGAATTTTGGTGCACATAAAGCTTCTTGCAGGCACTTGAGTTTAATTTTCTTATTAGCAATTTTCTTGCAGCAGCAATTTGTGCCATATGTGGTGGAGGTTGCAAGGTGCTGCAGCTAAATACAGAAAAAAAAAAAAAAAGCAAAGAAAAGAAAACTTAAGGGAATAACTGCACACCTAGAGAAAATATTACCTGTCTCTAATTGAGAGAGAAATTCACATTTACAAAACATGACAGATCATGTTTTCATTGTGCAATCCCTCACTGTTTCATTAACAACAGAACTGGAATTTATGTACTAAATAACAGAACACTTCATTATGTGAGGAGTCTCAAGGCAAGGTTATAACGTGTTCAGTAAAAATCAAGGAACTGTGAACAACCAACACGGGAGAAGGTCACAAATTCCCACCTATGTGCTCAAAAAGCAAAACCCACAGGTACAGACCTGGAACGGGCTGTCCTGACCTTCAGGGCCAACTCATCTCCCCCTCAGTGCTCAAGTCCTTCTGCAAAGGCTTCACTCTGCTTTAATTGACTTTATTCTCAGACTTGAAGAAGTTCCCAAGTGTCATTTTTCATCTTGTACTTTCCAATACCCAAATAACATTTGCTCTTTGCTACGCTGATTATCAAGGCAGAGCAAACAGAAATGGACAAAAATATCCCATGGGCAGAGAGCAAAAGATAAAGCTGGTGAGAAAGCACAGATAGGAGGATGACTCAAGAACAGAATTTGACTTCCTCATCCTCCAATAAGAGTTCTGGAAATTAGTTCCTATGAAAGCAACAAGTCCCAAGCAGAGGGAATGAGCAGCATTCCCAGGGCAGACCTGGGCTTAGCCTGCCCTTCCCTCCTCCCTCTGCTGCTCCTCGAGCCACCCAACCACAGGGCATAGCCCCAGTGCTGGGGCAGGGGGTTATCACCTCATTTTTAACACTGGCAGATGCTTTTATGTGATTCACTCTTCCCCTGATGTGCATGTTGGTCTGGCACAGCTTTGAATGGCAAAATGGGAAAGGAGAGGTCTCCCAGAGGGAATCCTGATGGCATTGCACAGGATGGAACAGCAAGGGACAGAGGGCAGGGCAGCTCTGCCAGCATTCAGCAGCAGAGCGATCAGCAGTGTTCATTAACGTGTCAGAGCTCTCAGCTAAATAGAAGAGATAGGTGGAATAAATATCCTTCCAGGATATGTGGCTTACAGAGCTTTCTGGCAGTGGTGGAAGTTTAGCAGGCAAAGACAAACAGCCTGGAATGCCAAATGAACTGGGGAATGCAATAAAAATGTCAAATAAGAGAGGCAACACCAAGGGAACAGCGTGGGCACCCCTGGCTGTCACCCCCTACCCGGGCACTGAGATCCAGGAGCATCAGCCCCTGGTGAAGCACTGGGGCCCAGGCCCTAAGGGACACCACTAAACCCAGGGGACACCACTGAACCCAGTGACCTGCAGCCAGAAGAGCTTTCACCCACGGGGAGAGGCAGAGTTTGTAGGGCTGGGGTGGATCTTTGTGGAGGTACCTTGACTGTGGACAACACGTGCCCAGCAAGCATCACAAGAGCCTTGGGGAGACTTAGAAATCCTATCCAGACCTCACCTCTGATTTGGGAAAGCAGCAGCTCACAGAACAGGACACAAACAAGGGTGCCCAGCCAGACCCTGGCTGTGCCAGCTCGGGAAGAGCCTGCCCAGCATCCCATCCCTCCACATGCCAGGGACACAGGACAAAGATTCCCAGACCTCCACTCATCCCCAGCACAGAACACAGTGATGCTTCCAACAGAACCAACTTCTTTTGTCTCAGAAATACCAACCATCTGCTCTGCACTCCCAATTTCTAGCAGGCTCCCAATTAATCAGCCATTAAAACCCCTCCATTAATGCGACCAAGAACACCAACATATGTGAGCTCAGCAAACAGAACCAACAAAAGTGTTATTTCAACTAAACTGCTGAGAGCAACCAAGTAATGAAAAAATATCACTCCCATCCTGGAAGTTCAAGGCCAGGTTGGACAGGGCTTGGAGCAAGCTGGGATAGTGCAAGGTGTCCCTGCCTGTGGCAGGGGGTGAGGTGAGATGGGCTTTAAGGTCCCTTCCAACCTGAACCATTCCATGATTCAACTCCACAGCCCCCAAACAGCCACACCAGCAGGCAGGAGTGACCAGGTCAATGTGTCAGTGCATCCTTCAAGGGCATCACCACAGTCACACACCTCTAACCAGCCTCTCTCCACACCTGGCATCAGCCTCATGGGCAGTTCCAGCTGGAGCTGGCACCAGGGACACATCCCTGCACCCGGGTGCTGCGGCTGTAGGATCAGGCACGGGGTGAGCAGCTCAAAGTGAAGAGCAGAGGAGAGGTGATGTGAGGTAACACAGAATATTTCTCCAAGCCCCGCAGTGTCTCTGGCAGCAGCCAGCAGCAGATTGCTGGGGAGGAGTATCAGAGCAAGGAAAGCTGAGTGCCATTCCCTGAGCCCCCAGAAATCCGCAGCTTTCTCAACCTTTTGGATTTCTCGAGCCTGAGGTGGTGACTTGGAATAGCCTGGGGGATTCTTCTGTCAGCCAAGAGCTCACAGGGATCCTGAATCCCAGGTTTTCTGTGCTTCAGGTGAGAGAACTGCAGGCAGTGGCCTCATCCCAGGCCCAGGGGTCGTGGTTTCTGGGAAAACCTCACGGAGCATCTAGAGCTGTACTCCAGAGCCATCTGTTTTTCAGTACAGAACTAAGAATTCCATGAAAAAGAAGGGAAGGGAAGGAAAAGCTGGCAAACAGCAGAGGTCTGGTTCATTTCCTCTGCTAACAAACAAGAGCACTGAAGAGAAGGGCTGCAGCAAAGCTCCCAACCTCCTGCCCCAGGGAGGGGAAAAAGCATCACACGGGACATAAACCCTCCCTTTCTTTTCAGGGATGAGCAAGGTACTCACTTAGGTCATTTTTTCCCACAAAACATTAATTTCCTAAGATATGCAGGAGCAGGAGTACAGGTGTCCTAGTTCTAAGTCTAATAAAACATGGTCCAAAACTTGCCTTGAGAAATGAGCAGCCCAGAGGGTAAAGAGTAATTTCTAAGGCTCAGAAATGTTTTCAAATCCACCTCACCTCAAAAACACACCCACATCAAAAGACAAGGCCAGTACAAAAATGCACCGTGGAAAAATTTGAGCAGAACAAATTTACTTGCTTGGACTCCATCAAAAGAAAATTTACTTTTGGCCTAATAAAAGTCTACAAAATTATGTGGCAAAGTCACATAACTGATCAATGAGTTTGCATGTCAGAAGACCTTGCCCAGCAAAAAAATACCAAATTGTGCCAGGGTTCAGGCACCACAGTGAACATTGCACATTTAAATCTAATCTGTGTGTAGAGACAGGCAGAACTGTAATTAAAAACCCCAATAAATTATTAGCAAAGATTTTTCAGCAAGCTCTCCAATACATTATACATTTTTAGAACTCAAAAGAAGGAAAATTTAAAGGGCAGAAAGGAATGAGAGAGGCACATATGTTGGATCTGAATCCCTCTCTACTTCAGTTTGAAATTCTATGAGATCAGAGGGCTCCCACATAGAACCAGAATTTGCACAGCCATGTGGTGTCTTTTAGCTGGTCTCAGTAAAGGAACAAAAAAATAGTCAGGCAAATACTTTTGAAAAATCTGAATACTGCAGAAGAACTTCTTATCAAAAGATGCTCTCAGCTCTACCAGGATTAAGAAGAAAAGAATTAATAATAAAAATAGACATCACGAGCACTGACCAGAATTCATAAGCATGATGAATTGCATGGCAGCAAAACCTGCCCCCCTTCCTGGCACCCCAGTTCAGGGCTAGAAAATTCTGTTCCTGCTTTCTGGAAGTTGGATATTGCACAGAATCCTTCCTTGGAGACCCAGAGCCCCAGATTCAGGGGAAGGGCTGTCACAGCAGAGGCTGCAGCACAGCCAGGGGACAGCAGGGCTGCAGCCCCTGGGTCACTGTGCCCTGCAGGCCCTTCCTGCTCTGCCCACAGAGCTCAGAGCATTGCTCATTCTGTCTCTGTCTCAAGGTGAAGGCAGGTCCATGCAAAGAAATCCTTCATCCCCCAGCTTGTGACAGCAGCAGAGCTGCCCCAGCCCTGGAAGGACCTGGAGCTGCTGGAGAGAGCCCAGAGGAGGCACCAGGGGGATCAGAGGGATGGAGCAGCTCTGCTGGGAGAGCTGGGATTGTTCAGCCTGGAGAGGAGAAGCTTTGGGGTAACCTCACTATGGCCTCACAGTGCCTGAAGGTACAGCAAGGATGGAGACTCTTAAAAAGAGTTTGGAGTGAGAGGACAAAGGGAAATGGCTTCAAACTGACAGAGAGGAGGGTTAATTTAGAAAGAAATCTCTCCCTGGGAGGGTGGGGAGGCCCTGGCACAGGGTGCCCAGAGCAGCTGGGGCTGCCCCTGGATCCCTGGCAGTGCCCAAGGCCAGGTTGGACATTGGGGCTTGGAGCAGCCTGGGACAGTGGGAGGTGTCCCTGCCCATGGCAGGGGTGGCACTGGGTGGGATTTAAGGTCCCTTCCAACCCAGGTCATTCTGTGACTGGAAGCTCCATGGAAGCACAAACATCCCTTAGCATTTAACTGGGACACAGTCCCACTGTCTGGAAACAATATGTGAATTATCATAAACCACAGAAACACCAAATGTCAAAGGAAGCAGCACGAATGGGTTGGGGAAAGCTGTGGGTGGTCCCACACGTTGGTGTTCCCTGTGTGCAGAATCCCTGATGGAGAGCAGGCTACTCACCTGAGCTGTTCCCATTACAAACCAAAACATTTCAAAAAAAAGAAATTTGAAAAAAAATGTAATTAAACCCACATAAAAGAATTAAGAAATGAAACCACTAAGTCCTGTCTCATTACAGACAAAAGTGGTTTTTTTTTTCTGGGGGAAGGAAGATTCTGAATACTTTTCCAGTTTTTATGGACAGTACATATTCACTATCAGACTGAGATTTTCCAGTTGTCATTACTTTTATATCCCTTTAATAATACAGAAGTAGCTAAAAATGACCAAAAAAATCCCCCAAAATCCTGTTAAACAGATTCACCTGCCACCAGCTCCAACTCCAAGCACTGCCTACAGCCTTCTCCTGCCAGTTCCAGGAAAAGGAAAACCACCTTTCAAATGTTATATTGTGTTACAACCCAGCCTGAATTCCCACCAGGATTGGGGTCAGCCTGCTCCTTCCCAGAGCTGCAGCAGCTGCTGATTCCTGCAATGCTCTCAGTGTTCCTGCCTGCATCCTCCTAATTCCTTCTATCCTCATCTCCAACCTGCAGCAGGGAAATTCAAGGCATCACTGCAATATCCAGCTAAGTTCATGTTAACAGGAAGGGGAAGGAATTTTCTATAATAAATAAATTAAGTTGCAAAAGAAAGCTAAAAGCAGCTGCTTTTCCCTCCCCACATATTAAGGCTGCTCTCCACTGCTCTGGAACATGTCTGAAGCCCAGAGCAATGAAATTATACGGATCAAATGTTAAATATGGATTAAACGTTAAGTCAAGTATTGTAATCAGATGCTGCCATTTAACTTACAATTAGAAAAAAGGCTGGTTCAAGGAAAAAAACCCAAAAAATAAACACCAAAAAAACCGTGAAGAGCAGCAGATCTCCACATCCAAACCCCTTATTTTCCAAACTGAGAGTTCCTTTCAGAGAATGTTTCCAATTAAGCTTTCTCAAGCACATTAACAGCTCTCATTTCCATGAACCCAGGTCTGATCCCAGTTCACCCCCAAACCCCCAGTGCTGGGAGCTCAGGGAAGGGCTCAGGTGGCAGCAGCTGCTCAGCAAGGCCCCAGTGCAAACCTTTCCACGTGGAACCATGGAATGGTTTGGGCTGCAAAGGACCTTAAAGCTCATCCCATCTCACCCCCTGCCATGGGCAGGGACATCTCCCACTATCCCAGGCTGCTCCAAGCCTTGTCCAACCTGGCCTTGGACACTTCCAGGGATGGGGCAGCTTCTTGGGCAACAGTTCCCCTCATGTCAAATGTGCAGGTGAATAGCAAGACAACCTGAAAACAAATCAAAATGTCACTCCACTACTCAGTTCATTTTTTTTGTTGCAGGAAGTCAGAAGAAAAAAACCAAATCATTCCAAAACCCAGCCCCTTCCCTGAAAGTAAAGCACCACCTGCACATGGCTCCCAGCCCTTTGTGAGGCACTGAGAGGAGCCCAAACAACCCTCAGCCAGAGCTGGGACAGGAGAAAATAGAAAAACTACAAGTTAAAAGAAAAAAAAAAAAAGGAGGAAAAAAAGAGAATGCTGCTTCTGCTAAATAAAGAAAGAAAAAGTGCAGGCTGCCAACAGCCCCAGCACAGCTCTGCAGAGGTTTTGCAGTGCCTGGGAGGGGCTGAGGGAGCTCGGGCTGGGCACGGAGCGGCGGCTGCAAGGCCAGAGAGCTCCGGTGCCAGCGGTGTTTGGGACCAGATGGCTCCCTGTGTTTCCCCACAACACTTTCCTCTTCCCACTGCAGCCGTCTGCTCCCTTTTGGCAACAGCTTCAGGTGCCGAGGGTGTACAGAACCACCTCGAGCTGCCAGGCTCTGCACAGGCACCAGCCCAGGGGAAGAAAAGGAAAAGGGTGAAGGAGGAAAGGCCGAGTGACCCCAGCAAATCCCCCCCTTTGGCAGGTGCCTGCTGCTTTCAGCCAAAACGGGTATTTTTATCCTGAACAGTCCAGCTACCTACTTAAGTTTCTGTTTGTTTTATTTACAGACTCTTGGTGTTGTCACACATCAAAACAAGCTGGCAGTGATCCCTAAGGAGTCCCCATTAGCAATACAGCTCCATTATGGATGCAACATTTCTCTGCCATCTCCAAAAGAAGAGGAATCTTCAAACACCCACAAATTAGTTCTCACTGTAACAAGTCTCCACCATAAGTTGAACACAAATTCAGGTTTCGGAAGGTTAAAGAGCTCAAGCACCACCAGCTTTTTCCTGTGCCTGTTCACCCAGAAGATTTTTAAGCACAAACAGGAGTGTCAGCTCCTGACACCAAAAGTCAAAAAGGAAATTACCAATAAATGTAAGTGGTTACACCTCAAGCATCAGGTAACCTATACTTAAAAAAATTATAAGCCATGAGAGAGCAGACTAATAATTCTTCAAAGGAGATTGACTCAAGAGATCTGTAACAGCATTTGAGGATGAGAAGAGTATGCCCAGGAAATGTCAAACACCAGTAATGAACACAAAATGAATTCTGAATTAAATACACGGGTTTGTGAGGAACTGGAACTTGCACAAGCAACTTCACCCATGGATAAAGCAATTAATGACTCAGCTGTGAGCTGAACACATGGTTTTGTGGGCATGAGACAGACAAACAAGCTGGCAAAAAATGGGACAATGATTTCAGACTAAACTTTGGATTTCCAGTGCCAGTCTGGATCTCCTCCACAAGCCTCTTCCACCAAGTCTTATGCTTACCACTCACGTACAACACAAGAAAACTGCCTAAGAAACCCTTTGCTGGATGAAGCTTTTCAGCTGAGCAGGCCTGAAAGACTCTCACCCATGAGCTGGAGAGAATCGGACTCTCAGGTGCCATGGGAACAGCGCCCTGGTGTGGGATGTGTTTCCTGGAGTGCCTTGGGAGTGCTCAGGGCAGCCAAGACAAGGGCCAGAGAGGCTGCTGAGTATTTCCAAGTCATTAAGAGAACAAAGTTTTCCACTGTAATTAAATGCATGTTAAGGATGGGAATAGAGAAGCAGGAAGAATGAAAAAGGCTGATCCTGACCACTGCTGTAGAATCACAGAATGGTTTGGGTTGGAAATGACTTTAAAGATCACCTGTCCATGGGCAGGGACACCTTCCACTATCCCAGGCTGTTCCAACTGGCCTTGGGCACTGCCAGGGATCCAGGGGTAGTCACAGCTTCTCTGGGCACCCTGTGCCAGGGCCTCCCCACTCTCCCAAGAATTCCTCCCTAATCTCTGACCAAATCCTGCCCCCATTTTAAAACCACTCCCCACTGTCCTGTGGGGACCTGGCCATATAAAAGGTCCCGCCCTCTCTTTTTCTTATAAGGCACTGGAAGGCCATAAGATTCTCTCCCAAACCTCCTCCCCAGCCCTGTGACCATCCCCAGGTACTGCTCCCCCCGAACACAGCACGAACCCCGCTCTGATAGGTGACAGTACCCGGCCCTGCCACTCTAAAATGACAAGCAGGGTTGGTTTGCTGTGATGCCAACGTGGGAACACTCACCCACAGCACTGAGGGCGTGCTTGAGCTCCAGGGTGAAGGCTGTCAGCGGCACCTCCTCGGACACCGGCATGATCGCCACCGTGGACAGGTTGCTGGCAGGATTCCCTGCATCCCACTTGCTGCTGGAGCTGTGCAGTCCAAGAGGATGACCTGGCCACAGAGAGAACACTTGCCATCAGCCAGCCAGGCTGCAAACAATGGATCAGCACCTTCAGGCAGGAGGGAAAGTGTCACCGTGTCACCGAAGTGCTCCATGTCAGAGACATGGAACACAAACAGCACGGGAGAGCAGAGTTCCCACTTGTTTCATTTTAAGATCAGTTTCCATCGTTTTTGGTTGCTGGTACAGCATATGTGGGTTGAAGTCAGGCAATGGTAAAAATACGTCAGGAATATGTTAAATGAAATATGGATTTACCTGACCCAGGAAGACAAAGGTAAAAGGCACTTAAAATCCCTTTACCACAACTTTGGAACTGATTTAACCCACAAGAGGAATTAACTAACAACCCCCAAACCTGTTGTCAGTATTAAAATATTCCAAAAATTAACAATCCTTTTTTTACGGTATTCCTAAGCAAGGAAGGAGACACCTGTTTTCAGCAAAGCTCCTATAGAAAATGTGCATCTCCACCTGTTTTCCCTTCTCTCCAAGATGCAGAGCTTTACAGATATGGGCTTAGGAGTATTAAAATAAAATACAGAACCTCTGAAGTAGCAGCAAAGTACCTGAGAACTATCTCTAATCTAATTTGGTGAGTAAGGACAGAGGAAAAGCAGTTTTTGAGAGAAATCTGCAATGCATGTGAGGAAGACCAAGATCTTCCCAGACAGCTTAGAGCAGGTAAAGGTCAATGCTCTACAAACTGTTCTTATTCTGATACTCTTTTTTCTCTTTAGCTGAGCCTTCTCAGACAATCTCACTCTGCTGCTAATGCCTGTCAACTCAGCTCCAAGTACACAAAAAATTTTGAATCTAAGTCGGGATTTCACATCCTGCTTATCTCATTTCACCCAACAAAGGCCTAAGATGTACCATGGAGATGAATTCTTGAGCTGGGCATATGGAAATATTTGATATCCCCTGTGCAAACCCATTCAAAGGCTCAGTGCCAGAGTGACAGACCACTGCAGGACACAAAGAAATATCAGATAAACTCTTTTTGAAATATATTCAGCAATTGAGTTATTCATTTCAAATCTTCTAAAACAGCTCTGCACAGAACATTAAATGGTTTTCCCTCTCCTTTTGCTGATCTTCAAGAAGATATCTGTAGGTTCAAACAGGTGACACATCACAGCTCAGCCCCTTCATCTCCACAGGCCCTTCCCTCCTCAGAACTTCAATGGTGATTCTCTCATTGAACTCCTCTTACTCTCACTAATTTTCCTCCCACTTTCCTCCCATTTTGCCCTGTTTTCCAGGCAGTGCAGCCTCTGCCCTGGGCCACAGGGACATTTCAGCAGGCACAGAAGTTTAAGTACAATTATCACCAGGCATCTGTGCTCAAGTGGTTGCACCCAGGAGGTCGAGCAGGTAAAGAAAGGGCAGATTCCCTGCCCAGACTGCTCTCAAACAGGAAAGTTGGTGACCTTCATTTTCAGTCTCCTTGGAATTTGGCAGAACCAGCAACTGAAGGAATTAAAACCCCCCAACCAAACAAAACCCAAACAATCCTCAGCATCAAAGAGCCCCACAATACCCTCAGCAGTTAACGGGCATCTGCTTGCTTTTAAATGCTGCTCGAGAAAATTGGGAAAACTCCCTCCTACTCCCTTCAGTCAGTAAAGAGACTTTGTGCTAGCACTGCCACAAACACAAAGCTTCAGAACCAACCCATGGCAGGCCATTTCCTCCCAGACAATTCATTAAAATCCTGCAAATACAGGCATTTTAAGTCAATCTTTATGCTGCTGCTGCTCAGCACGGTGCTCTGACTCCAGCCCATTAGAGCTGCTGTTTCCAATGCTCCCTTTACTTTGCTCTTGCAAGAAATTCCAGGGAAATTTCAGTGCACACAGTCAGCAACACTTCTCCATCTCAATTGCAAATCTCTCCATCCCCACACCCAGTTAACCGTGCTCTGCCAAAAACAACATGTGTACACAGACAGAATAAAATCACCATCCACTCGTGCCTCCAGCTGCTACAGACCACAGAACCCCAGACTGGTTTGGGCTGGGAGGGACCTTAAAGCTCATTTTGTTCCACCCCTGCCATGGGCAGGGACACCTCCCACTGTCCCAGGCTGCTCCAAGCCCCGTCCAGCCTGGCCTTGGGCACTGCCAGGGATCCAGGGGCAGCCACAGCTGCTCTGGGCACCCTGTGCCAGGGCCTCCCCACCCTCCCAGGGAACAATTCCTTCCCAATATCCCATCAAACCTTACTCTATTCCAGTTTAAAGCCATTCCCTGTGCCCTGTCCCTCCATCCCTTGTCCCCAGTCCCTCTCCAGCTCTCCTGGAGCCCCTTTAGGCCCTGGAAGGGGCTCTGAGCTCTCCCTGGAGCCTTCTCTTCTCCAGATCGAAATTTAGCAATGAATTTCCTTTCCAAGCATGCACTGCCTGTTTCCAAATTTAAGGATGCAAGTCTGGCTCCAAGGAAGCCCCAGCATCAATGGGAATAGTCCAGGAATGAGTCTTACCTCCCTGCTGCAGACTGCCAAGAATCTTCTCGCCCAGCAAATGAATAAGTCTGGTCACAACCTGGCAGAGAAAGGAAAAAAAAAGAAACATTCAGGCAGAATGTACTGAAAGTAGAGCATCCACATGGAGACTTCCAAACTTTTTTAAGATGTTCCCTCAAGTTGAGCCACAAAGAGCCAAGGGTTTGTAGATGTAGCTTCTTTCCTGGCTATAATGCATGGTGACTGATCATTTGTCTTGATTTCTCCTACCTTGTTTTACTTTAATTTGGAAAAACAAGAAAACAAAACAACCCCAGAACAGGCAGGATTTAACTTGCTTTGGGAAAAAAAAAAAAAAAAAAAAAAAAAAAACCTNNAAAAAAAAAAAGAAAAAAACCTGATTATTTGGGGAAACATGTCAAATTGCATTTTCAGCTCTCCTCATTTCTCTCTGCAGTGCTCCTGCACCTCTAAGTCACTCTCACTGCTCAGTGGGTGCTGCACCTTTTGTAGGTGCTAAAGGCTCAAAAAGGTTCAAGTCTGTGTTCAAACAGACCCTTCCCCAACCCTGGTGAATGGTTTACAGCAGCCAATTTAAAACATTTTGGGGAAAAAAAAAAAGGGATAAATACACCCCCTAAACACCTGCAGAATCAAAACAAACTACCTAAGAAATTGCTTTCCCCCTCCAATCATGTTTGCCTGGTAGTTCATGTCTGAAGGCACAGATGTTCTCCCAGCTGTTTTTCCAGCAGGATTCACATCAATATAAACTAATATTCCAAGAGCCAAATGTATCTCCAAACTGACAAGCCTCTCTCCAACATGAGCAATCAATAATTCCTGACAAGTGGGGTAGCAGAAGACGAATCTTTGCAATATCAAAAAGTGACAGACATGGAAAATGCAGCGTTTATTCTGAAAGCTCCACACAGATGTTTTACTAAATAAGGAAAAGAGTTATTTAAATGCATTAAGGATTAATAGAGCAATCATTAAATATTCTCCCCCAGACAAATAATTCAAGGTCAAAATAGCTCAGGAGGACATAAAAAACCCCCAAAACTGCCACAGCTAAAGTTCTCCAAAGTTAACAAGCAAAACAAGCAGCAGCCAGGTTACCTGGACAAACACACTGTTCCCACAGGAACAGGCACTTCAGGATGCCTCTTTCAAATAAAGGACCATGTGGGCATCAAGACAGGTCAGGATGCCCACCTGAATCATTTCTACATCTTGCTTTAATAATGAAATCTAATGCAGCAAATTGCCCTGCACTGTGGAACACTGTGTATGAAGCACTAAATTATTTTAAGTCCTCTATGGGAAAAGGGAGAAGAGCAAACGGGAGGCTTCCAGCACAGGGTGACTTGTAGTGGAGCACAGATAAAAGCTAATCAAGGTTATTTCAGGGATTTCATAGCATGGTTTGGGGTGGAAGAAACTTTTAAAGCCCATCCAGTCCAAACCCTGCAGTGAGCAGGCACATGTTCCACTAGCCCAGGCTGCTCAGAGCCCTGTCCAACCTGGCCTTGGACACTTCCAGGGATCCAGGGGCATCCCCCACCTCTCTGAGCCTGTGCCAGTTCTGCCCCATAGCCATGACTGCAAGTTCCTGAAGATGCCACATCAACATCTCCTCAGTGACCAGGATAAACCCCGTGGAAGTGGCTCTTACTGGCCCCAAGAGCAGGCACAGAGTCCATGCCCGCTGCCACCGACGTGGGAATGACAGCAGGAAAGCTCCCAGCCTCCTGCCTTACCCTGGAATCTCAGACAGGATCTAAAATGCTTCCATTTGTCCAAAATACAAGAGGATCTGATGATCACCCAAGCACACGACTCGCTGCCACTTCAACACCACCAAGCTCCGTGGCGCTGGGATTCCCTGAAGGCGCCGTGTGTGGCTGCAGAAAACTGCCCCAGCCACGGGGAGAATTCAGGGAAACAGGGAATTCTTAACAAAAATAGAGACTGACTGCCCTTGCTAAAGGAGATAATCTGCCCCCAGAGCACATTTGCTACACCCAGCTCACAGGCTTCACCTAAACCTGCTGCAGCACAGCAGGACTTTCCTTCAGCAGTTTCGGGAGGCGCTGTGAATGTTTTACACTTGTGAAGCACTTAAGCATCAGAATTTTAATTACTTACTAAAACCATCTCCTGTATTTATAACTTTTTCTGCTTTACAGGCAGCTAAGGAGAGCTCCAGCTAAGTTACAAAATATGTCCAAGGTTAATGATGGAACTAAGAATAGAACCTATTGGTCTCATTTTCCAGTTGGCTGCTCCTATTACCGGGAAATATTATTTGTCTTGTTTGCTGGAGCAAACCTTGCAGCCTTGGTATGTATAGATAGGGAAAATTATTTCCCTGGTGACTTTGTACAACAAGCAAAGCTGCTCCCCAGAACGGGATGAGTCACTCTGTCGCAGTCATGGCAACGTCCAAGGAACATCAATTTGGGATCCGAGCTCAGAACTGAAATTTTCACCGAGTTTTATATTACATACGCCAGATATCCTTTCACAAAAAGGCAATGTTTTCCTTTAAAAGGGACTTGTCCATCCTTCTGAGGGAGAAATCAATACAAATCCCATCCCGCCATCGACAACAGACCTGACCTGATCGACCCACGGCCCTCCCTGTGCAGGGCAGCGGGAGCAGCTCTCCCCAAAGTCAGGGCAGCTGAGGAGAACTGAAAACCGAGAGGAAAAATTCATCCTTCAGGTTTCCAAGCCCCTTTATTCTCACTCCCACACAGCAGCAGGGCATGGGAAGGAGCAGCACAGCTCAGTGCAGCCCAAGAGACAAGAAGGAAGCCAAGGGATCTGGGAGAGGACAGGGATAGCTTGGGCAGGGAGGAATGAGCAGGAATTAGCCCTTGGGCTAGGAGCAAAATGACAGGGATTGAAGGGAACAGTTTTTTCAAGAGTGTCTGGAGGAGATGGAGGCAGAAGGGCAGGTACAGGGTGGGTACCTTGGTGCAGGATCTGGGCTGTGACTCAGCAGTCCCTTAACCTTCCTGTTCAGCTGCATTTTGTAGGAAATTCAAGGTGGGCCTCAGTCTCTTCTCCCAGGTGAGAAGTGACAGGACAAGAGGAAACAGCCTCAAGCTGTGCCAGGGGAAGTCCAGTTGGATATTAGGAAAACCTTCTTCACTGAAAGGGAGGTCAAGCACTGGCACAGGTTGCCCAGGGCAGTGGTAGAGTCATCATCCCTGGAAGTGTTCAAAAAACATGTGGATGTGGCACTTGGGGACAGAGGTTAGTGGTGGTCATGGTGGTGCTGGGGAATGGTTGGACTTGATGATCTTGGGGGGACTTTTCCAACCTTAACAATTCAAGGAAAGCTCTGGGAACTGGCAGTGAGGGTTTGGGCAGAGGGGTAGGGCTGACCTGGAGAACACAGTGAGTGTCCACCCCCTGCGGGTGCAGCCCCCAGCACTGCCCCACACTCCTGAGCCAGGCACAGCCTGGGCACTGCTTCTCCCAGAGCCTTCTGCCCCCCTTCCCATGGGAACGCCAGTCTTTCCCAGTCACGGTACCAGAACACTTCCCAGACATCTGCACAAGCAAAATTCTCTCCTTCCCAGGGTGTCACCATCACGCAGGGCTCAACAGCCTTCCCAGTCGGAAGCGTCTGCTGTGCTCATCCCTACGGCACATCCTGGATTTTACAGTCTCTTCTAGCACCCAGCCACCCAGCCCTGCAAACACCCCTCCTGCTGGCACAGCATCAGGCAGTTTCAGTTTAAGGCTTGAAGAAAAATCTGCAGGAAGGCAGCGAGTCGGAGCCCAGACGGATCAAAGAACACCGGGCGGTTCCTAAATTAGGTGAGGATCGTTAATTGCCTGTAAAGCAAATGCAACTTTGGGACCCCTCGTGCTGGGGAGGGAGCTGAGCTTGGTTTGGCTGGTGAGGAAGGTGAATTAATCCTTCCTCATGGTTAGGAACAGCAGTGGCAGTGAGTGCACCCAGCTCAATTCATCACAGTTAATCACAGTAACGAGCAGCGGAGCTGTGGATTGGACGCTCGGCTGTCAGGACAGCTCTGCTCAGAGCTCCCCAAACTGTGCCAGGGAACACAGCTTCCCACCCACTGCTGCCTGCCCAGGCTGGAGGTGACTCAGGAAGGTCACAGAGCACCTAAAGAGGCACTACAGGGGCTCATGGAGCGAGTCTGGAGCCATGGGGTCTGCCCGGGTCGGGGAGGTGACTGCGTTCACCATCAGAAATACCCCCAAAGCACACAAAGCCCCACTCTCCTGAGCTTAGGCAAGAGTTTCCAGGCCAGAAGGATGAAATCTGACCTTACAGGTCTAAAAAACGGAGTAAATCTCCATTTCAAAAGCTACTTGGGGCTCCAGGTGCATCAGTGCTGCTCTCCAAAAGCCCCAAATGTCAGCTCATAACCCTGGCCCAGGGCAGGATGCTCAGGTGAGACATTTTACAAGGGAAACAACCATTCCTCCTCCTCCTCCTCCTCCTGCCACCCACCCCGCTTTTCAGATGAACTCTCCAGAACATTTTTGTGCAGGGCAAAACAGGACAAAGAGTTTCTGTCTCTCAAGTGGTGCTGGAGAGCACTTCCCTCAGCACAGTTCCACCTCTCTGACCCAGCTCACCACTCACTACCTCAACTCCCCACAAACATCTCATCTTCCTGGCTGTTTCTGGATCAACTCCATCCCAGTGAGACCCACTGAGGCTGTCTCAGCACCCCAAACCCCCAGATCTCTCCTGCCTAATGGGACAGTCAGTTCCAGAAGGTTCTGGGAAACCATTCATTTTCCCTCTGCTTAACTAATGTTCAATTACTCCACAGACCTGCAGCCTCTGCATTTGTGGCAGGGCAAGGCCTAAACACCACATCCCAAGGGACTGTATTTCCTTACTTTAGGATGATTAATTCCTGTTTCAAAAGCAGGATGTGGCCAGGCAGGATTTCAGCTCTGCTCTTGATGGTGCCAGCGCAGAGCTGAGTGCTCCATCCATCCTGGGGCTGAGGTGTTATCAGAGCACCACTTGCTCCACAGCCACTGTAATTCCCACACCAAGAGGTTAAAGTCACTCTGCAGTGCTGTATTTCCTATAATCCTTTAAATATTTCAAATTATTACCTACCCCTGCTAATCTGCCAAGGCTGGGTTCTGGTTAAAGCTTTTGTTCCTATTCAACTGTGAAACTCAAGAGTTCATTTACAAAAAGCTCTTTTGGAAGTGATTTCCATGAGAATTCAGTTGGAAAATATTCTCCTATGGACATTTATTTCGTTCTGTGAATGCTGTGGATTGCCTTGCAAATTGAATTGTCTGACAGATAACTAATCCAAACAAAGCTTGCTCCATCTTAGGCAACTTTTGATTTAGAGAAAATTATACCTGAAGGGAGCCTACAAGAAACCTGGAGACAGACTATTTCTAAGGGCCTGGAGGGACAGGACACAGGGAATGGCTTCCCACTGCCAGAGGGCAGGGCTGGATGGGATATTGGGAAGGAATTGTTCCCTGGGAGGGTGGGGAGGCCCTGGCACAGGGTGCCCAGAGAAGCTGGGGCTGCCCCTGGATCCCTGGCAGTGCCCAAGGCCAGGTTGGCCAGGCCATGCCCACTCCCTGGGGAGCCTGGTCAATGCCCAGCACCCTCTGGGGAAAGAACCTTTCCCTGATAGCAACCTAAACCTCCCCTGACACAGGTCACTGGTCACCAGAGAGAAATTAAATATGTTAAATAACAATCTACTGGTGCCTCCACAGCAGGATATTGCAGAGCTTCACAGCCAGATGTGATTGAGTTAAAGGACCTGTAAAAGGGTTTTGTGCCACACAGAGACCCTGTGAATGAGCTGCCATGAAAAACAGGCCTGCCAAAGGTTTTCTGTTCTACAAAACAAAAACGATTGGAGTAAAATAGTGCAAACAGCCGTTTTACCCACACAAATCCACAGAACAGCTTCTGGGGAGCCCTTTCCAGGAGCTGAGATTATCCTCTACCAGCTTTCTTAAGGGCTTCTTCTAAGGGACAAGGGAGGAGGAGAGGTAAATTAGATCCTCAGCTTGAATAAAACCAGGGTGTTATTGAAGCTTCACACGGCCCCAGATCAGAGAAGCACTGGCTTGTCCTGGAATGAGGGAGCTTAGCAAGGGGTCTCCGATTGAAACTCCCCCTGTTTGATCAGCGCCGTGACAAAGCAAATCCTCGATGCTCCCTCAAACAATTCCTGGCACCTTTTCAAATGCTGCTGAGGCACACAGAGGAACTGAAGCTTTATCCTGGGGCTGTTTGAGCTTCTAACGCTTGGGATCAATTGTGTCTTGAAGGAAAATGTCATTCTGGCACGGGTGCTGATTAAACCCCCTCCTCCTGCCAGCCTCACTCAGTGACCACCGTGTTCCCACTGAATTCCTTCTCTCCTTTTCACATCCACTCCTCCTACAGTCGAGGAACACTTACTGGAACGGACCAGGGGAACAAATACAGAAAAATCCAGAAGCACAGCCTCTCCTGACCTATTCCCCAGTGCCACATCAAGCTGAAGCCGTGACGCACAACCTGCCCAGCTCCTGTGGGCAGCATTTTGAAAAGAGGGCACGTTACAGAGCTCACTTTGTAAGGCAGACAGCCCTGGGGAAGGCTCCAGCCACTTCAGAGAGGCTCTGGTTCAAATACTCATATAAAGATAGCACAACTCCAGTTGGAGATGGATGACAGGTTCTGAATATATTTAAACCCCAAGGGCAGACTCGGAGAATTAAAAGAAAGATGCAGAAAAACTCTTTCTATTTCTCAGCACGCGTTTCCAGCACGCCAAAGGTTGTCTCACAGTTCAGCCCCCACAGCTCCCAAGCAGCTTCTCAGCACCATTTCCATCAGCAACCAGCAGGTCGAAATTTCAAGTTAGAATTCTAAAAACTAACTCAGCTCAGGAGAGGCAAAGCTAATCTAGGCAATGTGATCCCAGCTCTGCAGCGATGTTGGAACATCTCTGTGATCTGCTCACAGATTTTTGTGCTCTCGCTGCTGCCTCGACGCTGCTTTGCGGTGCCAGGAATCGTGAGCTGGTTCCCTGTCCTACTTTCCAGAACCGAAGGCAGGGATGAAAATAGAAAGAATCAATTCCTTTCCACTCCTGCAAGGCTGGAAAGCTTTGAACGGCACCAGAAATGAGCACGGAGGCTGTCAGGGAGCAAATGCTCTGGCTGGCAGAGAGCCCTGAGGGCTGTGCTGGAGAGCTGGGGGCATCAGGGTGGACAAAACCATTCAAGCTGGCACCAAGGACCACTTTCCATCGGGAATGTCTAGGATGCCACATCCAGAGTGAATCAAGGTTGAGATGCTTTCCTGAGAAGCCAGACGATGCAGGCTTGACTTCTGCAGACTGAGCGGGATCTAGAAATCAACATCTGTCATTTCTGGGCACATAATCGGAAGTTTTGGCTGTTATTTAGAACTGAGGTCAGGCTCCCCACGCTCACCCATCTGTTTCAGCCCTCGGAATAACCTGAGCTATGGTTGGTCACATGGAAGATCCCAGCAGATCAGCTCCTGTCTCTCCCAGGACCAAAGCAGCTGTCCAGGAGACAAAACAGAAGGCAATCATAAGGATCTTCCCCAAGCATCAGCCATGCCACTTCTCCAGATTGTACATTGCAGCTCAAAGAACTGGAATTACTGCCTGGACTAACAGAGCACGATTTCCCTCATTTCACACAGTTCTCAACCACCCACGTCCTACGATTTTCTTACGCACCAGGTAATGTTTCCTTACAATGCATTCCAGAGTTGGAACCCTTCCTGGATCACCTACAAACACGGCATGGCTGGGGAGAAGTCTGCAGGATGGAGTCCTCCCACTAATTCCTAAAATTAAAGGGTTTTTCACCCTTCGTAGGAACTGTCTGGAGCCTCCTCATGAGGGGGCAGCTCCGATCTCTGCTCTCTGTGACAGGGACAGGATCCAAGGGAATGGCTGGAGCTGGGCCAGGGCAGGCTCAGGCTGGAGATCAGGGAAAGGTTCTTCCCCCAGAGGGTGCTGGGCACTGCCCAGGCTCCCCAGGGAATGGGCACAGCCCCGAGGCTGCCAGAGCTCCAGGAGGGCTTGGACAGCGCTGCCAGGGATGCCCAGGGTGGGGTTGTTGGGGGGTCTGTGCAGGGCTGGGAGTGGGATTTGGTGATCTTGGTGGGTCCTTTCAGCTCAGGATGCTCTCTGGTTCCAAGATTCTGTAAAGCTCAAGGGTAACAAACTGAGAGGGAAACCCAAGCTCAGGAACTGCCCAGTTTTTGGCTGTTAACACACACACACACACACACACAGAGACACACACAGACACACACACTCTTTAGGCTCTACAGAAGTTGCCAAGAGGAACACCAAAAAAATCCAGTTTCTCCCTAGAACTAAGAGAGGATTTCTCCTGACTCAGGGGACCAGCACCACTGTTTGATCACTGTTCACCAAGTGAGACTCATGCCAACTTACCCTCACCAGGCAGTGCAGGAGCATGGAGCTGATAGAGGCAGAGTTGCTTTTTGTCCTGCGTTTTTCTGCTTTGCAGAGGAAATCCTCCAGCCCTCTGCTGAATCACCAGCCAGCTCTTGCTACCCAGTCAATTATTTCAGAACTACTGCACCTGCTGTCCCTTCATTACTTTATTACTTCTGCTTGAATGGGGAAAACAACATCATAAACTCTGTGTATAAATCACTCTCCTAGAATAACAGCCAAGAAAATAGGACAGAGAGAATTCATTTGGTCCATCCCTCTGCTCAGCACTAAGCATCACGCCACTGATCATTTTGGAAGAGGTTATAAAAACAAGTAACAATCTTTTAGTCTTTCTGGGGAGCAGAATGAGCTTTTTCTCACTACAACTGCTGCTGTTTCAGTTCAGCCCCAGTTGCTCTGTTCCAGTGTGGTTCTGCCCTTTCCAGCACAAGCCAACTTTATACATCTGAAAATAGCTACCATGTCTTCTCTTAACCTTTCACAGGCTTTTTGTCTTTATAGGTCAGTGTTTCTAACCAGCACTCAGCTGCCTCCTTGTCCTCCAGACTCCCTTCCTTTGGTCTGCCTCTGCCTTCAGATGTGCTGCCACGGGCTGGTGCTGAAGCTTTTCCAGCATCAAGGAGAACGTCAGGATTTCTGCACTCCCCCAAAACATTCTGTTAGCATAGTTTAGGGGTTTTTTTACAACTGCATGACACTGTCCAGGCATGGGCAGCTTTTGATCCTCTAATGCCTGGATTCTTTTTCTAATCAAGTGAACCAGCCCCTGTCCTCTGCACAGCATTTATCAGCTTCCAGCTCAAGCACTGTTCTCCAGTAAAATCCTTTGAAGTTTACTTTGGATCTTCTGGTTGTCTTGCAACTTTCTACCCCAGAGTTTTGCTCCATCCCTTCAATTCTCTCTCACTTCTGTCCTTCCTCTCTCACCTGCATCCAAAGCAGTGTGGGCAGCAGGGGAGGGGGATTCTGCCCCTCTGTCCCCCTCAGGTGAGACCCCACCTGCAGAGCTGCCCCAGCCCTGGGGCCCAGCACAGGCAGGAGCTGGAGCTGCTGCAGAGAGCCCAGAGGAGGCACCAGGATGAGCAGAGGGATGGAGCAGCTCTGCTGGGAGGAAAGGCTGGGAGAGCTGGGATTGTTCAGCCTGGAGAGGAGAAGCTCTGGGGTGACCTCAGTGTGGCCTTGCAGGGCCTGAAGGTACAGGAAAGATGGAGAGAGACTCTGTCCAAGGGCCAGGACACAGGGAATGGATCCCACTGCCAGAGGGCAGGGCTGGATGGGATTTTGGGAAGGAATTGTTCCCTGGGAGGGTGGGCAGGCCCTGGCACAGGGTGCCCAGAGCAGCTGGGGCTGCCCCTGGATCCCTGGCAGTGCCCAAGGCCAGGTTGGACAGGGCTTGGAGCAGCCTGGGACAGTGGGAGGTGTCCCTGCCCGTGGCAGGGGTGGCACTGGGTGGGCTTTAAGGTCCCTTCCAACCCAAAACATCCTATGATGGACCTAACAGCCAAAAAGAGAACACAGAAGGACTCTGAAATCATATTAAAATATTCTACCTTAAGTTCTTATGAGAGTCTGAAGGCATTAACTGCATAAATCACCTACATAAAGTCTATCTTATGTTCCTCTTTCTATTTCTAGTGGGGTTCTAAAATAATCCCATAGAAAAAAAAAAGTCAGTTCTCACATTTTTTATACCAGTTTAACATCTACTTAGAATTTGGAGACCTCAAACAGCAGCACGAATGTGTCTTTCTAACAACCTGTGTTGCAACACATTTCCTTAAAATATCTATTTTAGCATTTTGTTTCATTGCAATTAATTAGCCAGACTACAGGCAAGTCTAGGGAAAACTAATTCCATACTGAAAAAGGTCAGGAATTTGAGGCTGATGGGCTGTGCTCTGTAGACATGGGAAGACATTTGAATTCTATTACAAATAAATGTTTTGAATTGTGCTATAAATGTAACACTCAAGCTCAATTTTAACTGCAAAGCAAAGAGATTCACAGCTCCACAGAGATCACTGTTCAGGGGAAAACAACTCTGCCAGCTGGCAGAAAGGGAAGAGAGAGAAAAGAGACACTGAAATAAATTCCTGCCCCAGATAAAGAGGCAGAATTAGAACCCAGCCTTAGTGCAGAGCAGTGTTCAAGGCACTGCTCAATGTTTAGGCCAGGCTGGATGGGCTTGGACCAACCAGGTTAGGGGAAGGTTCCCTGCCCATGGCAGGGAGTGGAACAGAATAAATTTTAAGGTCCCTTCCGACCCAAAGCAGTCTAGGATACTGGTAATTTCCAGTCTATATGTTTAGCAGTTACATTTAAAATCATCCACTACACAAGCAGAAAGCAGAAAGGTGGGTTGGAATCCTCCCTGGGTCATTTCCTCTCTCCTGGATCAGTGACAGGGACAGTGATGGTTGACAGCAGCTCCAGAGTGGATGTCACATGTTTGGGGTGTCCCCAGGTTGTGGGGAGCTCTGTACTGAGCTCCCAGTTCATGAACCTGGGCAGGGAATCACATTAAATAGAGAGGAATAAACTCACAGGTCTGTTCAAGTGAGCTCCAGGGACCACAAGTGCCTTAATAATCCCCAACAGAAGTTCAGAAACACTTGAGCAAAAATAATGCTTACAGGGAAACCACAAGATTATTTTTCACTGACATAACTTCTGAACACTTACTGCTGTAATTAAATTGTCCTGGCAATAATACAGATAAAACCCCACAGTTTTGGTACTATGAAAATGCCTGAATGGAGGCTTTATATTGTACAGTTCAAAAAAAAGTTATTACAGGTGCTAGGAAAGCAAGAGAATACAAGTATTTAAATTAGGTTTATTATTTTTGCAGGACTTTTTAAAAGAAATCTGGTAAAAAAAAAAATCTAGGTCTTAAAGAGAGCAAAATGAAAAATCAGAAATAATTTGAAGTAACAGCATTAAAGAATTGCCTTTAAGGCCAGTGCAATGATTTAGTGCTTAGTATAATGTCCCTGATGCACTTAGGGACAAAGGAATTAAATTTCAAGTCCGTCAGTCTCCAAATTTGCAGGAGAGAGATATAATGTCAAGTGAATTAAAGAAGATGGATGAGCTGATGGATTCAAAGGGAGCAATCAGAGTCTTCAGGACACAGACAGATTTGGCAGCTGCAGAATGAGGATTGACAACCTAAAATGGCAGGATGAGGGAAACCAAAGCCCCAAATATCAAAGCTCTGGAAATAAAGGTACAGAGAACCAAGGGTGGACTCTGAGCCCCAGTGAGGAGGAGGAATGAAAAACACTTTTAAAAAGATTTTAGAAGCCAAACCTCCATTTCCCATCAGGAGCACTAAGTGATTTCCACTTTGCTGACATCCTGCATTTAAGCATGACTCCTCCCAGACACACAACCCAGCCCTGCAACAAAAACCTGCTACAATTGATTAAAGGACAGAGCAAGGAAAGCTGGAGGGAGTCTGGGATGGATCCGCTCAGGCAGACGAGGAGCACGCAATGTTTTCTCAGAATGCATCACTCACACAGAAACCCCAGAGGATTTGGTGCTAACGGGGAGTCTGAGCCTCTCGGGCATCCTTTGAGAGAGACAGGAAAACGCTTTTAATTCCCTTACCTGGGGGAATTTGCGCTTGATGGAGATCAGGGCCCCCTCCGGGAGCTTGGCGAGCTCCGAGTCCCGCACCGCGTGCACCGTGGTGGCTCTGGGCTGGTGGGTCAGGGCCTCCACCTGCGACAGGGACAAAGCATCAGCGACAATCCCCAGCCTGTCACAAACACCCAGCACCACATGGAGAGACTGAACCCTTCCCAAGAACTGGTGCTGCTCCCACATAGCCGGAGCAGAGCCCTGCCCGTCCCAGGGGGTCTCACCACAGCTGCCACAGCCATCTCTGCACCCCGAACCTCTCAGGCACACCCTCTGCCATGGGGCAGCTGCAGTTCCTCCCAGAAGCAGAGCCCCAGAGAGCCCCCAGAAAGTTTTGTCTGAGTTTTGGCAGCCTCACACTTGGAGCATCTCCAGAGGGAGGGAAGGAGCTGCTCCCAACCCCTGCCAGAACAACCACCAGAGTGAACTCAGCACCACAACAGCCCTAAGAGCTTTTCACCCCTCAGTTCTCATGGCCATGGAGCCATCTAAGAGCCAGGAAAACCCCACTTCTCTGCTGCTTCCTCTTTCCTCAATGCTCCCCTGAAACACTTCCATTTTACCTCTGGAAGCTGAATGCCAACGACCTTGAAATAACTGAGAATTCCTAAAAATTGAAAAAAGGGGTGAGAGCAGGCTGGGTGGGCCTTGAGCAACCTGGGATGGTGGAAGGTGTCCCTGCAACCAGGTGCAACGAGATGAGCTTGCAGGTCCCTTCCAACCCAAACCAGCCTGCGACTGTAGGGGCAAACCAGCACATTTGGGCCAAAAATGAGCATTGCTTTTCCATGATTTCAAATTTTTTTTTTTACATATGCACATTTGTCTGTGCTGCGTAAACAGGAATCCCTGAATGGTTCAGGATGGGAGGAACCAGTGGAGCTCATCCAGTGCCACCTCCCTGTCCCCTGGAGCAGACACTCAGGATTGTGTCCAGACAGGTTTTGGGTGTCTCCAGGCAAGGAAAACCTGCACCAGAACACACCTCCCCGACCAGTGCCCAGTTATCTCACCTAGAAACATCTATTTTATGGACAGGAGAAGCATAAAGACAAAGATGGTGACACGAAGAGAGTTCATACAGGGATTTTCTCCTTTATGGAGAGGATCTCCCACCGTATAAACAACCTGGGGTAAAGAAAGCAGCTGCTGCCCAAATCCCCACCTGCCCCAGACCTGCCACTGCCTCTTGTGCTGTTTGGAAATGCAGAAATCAAATTCCCTGGTGAAGGCTCTTCCCATGGCCAAGGAGTTATCCCAGGAGAGATGGCATCACTCAGAGCTACAACTTTCAATTGCTTAGGAACAGCCTGGTGCTCCACTTTGGGAGTTCCAGCAGCAGGCAACGTTTATTGGGCTTAAAAATCCATAGATCAGCCATTTCCAAAAAAAAATGGTTGTCACTGCAGCAGCTGTAATTACTGAGGTTAAAACACAAACAGAAAAATCCCTAACTGCAAGTTACTCACACATCGAGTCAAAGTGAACATGACTTTGCATTTTTAATTTTCCACTAGAAAAAGAAATAAATAATATATCAGCTTAGAGCTGTTTGAGTTGTTTAGAGGTTGGGGGTTTGATGGTTTTATTTGTTTGAATGATTTCTGGGGCTTTTTTTTCAGGATTTTTTTCAAAGCTTATGTTGACAGCAAATTCCAACCGAAGCAATTAATTCCTCACAGAGCTAAGGGCTCAGACACACAAAATGAGCATCAGAGGTAATAATATTAATATTATTATTAATAATAATAATAATAAATACAATGCCCTGTGCAAAACACCCATCTCAGTGACCCCACTTCCACCAAGATCCCTCCTTGGAAGGCTCCATGTACACAGAATGGACAGTCCAGCCAACCAGAACATTTGGAGCTCAAAAACTTGCCATTAGTCCAGAAAACTGAGATGAACTTGCCAACATTAACTTGGATTTCACCAGCACCAACTGCTGGAAAACTGCACAGGGAAATTTTAAGCACCTTCATTTTGCAAGCCCCAGCCTTTGTTTTTGCTCAGGTACCAGGAATGTTTTGTTCTGTCATCACATTTAAAACTAATTATATAGAAGGGCAAAAAAAAAAAATCATCTTTGTACATACATTTATGGAGAAACAAACCCCCTTAAGGCTCCCCAAAGGGCTGTATAAGACGTTCTGTTTTATCTCTCTCCCCTATTACCAGCTTTTTATCACAGGTTCTTGGCTCTGTAATTTACCTTCCTCCTCCTGAAAGCAGGTTAAGAGCTTCAGCTGTTAAAATGAAACCTTTCCTCTCAGCCAGGCAGCTCCTGACTGAGTTTAATTTGTATCAAGAAGAAAAAACACTCAAACTGTCCCAGATCCTTTTCCACAATTTCAGTGATATATGAGTGCATAAAATTAACTGTGCTCCAAGGGGCTCCTGAGCCTTTCAGAAAAGATGAAATTTGTAAATTTGTAGAAAAGGGAATTAAATTTTAACTTTAAACACAGCCTCGGGGAGGGTTTTTTAGCTCCTAACTGTAACTTTGTCTTTTTGATAGAGCAGAGGGCACAGGGAGACCTTTTCCAAACCTCCTTCCCAAGGAGCCATTCAGATCTCCAGATCTGCAACACCACCAGTCCCAGAGACCCCTGCAGGTGCTGACTGCAATTCCCAGGTGATTACAGAAATTGGATTTTGGGCGGTTCTTACATACAGGTGCTGTGGAAGTCTTTGATACTTTCATTTAAATGCACCCCAGGATTCCAGCATGGAAAATATCTGGGTCCCAGGCACTGCACACAGGGAAATGCCAACTGTGCTTTCCCCTTGGGTATAATCATCTGAGTTCCCAATCTCCACATTTATTAATAATCCAAATTATTCACTTATTAATTGTCCCAGAGCAGCTGTGGCTGCCCCTGGATCCCTGGCAGTGCCCAAGGCCAGGCTGGATGGGGTTTGGAGCAGCCTGGGACAGTGGGAGGTGTCCCTGCCCATGGCAGGGGTGGCACTGGGTGGGCTTTAAGGTCCCTCCCAGCCCAAACCAGTCTGGGATTCAATAATTAATGAAATAGCTCCTCTCCACTCAAGTGTGAGGGCTCTCGTTTGGATCATCTGCAGGATTATTCTCAACCTTCACTACATTCTCCCCTCTTCACACCCTGTGGTTTTAGAGCCTTTTTTGCACTGGTTCTACATTTCCTGCACATGGAAGTCGGCCAAACCCATTTGGTTTTGGCTATTCCCACCTCCTTCGGAGATCAAAAACATTCTAACATTGAGTCGCAGTTCTGCCCTGAAAATAACACTTTTTCACTTTGTATTTTTATAATAAACCATTTGAGCTATCAACTGTTCAGAGATTCAGATTATTTTTCTTCTTGCTTAGGAAAAACCAGAAGCCTCACACAATATGAGTATTTAAAATCATTTCAACCTTAAGCCACCTTAAATCCTTGGACTCCTCTGCCCAGTGAACCTTTTGAACAGGTTTTCTTATTTTTCCAGGTTTGTAAAAGTACAAGACTCAGAGATCTAGCTTGAACTTCAACAGGAATAAAATCCACTTGTGATCAGAAGACCGTAGGATTATTTCCTTGGCCATAAAAAGGGAAATTTAACATTCTGATCACCCACCACAGCTGCAGCCAACACAAAACCACCTCCACAACAACATTAATAAACAAATGTTTCAAGAAATAGCATTATTATCTTTCAGATCTTATTGAACCTGACTGGGGAGAGCATTTATTTGTATATTTGGTTTCATAATCACCCAAGGCTCTCTCTTGAGCTCCTTCCCAGACTACCATTAGCATCGCTCATCCACACCAGCACGAACACAGCCACAGCATTTGCTCCAGTGAAAAAAAGAACCAGTGGAATCTTTCCCACTTCTCCTCAAACTCAGGCCAACACAAACCTTTCCTTGCTTAAGGCAATTGTACCTCTCTGTTCTTCTCATGTCACATCCACTCCTCCTCCTCCTCCTCCCTAACAAGCCTCTAAATAAGTCCCACCTCACTGCCCATTTTTGGGCTTCTCTTTCAGTTTCCTGCATTTGCCCTCGTTGTTGTTCCTCTCTCCCTCCAGTTTTCCTGGAGTTCCATCACATCCTGCACCTGGACTGGCTGCTCTGCTCTTCACCACCTCGTTATCTGGTGTCGTTTGGTTTTCTCTCATGCAACAAACTCAGCAAGCCCACATTGCAGTGCTAATTTCACTTGGAGTTCCATCTCTCTGAAGTCCTGCTGTGCCTTATTTTAGCAGCCCTACAAAAATGCTGAATGTTCCCTTCACCGCTCCCCTGTCTCCAGGGTCGACCCCCCTTGGTTCCTCATCCTCAAAATCCCCCTCTATCTCCAGCCCACCCCCAGAAATCTGTCATCCATCACTGCCTTTACTTCCACTCCCTCTGAATCGAGGGAACTGCACAGGAACAGTGTCTCAGATGCTGGAATAATTTCAATCAGGGAGCACAGAACCATTTCCAATGTTATATGACCGTGGCTGAGGGCCCTCCTGCACTGTTGTGGTTCTGTTGTTCCTAACACAGAACAAATAAAAACACCCCAAACCCCCTAAAAAAAACCCCTAAAAATAGATCTATGCTCTTTGTACTGTTCCAGTTAATTCTGACAGGGAGGGGGTTTGAGCAATCGAGTGGAAGGGGCAGAGGGATGGAACTGGATGAGCTTTAAGGTCCTTTTAAACCCAAACCATGGACTGGAATTCCATGATTCCCACACCTTCTCTTAGTTCAGTATCAAATAGTGACAAAACCAGGTTTTGCTGCCTCCATCCCATACGATACACATGATTCACAATCCTGCCTTACAAGTTCTTTCTGAAGGAAAAGTGTTGCTGTAAATCTTTTACAGGGAGGGGAAAAGCAATTTATACTCTCACGACCTCTTTTGACTTCATTTCCAACAGTCACTCCTGACAGTTCTTTACAGCTTTCCAAATTACACAGTCGGGAAGTAAAAACCAGCAAGTGACATATTCTGAGTTGGTCTAAGTACAAATTCCTTTCTGAGCTGCATTCAAGAAATTACTTTATTTGCTTAACTTCTGGTGTGAGCAGTTATTCTCCTGCTCAGGCTTCAGCATCTCTGAGACTTCCTGGAGGAAATTTGGGCTGGTGTAGGACAGTGGATTTGCTGGCAAGAAAATGTTGCTTCCCCAGACAAATCCAGCCTCAGCCTGACCAACTGTTGGGTGACTTTTCTCACAGTCAGAAGCCACTAAAAATACAAATTATTTCCAAGCAGTTTCTTGTGGAGATTATTTCTTTTCAAGTGAGATTTCAAGCAGATCTAGGGCATGAGGAGACACATCCAGTGCAAATGTCCACAGCCACAGGCCT
This sequence comes from Edolisoma coerulescens, assembly GCA_013397115.1. Lineage (NCBI taxonomy): Eukaryota > Metazoa > Chordata > Aves > Passeriformes > Campephagidae > Edolisoma > Edolisoma coerulescens. The sequence continues at coordinate 336,354 of VWZW01004602.1, forward strand.
GTTCTCCCCAGCCAGGAGCACATTTACACCCGTGGCTCTTCCCCTGCATTCCCATCCCCTCCATTCTGTGATACACTGCCTTCAGTTCCTCTTCATCACGGCCACTGTTCCAACCAACAATCTGTCATCCTCTCACACATCATATTTCTTCCTCTCCCATTGATTTTTCCTCACTGCCAGCTCACAAAAAGCAGAGATCTCTCCTCACCAAGGGAACCCTCCCTGTGGCCCCTGTGCTGGCATGATGCAGTCAGAGCACACAAGTGAAAGATCAGCTACGAGGAGAGCCTGGGAAGCAGGGCAGGACCCCAAGGATTATTAAATTATGGAGCTTAAACCCTTCACTTTCCAAATCCTCCTCCGTGACAGCCACAATCACTGTCTGGTAATCAGCCTGACACTTGTATTGTCTTCTCTTCAGCACTGGCTCAGCTCCCACCAGGAGCATGAATGGAGCAGGCAGGGCCTGTCCTCACAGGGTGCAGCTCCAGACACAACGGGGGGACAGTGGGGGTGCACAGACACCCACCTCCCCTCTGGAAAGGCCATCTGCCAAAACTCCACCACTCCATCCTGAAACACCCACCCCAAAGCAGGCCAGGCTCTGCACAAAGCCACCAGCTCACCCCAGGGTGCTGGGGAAGGACACAAAGGACAGAAATGAAAGGACCCCGAGGAGGGGTAAGGAGGAGAAACACCAACACTGACACCTGCTGCTGGTTCAGGAGGCTCTGGAGAAGGGACAGGCAGTGAGGCAGCTGACAGTGGCACACCTGCATCTCAAAGCCAGCACTGGAAGAGCACAAAAGAGCCACCTGTGGATTGTCTTTGTCCAGACAAGGGCAGGAGCTGCTGCTGCAAATGAAGCCAGTGAGGGAACATCACCAATGTTACACAAAGGGCAACCAAACACTACATGGAACATTGGCTTCTTCTGGCTTCAACAAGCTGCCCTCAGACCCTTGTCCAGCCCATTTGCACCTGGAGCAGCAGAGGATGCTCATCTCAACAGTGTTTGCTCCAGCCCCAGCTCAGGAGGACCTGAAATATTAACTTGTTTGTATCAGAAAAGGACAAAGGAGGAGACACTGCTGGAAGCAGTGAATGAGTGGGAAGAGCAACCAGACAAGCTGCAAATCGATGCTATTTGTGGGACCAGTGCCAGTGGATGAACTCAGAACACCATGTACTCTTCAAAGTTGTTCTAACAACCACCTTCTGCAATCTCCTGCGTGCCAAGTTAACCCCGTGACTGAGGACATCCAGCCCTTCTGCTGTGTGCAAAGAGGAATCCAAACCTCCCTCTCTCATCTTTTTAATAGATAAATGTATTAAAAAACCATGACTGACAGACACACGCTCGTGCATGTAAGTCTTGTGTATCTGTACGTGGCTATATGCAAGTGTAGATATAAAATATAGGTGAAAATTCAGTAAGGCTGAGCTTGCTACCTTTTGTAATTAGGGCAGGTGGAGTCGTGCTACAAGTTCTCCCCAAAGGACTGAGGCTGCACTTTGTAGCAGTGCAAGGACAGTCCTGTTGCAGCAGTGAGCATCATTAAGGGACAGAAAAGAGGAAGATTAAAGCTGGGAAGGGAATTGGTAACAGCCCAACCTCCTGTATTTAAGCTTTATTCCTTTTATATGTGTGGCTATAGAAGAGATGTGAAGTTTCGTGCATGTTTTGCTGCTCTAAATCCAACATTAGGGTCAAAACACCACCAAAAACCATGTCAGAAGCCACCTGAGACACCCACACCAAACACCCACCAAAACCATCACATTCATCCAGGTTGTTGGAAAAGGATCTGCAAGTGCAATGCCCTGGGCAGGCTGCTCCTCTGAGGGTGAATTATTCCTGAACTTCCAGAACAGAGAAAGAGAGAACAACCCACGATGAGCTGCTCAAATACTTTCCTAGAAGGGAGAGATCCAATTGCTTTCGACTTAGCTTCACACAGAAGTCCCACACCTGGCTGGAACTTGTATCAAGACCCTTCCCCACCCTCCACTGCCGACTCTTCCCCCAAAAATCCTTCCTGTCACCTCCACTGGACTCTGCTCCCACCACTCACTGCCCTCCAAGCACTCTGGTGGTGATGACGAAGGTCACACTTGTCCCCCTCTCTCTCTCTCAGGGGCTTTTATTTAACGATGCTTGTCCAAAAAAAGAAGTACTATCAAGGAAAACAATTTCTTTTGTGCATGAGCCAGGGTTAAAGGGGGTGCAATATTAACCTCTGCTGCTCCCCAGCCAGCCTAGTTCCACACAGCATCCCTCAAAATGGAAGGGAGAAAGGAGAAGGAGGCAAGGGAAGTAAAAAGCTGTCCTGCAGGGGATCAGGAGGTGTATCAAGAGTGAGCTGACAGCTGGAATTAGCAAACATTATCACAAGGGAGTTCAGCTGGAAGCAGGAGGGAGACACAAAACATCTTAAGGAATGACAGCCTAATGTGTGAAATCACCTGTCTGGAACGCAGCAGGTCACAACTTCCATCACTATCTGCCATCAAAGCTCCTCACACTCTCTAAAAAGAACGTGGCCTAGGACACAAAGCACACCAAGCACTCTGCAGAGATACCTGAGGCAGCTCCACAGCCAAATGATTTTCCCACACAACACAAATCCAGATAATTCAGTGCCAGATCCTGTCAAAGCCGTGCTGTGGTTTTCCCAGCCAGCCAGGAGAACACTGAACTGCACCACAACAATTTGCGGTTCTGGGTGATCTCCTGCCTTCAGCAGCTGTTTAGAACTTGAGGCAAGCAAAGATAAAAGAGAAATTGCTGTGGATAAAAAGAAGTAGCTGTAAAGAGTCTGAAAAATAGCACTCAGCAGCTTCACTCAGGGAAGGAAGTGAATCCTCGTAGAACCAAGGTTTGTTCAGATCAGTGATTTGGGTTTAACAAAAACACTCTCAAGATGGGCTTGGAAATCAGGACACAGCTCATTTCATTCTGACACTAATTCAGCTGTGCAAATGTGAACTCATTCCTCAGGGCTTCCTCTGCCTCTCTCTGGGGTTGGCAAGTACTGGGGGTTTGCTGTTTGTGGTTTGGGGATTGGTTGCTTGGGGGTTTCACTGGATGCTTTGGATTTTCTTGGCTTTGTTTTTGTTGGTTGTTTTAAATACGAGTTCACACCTAAGATGCTGCTAGGAAAAGAATCATTTTTAGTAATGTATTACCAAGAGAGAGAGCAAAAGATGAAAAGAGAACAATCCCTTCCAGGGCCATGTCTTCCAGCTCTGTTCCTGAACCTCATCCACCTCCAATTCCCACAGCTATGGGCTGTGCACAGTGTGCCTGAGGTGATAATAATCTGAATTCACCTGAAATAGCTTCGTAGTATCTTAGAGCTTCAGCAAATGAAGTAGCTGTGGTTTGACAAAAATCACAAAAAATGCAAGGAATTGGCAAAAAAATTCAAATGTTTAAAAAAGGCAGAGCAAAGCAGCCTTAAAGTGGAGGGTGCAGTGACATTCAGCTGGCTTTGGAGCTGCCTGATAACATTAATACTGATAAAGAACAAAAGCCTGACAAGTGTAATCCTGATACTTCCCTTTGTGTGATTCCTTTGAGGATTACACAGCAATTAAAGATTTCTAACAGTCTCACATTTCCAAAGGACAATGCTGCAATCCCCTGAGGAAATCATAAGCCATTTACAGATTCTTCTTGGGTTTCAACTTTTTAGAGAGGAAAAAAGCCATGGACATTTAGCTGTCTTAATTAGATGAACAGCTTAACATCTGAAAATATTTAAAATGTCTTATTTCTAGAATGTAAAACATGATTTCAAGCCCAGCAGGACCAGTGTGCTGCAGCACTGGCAGCTGAGGGTTCTTTTTCTGCAATTTATCCCTGTGTTGCCAGAGTCAGTGCACAAATGCCTTTCTGCACTTGTTCAGCAGTTTCTCTACCCAAAAGTGACTGTGTGTAGCCCTCCTGATAAGAGGGACGTTCTGGTTGTTAAAGAGAAATAGAAAATGTGTTGAATTAATCAAAACATCACTGCAACTTCCCCCCTCAGCAGGTATTTTTGAAAGCTGACTGGTTTTGGGTCAGACCCCGCACACAAAGGTATCCTGGGAGGGGGTTACCAGTAAACCCAGCTCTACACCACCTAAAAGCCCAGCTCTGGAAAATATTTGGAGCTCAGAGCTGTTGCTGAGGGCCCTGAGACCTGGCTGGCATTCAGTCATCTCCCCAGCACCGCAGCCATCCTTCAGAACTCAATGAAGACAAAGAGTGGCCTTGCATAAAAACCTCATTGCATTGAAGGTTCCATCAGCTGCAGGCGTCTGAAGGGCGCAGGCAGCGCACAAACAACTTTAATTCAGCAGCAGATTATCCTGAGGGATGGCTCTGATGGGCTTTCGTTGCCTTCTCCTCACCCACTGCTGTCCTCCCAACAGCGCAAAAGGCAAAGAACATCCACCCCAACACATGCCTGGAGTTGTGACCCTGCGTTCTGACAACCTGCTCTGCAGTTCGGAATAAACCACGGGATCACTGCCCCAGTCCCAGCAGCAGTGCCAGGAACAACACAACGTCAGAGCCTGGGCCAGCACCTGCTAGTGGTAGGCACAAAAATCAAATTAAAAGGAATCCTCTCTCACACACGACAAAGCGCTAATGAGATCAAGAGAACAAGAGGAAAAACTACAATTTCCAGTGGTTAATCAAGATCAAAACCAAAGCAGCAACATCAAGGAAAGAACTGAGAGACTAAGACAAGCATTTGAAACAAGTAGCTTGGTGAAGAGAAGCCCCTTCACTCTATCAACACACAGTTGGCTTCTCTGATCTCCTCTAGGATCACCTGGGCACAGCAGAGGTGATGCTAGAAAAGTGACCCTTTAGCTGGTAAATAAAATTCACATTTCAACATTTTTCCATAAGTGCATCTACAGCAATGGACCACCAAATTAAAAGATTTCCCCTAAATAGGTCAAATCTGAGTCTGTAGAAAGCAAGACTTATGTCAACTGTATTTCAACAGGGAGGGGATTATTTAACAGATTCATCATTGGCCTTTAAAAATTACTTGGAAGTTTTTTCATTGAGTTTTGACTTGATTTGACCAGACAGTGCCTGGAGTTGCCCATCAATAGGGCCAACAGCAGCCGGTGTCCCTCCATAAAGGCTCCCCGGGAGTCAGGATCCTTTTCCCCTGACAGAACTGTCCTTGTCAGCTCTTCAAGGAACTCCACAGGGAAGGAAACTTCAGTTTCTCATCTGTTCTTCTCCCCCTGCATCGACAGACCTCAGGAACAGATGCCATTGAGTCAGTGCAGGGAACAAAACAGTTCGAGCCACAAGTTGAGCCTGGGGAGCGCACGCACGCGCTTGGAAATTAACATCTTGTCTGAAACCCTTCATCTTGCTCTGCTTTTCTTCTGAGAGCAGAAATGGCAGAGCCTCATCTCTTATGCAAATGACACGTGGCATTTGTTCTGACATCAAGGCAGTAAACAAAAAGACATCGACCACAAGACTCCCGTGTTTTCTTGGTGCCCACAATTCTGGGCGACACGGAAGGGTCTCGGAGGCGTTCAGGGAGGAACAAGCCACCAGTTCACCAAAAAACCAATTACCAACACCAACTGCTGCTTTCATTCCCTTCAAGCACCCAGAACCCCAATTATGTTAATGTCAGGGGAAAAAACCCAATCCTCCAGCAGGTTTTTAAAGGTTTATAACAGATTCTGCAGAAGGGGATAAACAAAACTTTTGAAAAGCAAAAATAACATTTTGCTAATGGCCTCTGCATTAATGCTGGCATTCTTCACAGATCCTCCCCCATGTTTGCAAAAGGCAGCCAGAGCATGGAGACACTTTCAACAAATGGCAGAGTGAGTCAGTGGGGCTGGGAGCTGTGGGCAGGAAGGAGATGACAACGTCCACGGAGTCACTGAAGTCTCCAACGTGATTCATGTCATAACATGGATCCAAAACAGTGGCTTGTAGTTCAGGCACAAACTGCATGGGTATTTCTGTACCCCTGCCTGGGCACTCACCAGCAAACATGGCACTGTTACAGCAAACACAGCCCAGTCCATCCACCAAACCCACCTCCTCCTTCCTCCCCAGATAAACAGCGGGGCCAGCCTGGAATGTTACACCCAAAGCAGCAGCAGTCCTTGCACAGGGAGGCAGAGTTTGGACCATTTCATAGAATCACTGAATTGTAAAAAAGCTTGGGTGGGAAGAGACTTTAAAGCCCATCTCGTTCCACCCCTGCCATGGCAGGGACACCTCCCACTGTCCCAGGCTGCTCCAAGCCCCAATGTCCAGCCTGGCCTTGGGCACTGCCAGGGATCCAGGGGCAGCCACAGCTGCTCTGGGCACCCTGTGCCAGGGCCTCCCCACCCTCTGAGCACCATATGCTGCCCTGTCACTCAAAACTGCTTTCAGAAAGTAGAGCAGCTCTGTTTTTAACCTGGGAGCTCTGCAAAACTCCAGGAGCTTGAAAGTGAAAAGCTGCAGATCACCAAAGGCAGAGGAAAGCAGGAAAATGCCTGGATGTGACAAAACTGACAAACCCTTCTTCACACACCAAAAGGCCTCACACCATCGTGATTAGTCACAAAAGATGTCAGCTTTAGTTCCTGTCAAACGATCTCATTTTACCTTTAATGAGGTATCCCAAAGAAAGAAAAAAAAAACCAAATAAAACTTGTGGGTGTGCTTTAGCACATTCCAGCACGGACCTGCTTCTCCAAACACGATCCCAAGCCAACACAACCCCTCAGCCAGAGCAGCACCGAGTGTGGGAAGAGATCCTTAAATACTGTGCACGTGGAACTATCAAATATGGGGCAAGCAGCAGCCCAGCCCAGCTCTGTCTCTGCTGGGAGCACCACCAGAACTGCCTCATGTACTCCACAGGCACAATTTTGGATCAGCTCTCTAAGGGGAGCTTTGGACTCCTCCTTCCCCTTCATTCCTACAAAAAAGGATGTCTTCCCATAGCCCTAACCCCAATTCACCTGTTTGTTGGCTTCAGAGCTATGCTAATTCTGCCTATAAACAGATACATGATCAGTGTTTAGTTTTCAGCTCAGAAAGCAGAAAAGGGCCTGAACAACAAGCTCAGAACTTCAGAAATCTTCTGAGTTTAAATATAAAAATGAAACAAGCCACGCATATTTATGACTCCTATTTCTGCTGTTAACTAGGTCTGAGAAACAAAAAATGAACACAACAGAGAAATTAAACATGGATAAATACTACAATTTTGAAATGAACAGTCGCTTCAATAACTATAATAATTACACACTCCTTCAAAAACCTGACAAAGCTTTGAAGTCAGCTCTGCTAACTCTGAGGAGGTTGAACTAGACACTTCCAGGGGGAGCTCAGCCAAACTGAATCTTCCAATGGCACTAAATTTATTCAAATCCCCATTTAGTGCACATTCCTGCGATTCCTCCAGCCCTGACCTAACAGGCTGCACTGCTCTCACTGGGAGGAAAGCAACCCATAGCACAGAGGAGCACTGGGCAGAACCTGCTGCTTTCCTAGTGACCTCTTTCGGGGTTTAATCTTCAAACCAAATCTAACAACCCCATTCACCAACCATTACAAAAATTTTCCACGCTTTCAACTTCGGAAGCCCTTAAGATTAACAACGGATGGGAGCACAGCTGGGTGTGTGTTTGGTGGGGTGTGAAGCCCAGTTTCCCAGCTGGACAGGTCACTCTGACCCCCTCTCACCACTCCGATGAGGTCCCCCCGGCCGTACTCCCCGGTCAGGTGCTTCTTGCCGTCGTCCATGCGCAGCACGGAGCGCAGGCGGCCGTTCAGCACGATGTACGTGCAGTCAGACTTGTCACCCTGCCTGCAGGGAAAAGAATCAATAACTACAATCAAGGAAGCATCCCAGCTCAGCAAATGCATCTGGAGGCTTTGAATAAGTTGGTGATTTTTCCCTGCCTGGCTTGGAAGACACGGGAAAGTGTTTAATTGACACTTAAACATAACAAGCGAACATGAAATGGACCGGTCACTTGTTAAAAGGTGACTGGAAATGTATTTAATGTGTAAATGTACAGGCTGTGCACAGTTAGTTGAGATAAGGAGTGATAGGAAAAAAGGGGAATGGTTTCAAACTCAAAGAGAGTAAATTTAGATGGGATTTTGGGAAGGAATTGCTCCCTGGCAGGGTGGGAGGCCCTGGCACAGGGTGCCCAGAGAAGCTGGGGCTGCCCCTGGATCCCTGGAAGTGTCCCAGGCCAGGATGGACGGGGCTTGGAGCAACCTGGGATAGTGGAAGGTATCCCTGCCCATGGCAGAGGTGAGACTGGATGGGATTTAAGGTCCCTTCCAACCCAGGCCAGTGCGGGGTTCCATGTTAGGACTGGAAGGGGATGACCAGGGTGTGAGTGGGCCCCAGGGGACACCACAGGCTCATTGTTGGTTACTCAGGAGCTTGTTCCCATTGCAAAGTCAACGTGGATGTGCAGAGGAATTCTGCAGGTCAACGAGAAAAACCCCCAGATGGCTCCAGATTTGGTGCACACACCTTTGTCTACCAAGAACTTTTTGCAGTATCCAGTTGGCACGATTAGGAGTGCTGCTTGGAATGCCACACTTCTGGTGGTGGGGTTCAAACAAATGCAAGGAATTCCAGAAGATTTTAACAAGATATTGACAGCTGGGAATGCTTTGATGCACAGAGTAACCCAAAACTTCCATCAGCATTGGTGCTGCGGGTATGGTTATAAAAATTACAATTATACAGACCATGTCCTATATCAGACTGTTACTCTCCCACCACTGCAGCAACCACATAAAAGCTCAATTGCATCTTAGTACATATCCATAAAATGAAGTTTTCCCAAGGTAGCTTTTTCCCCTTAAACACAAAATTCCTATTTTTAATTTACTACTGAATAAGCCTAACTGAATTACCTTTGAGTTTTGCTGTTTACTTCAGAAAGGCTGCAAACCTCTGATGTTCGTGCCCTCAACAATGCAGAAACTACCACCAGAACACAGAACTGCCTGTGTCTTCATCAATTATGTCACTTAAAAAGCTTGCCAAGACAACAGAAAAGATGAGAAATAGTACGAAATAATTTAGCAACACGTGGAGACAAGAGACTGAAGCAATGTCCAAGGTACTGCAGGACGAAAATAATCTCAAAATAGGCAAACAGATAAACCCGATGGAATGGCTGATAAATACAGTCTGAGGTTCTCATTTCACACATCCCCAAGGGGAGCACAGCTCGTGAAGCAGGACAATTTCAACAAACATGCAGTTTTGTCCACATCTCACCTGTACACAGCTCGTCCAGCCTCGACCTCCATCCAGTCCAGGGCGAAGTCAATTTGCCTGACGAAGGGGGACATTCTCTTCACAACCGTGTGGGCCACCCCCAGCACCACACTGGGCTGCTCCCGCATGATCCTGAGGAAAAAGGGAAGTGTTACTGAGCCAAATCCCCCCAGCACAGGGAGAGGTGCCCACAGGCACCACGTCCCAGGGCAGCTGGGCAGTAACTCCCAGGGCACACCCCACTCCTGCCACCACCACTCTGACAAAACACGGGGCTGCCCAGCTTCCAACCCAGCCCAAATTAAATGGCACTCAGAGCTGGCACCGTCCTAGAAGCACGATGCCAGTCCAATTCCCTTCTCCCAGTGCAGCAGGAGGGACTGGAGCCATGTGAGCTCTTGTGTATGAGCCACCCTCCTTCATTTCCCCCTCACACTGGTCTCTCCTGACTCAGGGAAATGTTCATCCTGTCCCCAGGATCTTCCCTCCCTGCTGTTCTGCACATCTCAGTCTCTGCTCGTGCTCACTTCCCCCCACATATCACATCAGAATCTTTTTATATGTAAAGTCTGATGCTCTTAAAAATAAAAGATCTGCTCTGCATTTCAAATATTCCCTTTTCCCTGTTGCAAAGACCACAAAGAACTGAAGTATCTCCTAATAAAGCTCCCAATCTTCACACTGAATGTTTTTAGCCATGCTTAAAAGTCTAATAATAAAGACACCATGTAATTCAACATGTTCCTCAAACTGAAAAGCTTTGAGAAGGTTCTGCCAGGACAACCTCAAACTCCACACTGACTGTGAGGCCTAGCAAAAATCACTCTCACAGATACCTGGGGATTGCTCAGGGATGTCTAATTTCTTGTTCTTTTTAGACTGAAGATCACTGCACCCTGTCACTGTGGGAGTGAGCACCCAAACACCTCCTGAAGCCCTCCCAGGAGTGAATGGATCACACACACATCAGGCTGCTCTGCCTGTAAAGGCAGCTTATCTTTCCTGTTCCTGTGCAGCATCAAGAGCAGACTACTCAAAACCAGTTATTTCACAAGAGAAATAACAATTCACACAGAAGTAGATTCAGGTCTGCAGCCCCAGTGTGAGAAGTGCACACAGGAAGGTGAGAGAGTTGCATGAAACCTGCTCATGGACAGGCAGGCTGCTCCAACCCCATCCAGCCTGGCTTTGGGCACTGCCAGGGATCCAAGGGCAGCCCCAGCTGCTCTGGGCACCCTGTGCCAGGGCCTGCCCACCCTCACAGGGAACAATTCCTTCCCAATATCCCATCCATCCCTGCCCTCTGCCAGTGGGATCCATTCCCTGTGTCCTGGCACTCCAGACCCCTGTAAATTGTCTCTCTCCATCTTTCCTGTACCTTCAGGCACTGCAAGGCCACACTGAGGTCACCCCAGAGCTTCTCCTCTCCAGGCTGAACAATCCCAGCTCTCCCAGCCTTTCCTCCCAGCAGAGCTGCTCCATCCCTCTGCTCATCCTGGTGCCTCCTCTGGGCTCTCTCCAGCAGCTCCAGCTCCTGCCTGTGCTGGGCCCAGGGCTGGGGCAGCTCTGCAGGTAGGGTCTCACCCGAGCACAGGGGCACAGGGGCAGAATCCCCCCTCCCCTGCTGCCCACACATTTAGAACACATAAAAATCCAGCCAGCAAACACCATTCCCAAAAAGCAGCACAGCTTTTCTCTCCTGACCCTCTTCTCTTGCCCAGATTTTCCCCTGCCATCCCACCACCCTGACCAAGATACCTACAGGCACATGGAAAACACCCAGCCTTATCCCCCCCTTCCCAGCTGATTCAAAATACATAAATAAATAAAATAAATTCAAAATAAATAAAGCCCCTAAAAATTCCTGAATGGTTTAGCTCATTGGTTTTACTCCACTTGCTTATTTAGCCCTCCAAGTCTCCTCCCACACAGGCTGGCTGCTGTCGTCAATAAAAGCCATTTACCCTTTTCCTCCCTCACAATATAGATCTTAATACTTAATGCATTCGAAATGCAAACTACTAACAGGCTTCTTTTATTTCCACTTGCAGCTCTCTCACATCCCTCAGTGCCATGCAGCTTCTACAAGAGAATTAACACAGCAGCTGTGACCCACCCTTATGCAGAAGAAGAGAAAAGAGGTTTTTTCCCCCCATTATCAGCCCAGTTTCCTTCCCCTCACGTGGGCATTTACATCCTTCTGCTTGGCACATGCCTGCCACTGGGAAAATTAAAATCCAAAGCTCTGTACTACAGAGGTTTCTGAAGGGACTTTGAGGATTCTTTACTAGAAAGCTCACCAGCAATGAAAGGGCTAAGTGGTTTCTGTGAAAGCCTGGAACTTCTGCAGATATTCCTGGGGATGTGGCTGCGACGGGATTTTCAGCTTAGCTGGCAAGACCAAATAAAAATCAAAGCATTCCTGCTTCTCTGGCAAGTGCACATGATTAAGCCTCCAAACTGTGAAATTTACTGAAGCAGAAGATGTGAGAGAGAGCCACTGGTAGCACAGAGCCCGAATTTATTCCCTCAGGAGATCCTGGTGACAACTTGATTCCCGTTTTCCAGGAGCTGCACGCCGAGAGTGGCAGCTCCCAAAGCACTGCAGGCACATCCCATGGAATCACCCCTGGATTCACCCCATCCTCAGCTTGTGCCACCCCTGCACTTGCACTCTGCATCTACAGACAGTCATTTACTCATGGCAGCACCACGAAAAAGGCTCCTGCCCTGAAGTTTCAGTGGGAAGGATTTAACCCAACATCCAACACTCCATTCTCCACCCCGGGCTCTTTGCCTCATGGCAACCATTGACCATGTGCTTTGTGCTTCACTCTCTCATTAATTATTGAGAAAAAACACATCCAGTGCTCCAGGGCAGCACAGAGGAAAAGAGGAAACACATGTGACAAGAAAGGCAGAATGAAATTCTGGAGAATAATAGGAGTTCTTGTCAAATTTCACCTAGTCTGTAAGCTAACAGCAAAATACCCAAATGAAGACAAAAATAATTCCTCTGAGATTCCAGGCAAAGGAGAAAGCTGAACACTGTGGGACTGTGAGCATAGAATTTCCATTAAAATGGAAAATAGAACTACATCTTATTTTATTAAGAAGTTTTTCTTTCTCATAGAGTTCAAAGCAAAAATGAACCAACTAGAAGAGACGTGATGCTCTTCAAAGCCTTTCTCCAATGTCACTTTTAAATATGGGCACAGGAGTCAGAAGTGCCATAAAGCCTGGGGTTCAGGACAAATTGTGAAGATGAAATGCTGGAATATCACAGAGCTTGTAAAATGGAGAGATCAGATAACAGACTTTAAAGGAGAAAAAGAAAGATTTGGAAAGGACCCAAAAATGATGATGAGGTGATACATTGATGGGTCTTGATCCCTGACTGGTAAGGGGTTAATGGAAGCAAGAATAAACAAGAGGTAATTCAGTTCTTGAGAGAGAAGAGAAATCTCAGGAAAATGAGCTTCAGTAAATGAGAGAGAACTCAGTCCTGAGTATCAAAAAAACAAGGGGGGAAAAAAAAAAAAGGAGGAAAAGGTAAAAATCTGCCTGTCTGGCTGAGACAACATAATGAAATTTGAAGTCAGACACAAGTAGGAAAACAACAGCAGGAAAAGACAAGAGAGAAAAAGCAGCCATTTAGAAGAAATAGCCTGGTACCACATGGAATGGCACAAGTGGGAAGCATCTCTCAGAAATTAGGCCAAAGAGTTGACAACCACCTCACAGCCTGGGAAAAACACAGCTCATCAACAAGCACCTGCTGAGCACAGCACGTTCAGTTCCACAGCCTCCTGCCCGAGCTGGGAAAACCAAAACCCCACAGTAAGGATTCTGGGGTAGAGTTGATTGGGAATGCAAACCAGTCCAGTTATTTAGAAAGCAGGAGGTGTGCAGAGATGGACACCACCACAGTGCCCAGAAAACACAACAACCCCCCAGCAGTCCTCCATGTAACTCGGGACTCATGGCACATTCCAGAAGCTGGAAAAGGAGTTTATGAAAGGAGGATGTGCATTAGACACAAATTAGGTGTGTGAACTAATTGTAACTCTAAACTACAGGATCACAGAATAAATCAAGGGCATTGATCATTATTATTGGCAACAAGGCTAACCACAGTCATCATATTGGATTTTTAATTACCTATATTCCCCTTTAAGCATTAAGTCACAAGTCAGGTGCTACTTCCACGGTCCAGGAAGGAACCTGTCTTGCACAGGGGAATTATTCTGTTCTATTAGTGAGCATTAAAAGCCCACAGTTACACCCAGACCAATCACTCACAACACACTCAGCACCCTGGCTCTGATTGGGAACAGAACTGGGGAGGTTTCCCAGCAAAAAGGAACAATGAATCCAAGAGAAAGGGCCTGGCAAAGCAGCAATTAACCCAGCAAACTGCAGGCTCTGGGCAGACTTTCTTGTTTGGATTATGAAGTATTTGAATCTTGGGCCATAATTCCCACCCCATTGGGTTAAGTGCTCTATAGGCCTTGAACAAAGATGTCACCATTTAATATTCCTATGTTCCCTGAATTTCTTCTTGCTGGAGTTAAACCACCTGATAGAGGGACCACAGCTCATCCAGGCACCTAAACCCACCTCATGAAATGCATGGTTTGCTGTGGGATGCACCTGCAGCAGCACAGACATCCAACACTTGAATTTAAAATCATGGAATCATTACAGCTGGAAAAGACCTCCAAGATCACAAAGACCAAGCTTTAACTGAATACCCCCAGGCCCACTAAACCATACTACAAAGTGCCACATCTCAGGCACATCTCAGGTGTTCACACGTTTTTGAACACCTCCAGGGATGGTGACTCCACCACTGCCTGAGCAGCCTGTTCAGACGTCCAATCACCCTTTTCACGAAGACATTTTCCCTAAAATCCAACCTGAGCCTCCCCTGGCCCAGCCTGAGGCCGTTCCCTCTCCTCCTGTCCCTGTTCCCTGGCAGCAGAGCCCGACCCCCCCGGCTGCCCCCTCCTGTCAGGGAGTTGTGCAGAGCCACAAGGGCCCCCCTGAGCCTCCTTTTCTCCAGGCTGAGCCCCTTTCCCAGCTCCCTCAGCCCCTCCTGCTGCTCCAGCCCCTTCCCCAGCTCCGTTCCCTTCCCTGGACGTGCTCCAGCCCCTCAAGGTCCTTCTTGCAGTGAGGGGCCCAAAATTAAACCCAGGATTTGAAGAGTGGCCCCACCAGCACCCAGCACAAGGGGACAGTCACTGCCCTGTCCTTTGTCCAAAAGAGTCGTAAAAAAATTCTAAAAAATACTTATAAAACATACATTGATTTGGGGTTTTTATGGCAGAACTCACTCATAGAAATGGGACTTGGAGATGGAGAGGAAGCTGCAGTCTCTGTTGGCCTTGATGGTGAAGATCAGCGGCTCCCCAGTGAGGACGGCGAGCTGCCCCACGAGCTCCCCGGGGTGGGTGATGAAGAGGCAGGTGTCCTCCTCAGAGTCAATCTTCCTCTGGTACACGTGCAGCATCCCCGAGACCACAAAGCAAACATTGACATCCTGGAGCAAAATGGGGGGGGGAAAAAAAAAGAAAAGAGCTCAATAAAAATCCCCCAAGATTTTAAAAGCAATTATCCCAGTGACAGCGCTATCACGACCGATCTGTTTCCCAGAGAGCTCCCTATAGCTTTTGAACAATTAAGTGGTAAAATAAGACACAATAGTGAATTATTAAAAGCAGGTTATGAATATTTAAAACTAAGCAGGCACAAATACTGAAAAATGTGTTTCTCTTCGGGTGGTTATGAAAAATGAAGGCTGCATCTTTGAGATATCAAGGAATAACAACAGAATTGGGAGTGGAGGAGATAATGGGGAATCACAGCTGCAGGATGAGGGGCATGGAAGGTCAGCAGAGCAGAACCCAGCACTGGGACTGGAGCTGCCCATCATCTGCTTTACTTAAGCTCCTCTATTTACACAGCATTATTATAAATGAAGCTTGTTATACCCTAAACACATTGCTATAAACAAATAATGCTGGATTGGTTTCGTGTGAGGGCTTCAGTGCAACTGAGTGACATCACAAAAACCCAAAATGCAGGGTATGAGAAAAGGCTTCCCAGTCCCCACAGCTCCTGAGGAAGGATGCAGGTGGGACACTCCACACCTCCCCACGAGCTCCATCAGAGCTGACAACGCACAGGCACCAGATTCCCACTCTGGCTCTGGCTGCAGCACCAGTCCCTGCGTGCAGGGAGGCCCAGAGCTGGGGGAGTTTCACCTCAAGAGGTGACAGCTTGGGAGGGGACAGGTGGGGATGTTTGACTTCCCATCAATGTGTATAAACACCTCCTGGAGGGGGGCACAGACTGAGCCTCACTCACCTGATCTCCCTGCCTGGAGAGCACAGTGCCAGCAGTGACCTGATGCAGCGTCACTTTGCCATTCAGCAAGGCAGGATTCTGGAGGAGAAAGGGGTGGGAGGTACAATTTACTGCTCTGGCCACAGGTAAAGGTGCAGAATGTGAGGAAGCACCCAAATAAAGCAAGTAAGAATAACAGTTAAGACTATGCTACAAGTACTTGAATCTCTTTAAAATATGGCACCTATTTTTATATTTCTCTACCCAACAGACATTTCTGCCAGAAGAGAAAAAAAGGTTTGATCCATTTTAATTGATCACACTTGGATTCTTAAGAATTTTCTATTTGCCAGTTTTCCCCCTAGACTCTTTAAAGGGTTTGTAATGAAAAGAGACCTGCATCAGCTGGCATGAAAATCATGAAACATGAAGTTATTCTGAAAGGAAAGTGAAACTAGAGGAGACTCTCTACATCATGGAGTAACTGGGCAAGATGATCCAGCCCTGGCTTTGTCCCAGCCCAGCCCTGGGCACACAGCTCAGCTGTGCTGGACCTGCAGAGCAGATTTTCCTACACACTGTACAACAAAAGCTTCCCCAAGCTCATGAAGTCCTGTGCTCAGGCAGAGAAAAGTGGGAATTTCCCTCCTAAACTGAAAGGCACATGGGAGGAAGGGGTCTTCCCAAAAGCCACCCTCAGTTTGGACCCCAATCCCTTGCAATGTCAAGGAGCTGAGCTGGCTGAGCTCAAAAATTCCTTTCATCCAAACATGGCTTTCCCCACCATAACCCTGAGTGCGTAACACCCAACCAAACAGGCATGGGGAGACTTTTCTTTCCATCTCAAAGAACTGCCCACACAATTTGGGGTCCCTTGTGCAGTCAGGATCAAACCCTAATGCTTCAGGCCACCTTTGCTTCGGCATAACTTTCACCCACCCCAGCAAATCACAGAGTCCCAGACTGGTTTGGTTTCAAAGGGATCCTAAAACTCATCCACTCCAGGCAGGGACACCTTCCCCTGTCCCAGGCTGCTCCAAGCCCCAATGTCCAGCCTGGCCTTGGACACTTCCAGGGATCCAGGGGCAGCCCCAGCTTCTCTGGGCACCCTGTGCCAGGGCCTCACCATGCTTCAAACAAGGAATTTCTCCCTAATATCTAATCTAAGCCTGCCCTCCTGCAGCTTAAGGCCATTTCCCTTGTCCTGTCACTCCATGCCCACAGTCCCTCTCCATGCCCACAGTCCTTCTCCTCCTCTCCTCTTCTTATAAATCCTCAGAAGTTCAACATTTTATCACCACCCCTGAATGGGCTGGGGCAGAAAACAGAGCTCAGTTCTGGGTTCACACACTGGGCTGCAGAGAGGCAGCACAGTCCTGGCTCTCACAGCCTCCCTGGGTATTTGGCTGTGCCCCAGAGGCAGAAGCACTGAAAGCTGCACTCACAGGAAGAACCTGAGTGCAGCACAAGAGCAGAGCAGAACGTGCCCCCAGTCATTAACTCCACTGCAGCAGGAAACCAGCACAGCAGAGATGTAAACACTCCACCAGCGTAATTGTTCTGCCAGGTTGGAATTTTTCCATTTTGGGTCGAAAAAAAAATAGTGCAAGTGAAATAATCACAATTATTCCTTACACCTACTACTGATAAAAAGAACATATTTTCATCAAAAATAGTTTTATTAAAGCCAATCTGTTTCATGGGAACATATCCAATGCAGAGAACCTGACAAGCACCTGTCAAAATATTTCAGTTCAGCAACAGCAACTCAACTAATTTCTATAATGTTTTTTCTATATTTAGACATTTATGGTTGTGTAGTATTATCTATTCTTAAAGTCAAAGTTGTAACTCTGAAAGCACCTCCCAGCAGGGGAATACAAGCTCCCCCATGAGCTCTACTTATCAAGAGCATTTTTAGGCTGCATCAGCTCCAAGAAAAATTCCTGCAAAGATTTTCTTTGTGTCTAAGACTACTTAAGGATTAGGATAGATTGTACTCAGAGCTGTGAAAGCCTCATCACTGGAGATCTTTAGGAACAGCTTAGCCAAAAACCTGCCAGAAATGACTTAGCAATATCTGATTCAGCCTCAGGCATGAGAAGGGACTGAGTGACCTCCAAGCAGACCGTGGTATCCTCCTTTGCTGTGCTATTACAGCCCCATTAAGCAAGAAAAGAGCTGACAAATAAAATCCCTCCTGTCTCTCTCAAACGGGTGAGGCCAGCAAACCCAAATTCAGCATTGCACAGTTACAGGGTTTAGGCTCAAAACCTGCACTGATCCCCTCCAGCCATGAGTTTTTAGGAAAAAAAAAAAAGTCATTACCCCAACAAACTCAATTTCCCAGCAAGTTTCTTTCTTTCCATGACTGTAACAAATGATTGCAGCAGGAAACCAAACAAATTTGGTTACAACAACAAATATAAAGAAGCAACAGAGGTTATTTCTGGGTAACCAGTTAGCAGGGGTTTATGGTAGAGAAGTGAAAACACAAACCAATTATAAACAATTTAAAGAAAGCAATAATTAACTGGGACAAAGAATTCTTTTGTCAAAGGAAATTCCCTTATAACTCACACAGAAGAGATGCCCTGCAACACTGCTTAACCCTCCCATCATAACTGCAGATAAAGCTGAAAACACACAAAAATTGTAGGAGATCCAAGGAATTCACGTTACTTAAAACAAAACAAAAAAAAGAAAACTTGAATTCTGAAGTCAGATACCTTAAAGGCTATTTGAAATAATGACTCTCTCCTAGAGACATTTACCCCTCTCTCTCTGTGTCACATGAGAAAAAAACCAGCAACCAAACAGCCAAAAAACCCCAAACCTACCATCTGTCATTAAAACATCTTGATTTGATTCACTCTGATTGGCTGCTCTGAAAAATGACAACTTAAAATGCTTCCATCCAGCTCAGAAAGAAAAATCTCTCTTTTTTTTTAAGAGAAGAGCTTACAAGAATTCATTTTCTTTCATGTAAGCAGCATTGAATACAAATATTTTGTGCACAGTAAGATTCTTCTTGCATTGCTTGTAGAAGAATCAACTTTTGTTATTCCTACATGGGAAAAAAAATTGAGCTTTCAATGACATTTCTGGCATTTGGCTACATCCCACCAGATTCTAATTTGCTTGTGAAAAACTAAGGTGCTTGAAAACCCCACCTTATTTCACCATTATTTAGATCTTCATGTCAAAAACGGTGCCTTAGGCACTTCCTTTTAAGGATACTCTTGCAATTATCTCTAAACTGCTACTTGTTAATTACTGAGAAATTTATTCTAGACTAAAAGTGCTGTAATCAGGAGCTTCAGTAATCTGGGAATTTTTGCTTGTGATCTGAAAGTTGGATCAAGAACAGAACAGATGAAGGTACCTAGTCCTACTTTACTCCTCCTGCAACAAGAATTTCTTCTAAGATAGCCTGCAGCCTTTCATGAGGATTTAAATGCCTGAAAAAACCTGAAAATCAACATAATGAGACAGGTAAGGCTCCTGCAGACTACGAGACCTCAGATCAGTGGTGACGTGGAACAGGCACCTCGAGCTTCACAGCTGGGAGCTGAAATACCCCGACAGGGATTGTGAAGCTGCCAGGGGAATAATTTTGGAAGTCAGGAGGGAATGCTACAATCCAAAAGTAAAATCTTTTAAGTTTTAGCAAGTGCTGTTTGGTGACAGCTCTGAAGGCAGGGGAGAAGGTGCAGCAGCTGTGCCCAGCCTCTGGCAGCAGCAGCAGACTGGAATTATTGCAGCACAGGCTGGAACACACCAAGGATGTCTCTGGCTGGCTGAGACAGATGCAGAGCTTTCCCAAACTGTCTGATTATCCACATGAACAGACACACCTCCGTAATGAAATGCAGCTGGAATGATGAAAACAATCATTTTTAATCCTTCTTACACCACCAAGGGGCTTGAGCTCAGGAGGGATCAGGCACAGCCCCCAGTGCCACTGGGCAAGTACAGGGACACAATTCCAAACCCAAACAACACCCTGGGATGCAGTGCCACCAGGATTAATGGATTCAGCAATCACCTGAACCTTTAGGTAACTTCCCACACTCAGAGAGAGCACAGAACGAGGTGGCAGGAGTTGCACATGCGCAGGGCTCACTCTGCACACAGACAGGGAAGATTCATGCACTGCATTCCAGCGTGGTCTGTTGAAATGGCAGAATAATTCAAATTTATTTCAGCCCTTCTAATGACTTCAACAGGCTATTGAATAAAACATCCAGCCCATCTCCAGTGCACTGAGAAGACAAATCCACTTTTCAGTTCCTGGCAGAATGAGATGAAAAAGAACCAAAGCCAGTTCCCTTTGCAATAACTCACATCAAGTTTCATCAAGGTTGAGAGGTCTTTCTTTGCTGCTTCCACGATGGCATCAATGTGTTTGCTGTTACAGGAATCCTGCACAGCACTGTAATGGAAAACTGCTGAAGGAGTTTCTGTCACTGTCACTGTCTTCTTCAATATTGACTGCAAAGAGAAGAAACACATCAAGGATCAGTTTAAACATCAAAATTGGCCAAAATTCGCCTTAATCATTTGCATTCTCTACCCACCACAACTGGTGGTCTGCAAAAAAGAAATCGAAGATTCAAAAAAAGCAACAGCTTGCTAACTTCATTATCCCTGTATTTTTCTGCACAGCCTGACACTCGAATCAAACAAAGTTACTCATCACAGCCTGTGAAAGGGAAGAATAAGAGACTTCTCAGAAACTGGGCTGCTGCCAGCTTGATGGAACTAAAACTTTATCAACCCCATACAGAAGGATGGAGGAAGAGATAAAATGTCAAGGTCACAGTGAGCAACAGTTTCATCCCAGATTTTGGGTTGGAGTTTTATAATTCAAGAGTGTTTTTGTGCTCTTGACTTCGAGGTCAGTATTTGTAAAAAGCAGATCACAAAAATAAAAACAGATTTATAAATAATGACTGGAAACCTACAGCTGATACAAGTTTTTAATTCCTTGCTGTAAAGTACCTCTCACAAATAAAGCATGGTCTGACAAATCCAAATAATCCATTTCATGAGTCAGGGGAAGAAAACACATAAAAAGCTGCGGCAATGGTTTCCCATTGCTCACCAAGGGAATCACCACAGAGTTTCAAGATGTGCAGTAAAATGACTTGACAGCCACTAAAATCTACTGAAACAACTGTAAATTAAAAAACAATAATACAAAAACCATTCCAGGCCAGGTTGGATAGTCTAGAGGAAGGTGTCCCTGCCCGTGGCCATGGCAGCGGGGTTGGACCAGTTGGGCTTCAAAGATCCCTTCCAACACAAACCATTTGGGGATTCTGTAAATCCAAATATCCCAACTCGTACAGAGCTGCTGGGGCAGCATTTTGAAGGAAGGAAGAAAACACTTGAACGACTCCAAGCAGAGCAAGGCAAGGAAGCACCGGGCAGGAAGCAGGCTGGACTCCCAGGGGACGAGCAGACCCACCTTGGCCACGGTGGGGCTGCCGGCGGCGTCCTCGGGGACGAGGTGCACCCGGGCCCTCTCGTAGGCCATGTCCATGTCCGACTTGGCACCGCTGGAACTGTCTGCAAACAACACACAAATCCTGCTTTGAGCACCTCCTGTCCCGCAGTTTCTCAGGGACAGATAACACACCAAGTGCAGCAACTTCAACTTCATATTCCTGTTGATTTCCCAGTTCCTCTTGACCCGGAACTTTAAATCTTCCAATCTGAACTCGGGTGTACAACACGGCCCAGAATTCCCACAGCCACCCTTGTACAGAGCACAATCATTATTTGAAGGTTTGTTGTAGAAAGAGCAGCTCCACGAGGGCTGAGCTGACTCCCTGTCAATCTCCCTGCCCCCCCCAAAATCCCAGGGTCAGCCAAACTCCTGAGCCCCAAAACACCAAGTGCATTTTCAAGCTGAATGTGCATTTCCGATTTTGGCCCCGCAGGCAGGGAAAGCATCTCCCACCCAGCCCTGCACCTCAAAAACCCGGGGAGAGGAGAATGAGGAGGCATTCTAAGAATGAAAGCTTCTGTCTACTCGACTGCTATTCCAAGCAGCAGCCTTCCCCTCAGCCGTGGTGCCCACACAGTGGTTAATTAAACTGTCTTGCTGCTCCGATGGGAGTGGGGAAGGAGCGGGCAGGAGGAGCTGCACGCGGAGCCAGGAGCGCAGGAGGCGGTGGGGAAGGAGAGGGCTGGATGCTGGGTGAGGAGCACACGGTGTCCCCCACACTGCTGGCATGGCAGGCACTGCACAAACAATGGCAACTCCACAGTCCCTGGCAGCGTGCCCGGCCTCTTCCCTGCCAGGCTCTGCCAGTCCCACGTGTGCCGCACGCCAGGGCTTTGGGGGAAAAGCAGCTTCTCTAACTCTTGGGGGGGAAAAAACACCCCATCAGAACAACAAAAGACAACTGCTGTTTAACCTTAAAAACAGAGTTAGGAAGACTTGCTTCCAGGGACAACGAAGGGGTGAAGTTGTTACATCCAATAGACCCCGCTGTTTTATTTCTGCTTTCTAATTCCTCTGTCCCCCAGCCCAGATGCTTCACAGGAATTAATTCCACCTTTCTCCACCAAAAGTTAGCACACTTATAAAGCGGAGTAGCCTGAGCTGGCAGGATCCTATTCCCTACCTGCACAACTGCTTTGTTTCAAGTTAGATAACTACACAAAAAACCCAGAAGAACAAATTACACCCAGCCCCAGGAGCAACTGAGGCAGAAGTGTTTTCTCCCAGAGCAATTTTTAGCAGTGTTTATTAATTCTAACAACAAGCAAATCAAGGAGATGTTGAGATAACAGCAATTGTATGGCTCTAAGACAGTTTTCTCCTCTCTGAATTAATAATAAACATAATCAATATTCCATGGAGCCTGAACACATAGTAAGCAGTGGAACAGAATCTGAAGCAAGATCTTGATCTTTTCATTACAGACATCAAGACACTTTCTGTGCAAGCTAGGCAGTGAGAAGAAATCAACTCTGTTAACTGAGGCAAATCATAATTACCCAATTAGATATGCTCCTTCTGTCAAGTAAAAATTATTTTCTCTCTCTGCTAAGCTCTGTGTACCCTGACATAACTTTTATGACACATAAAAGGAGAAAGGAAGGACAAATGGACGTATCCACTGAGAAGTTTGCAGGGATCCTTCCATATTAAAGCTCCTAAGAACACACAAGGACTGTCCCTTAGAATGTCACAGGGCTGCACAGGCAGAGCTCACTGAACTGCCTCATTTACCTGGGGGAAGGGGCTGTGCTCAGGGCAAGGATTATTTAATTTACCACTGAATCAAGTCTGCTGGTACATTTCATAATTCCCAATGTAAAACAACCTCACACACGTGAAAATCGAGCCAAGTCTTGTGTGGGTCAGTCAATATTTTCTCCTAATTTGTCTCCCTGGCTTAGAAAGATGATCTACTTACTCCAGCCAAATCCCTACTTCTCCATCACATGCACCCCTCTAGACAGTAATCCCTCTGGAAACCATGGGGAAAAAAAAAAAAAAANTGGGACCCTTTACACTTGCCCAGCAGGAAATGAAGAAGAAACAAATCAGCCCTCCAGTGCTAAAACTGAAGGAGCTACCCACTGCTCTCCTCTGTGCACACCAGCAGTTTCATGTGGCAGCAACAAGAGATACAACCCCTAGCTTGGGAAAGCTCTCAGTGCCGAGGGCTCCCTCAGCCTGGCTCCCTCCTTTCTCCTTGTCTCCAAGTTCTTCAACCCCTCATTGTATGTTCCTTTCTCCTAAGCCATTTAATAGCCAAGGTGAGCAATAAAAGCATCTTCTAAAGTACCCAGGGCACCTTTATTCCACTGATTAAACATTTCTCTATTAACAGTACCTGAGCATGACCTTAGAATTCCCTCACAGTGGTTAATTTAGTGCTCATCTAACAGAGACAGATGCCTGTGTTCTGTGATTCCCACAGGAACTGCAGCTTCTCCACCTTGGAACACAAAGCTGCCCTAAATACCAGGCCCAGAGGAAAATATCTCCAGAGGAGTAACTAAAGTTCCCCAAAATGATACTGCAGCATCAGACCAGCTCAGCCTCATAAATGCCTCCTCAGAGCATCCCGTGATCAATCACCTTTATTATCCACTCCAAAGAACATTCCTCTAAAAGCAGCAAAGCCATGTAATGTGCTTTTTGGGACAATCAGCCAAGCAAGAGACTCGTGTCATCTTTTATGTGAAAGATGATGGCCTATCACCATAATTCAGCTGCTTTCAGTAATATCAATTAATAAAGCTCTTCATTTGCAGGTCTTGGTAGCCAGATGATGTTCCCCATTGCTGCTAATGACAGCAAGGGAATGCTCTCTTGGATAATAGTCCATTTGTTACCAAATAATTTTTTGACAAATGAGTGAGGAAGCAGCACCACTGCAGGACGATTATCTGCCACGAACAGGACTGCAAGATGATTATCCACCATAAACAGGAAAATTATCTAACCCAGCACTCCAGAGATCAGGTGGTTCCCCCGCCATGATTAGATAAATTACATATTTCCCACAATTTTGCCAAGCACTACTTACTAGAAGCCTCTGTAGACCCTGTAGAGGGAGGTGATGAAAGGCTTCTTCTGAAAACATGCTCAGAGTTTTCTGCACCAGAAATTCTCAGCATATCTGAAATTTAAAAACAAATGCTGTAAACACAAGGTGCCCCCTAATAAAGTAAGTTTCACTAACAACAAGAACCTTCAACTAGCCACTATTAAAGGCTGACTTAAAGATTCTGAAACACCGACACTAAATATTGTTTAAACCTTTTTCCTGGTTTTGATTTAACTAGGTTTTTTCCACCTGCAGAGGCAAAATTCAACTCCATCTATTTTCCTGGCTTTACCTTCAGTACTGATTCTTTAGCCTGAAAAGACACATATCCAGCAATTCTTCTGCTGGTATCCAGAATGCTGAATTTTCCCAACTCCCCCTCTGCATTCAAAATTAGGAGTCACTTTTTTTCCCCCTTTCCTTCATCCTTCAATATCATTAAGAACACAGTCATATTTTCCCATTGAAATGTATCCAAAGGCTTCAAACCTGAAGCTGATCTAAGACAATCCTTAACCACTCTGATAAAATAAAAATCCTCTGATCAATAGCAGTGATATCACCAATAGATCAAATGTAGTGACAGGACACAGGGGAATGGCCTCAAGCTGAAGGACAGCAGGGTTAGATTGGATTTGGGGAGGAAATTCTTTACTATGAAGGGCAGTGAGGCCCTGGCACAGGGTGCCCAGAGAAGCTGTGGCTGCCCCTGGATCCCTGGAAGTGTCCAAGGCCAGGCTGGAGTGGGCTTGGAGCAGCCTGGGATAAAGGAAGGTGGGGTGGCACTGGGTGAACTTTAAGGTCCCTCCCAACCCCAAACATTTTGGGATTCAATGAATACTACAGCAGCTAAAGAAGATGCCAGAGGACAGTTCCTCCACGTTTCCAGAAGCATTACCCATTTCCAGTGCTTCCCCAGACTTTTCAAATTTCTCTGCACGATCTTCCTCCAGAGCATTGGTCACTTGTCTCTTCCCTGCTTTGCCGGCGCCGCCTCCGGCGGTGACGCTGCTCACGGAGATCAGCGGGATGGCCTGGCTCTGCTGGGAGGAGCAGGGGACAGGCAAACATAAACCACCCCCTCACACGTGTTCCACACCCTGCACAGACCCCGTGGTGCTGCTCAGGTTGTGCTGATCAACCCCAGATCCCCAAGGGTGGCTTGTCCTGGGATGTGCAGCTCCCTCAGTGCATCCCACCAGGGCCTGGGGACTCCCAGCCTGACACCTGGACTGAGCATTCCCTGGGGACTCCCAGCCTGACACCTGGA
>VWZW01004602.1:361891-378773 GCA_013397115.1 Edolisoma coerulescens
GGATTGAGCATTCCCTGGGATGTGCAGCTCCCTCAGTGCAATTGAGTATTCCCTGGGGACTCCCAGCCTGACACCTGGACTGAGCATTCCCTGGGGACTCCCAGCCTGACACCTGGACTGAGCATTCCCTGGGGACTCCCAGCCTGACACTTGGATTGAGCATTCCCTGACCCTCTGCCACCACGGGTGCAGCATTTTCCCCACTGCTACAGGCAGAGGGGACCAGGTATCACCAGCACACCTCAGGACTGCTGGAGGCCCGAGCAGAGCACACACATCCCTCTGGAATGATGCACTTGGGAAGTTCAAACCTCCCCACCAATTCCCCAGGCATCAGCACAGGCGGGGTTTTATGGGCTGGTTGTACAAGTGCCTCAGTCCTCAAGCACTGTCATTATGAAATTAACATGCAGCATTTGCTTTATGACCTTCTGCAAGAAGGAAAACCTCTCTGTGCCCTGGCAGGAGAGCTGAGGGGCTGCCTCCCAAACTCACACAGCTGAAGAGCTCCGTGGTCAGCCCCAGGTAGTTGTGCAAGGCCAGGAATGTCACCCTCTGCAGCCTCACCATGATGATCTGCAAACAGGGAATAAAGAAGCAATAGCAATGGGTTTAGCATTCTCCCACACTCGTTCTGGCATTTAGATACAATCATGCACCACAGTACCTGAAAGCTTTCTATAAAATACAGGCTGTATCCTAAGCTGAAATTCCTTTTTAGCAGCTGGTAAGCTGAGACAGAGATAGATTCAAATGATTTACCAATGACTTCACAATCATTTGATGGCACGAGAATCCAAAGTCTTACTCCCAAACACCAAATGCTTTTTGTTTTCTAGAAACATCAATAATAAAAGGGCCTTGAAATAGAAATATTTGCTTCTAATTTTCCCCTCTCATTAAAAAAAATATTCCAGCTCTCCCCATACAGAGCCTGTCCCACTGCTCCTCAAGCACTCAAACCCAACACTGGAATCAGTGGCACCTTCCTCTCCCTGCCAGCTAATTCCCACTCCTGAACCATCCTCTCTTGTATCAGCTCTCACAGAGCAAATTAATGTGGTGTTAATGATCTGTTCTCCTTCAACCACCAGTGTGAGGAGGTTCCTGTGCTGCTCATAAATCATCCAGAGACCAGAACAGCTTGCAAGGACAAATTTAGATTTAGAAGTGATAGTAAAGCAAAAGGACAGCCCAGAGTGACTCGTGGGGTCAACCCTTTGGCTGCCACACCTGTGGGACAAGGCACCACTCCTGGAAATCCTTAATCCTGATCCCTGCACCACCTCCCACCTGCAGGAGGTACAAACCTGATTTCAGTGCTCACCTGAGAACTGAGTCCCTGCAAAGGAACAGAAGGTGAGCATAGAACTAACACAAAGCACAGCTCTTTCCTCAGGTGCTGACAGAGGCTTCCAAAGTGGAAATTCACACGTCAGTCTGAATTTTGTGACTCTTAGAAAGCATCAGCCCTCACCAAACAGCTCCTGAGGGTCCAGCAGTCCTGTTTCAGGACATGTGACACTCTGTTCATGACTCCCAGCCACTCTGGAGCCCTCCTGGTGCACCCCACGCTGCAGAGCCCACCCCAGCACCTTCCACTCCCCAAGGACCAACAAACCCACGCTGCAGGTCTGGCTGATTGATGAGGGTACCACAGGCAGAAACTCAATTAATGGAGATACACAGATGCATAAATTATTTTTTCCTGGTTGTGACAATGCTGGATTATTAAGTCTAGGGCTCAACAGCCAGGAGAACAGCAGAACAAGTCCAAACCTTGACAAGCCGAGCTGAGCAGATCCACATCTACCAAAGGATGATGAGCTTGCTGAGCCTCTAAATATCCTCCTGTAACCTGGAAATGAGAGTGGTTCCCCCTCCCCCCTCAGTTCCACCTACCTGCACCACTCTCACAAGGGTTTCAGGGTATTTCTGGAACACATCCTGGAAGGCACTGGCTGGAAGCCTCAGGATGGTGGATGGAGTGGCTGCTCGGGCCGAGACGGTTTTATAGGGAGCAGGGTGACCCTAAGAGAAAGTCCCAGAGACACGGGGTTAATCCATCAATCACCCAATCCAGTTCTTCCCAAATCCCTGCTTTGCTGTTGTCCATGCCTGACCACGAAAAGCTCATGCTCCATGACCAGGGGGGTGTAATGAGGGTGAATTCACACCTGCATTAGAGACAGGGGCAGAGAAATAAGGGCTCCAGGGGTGTGGGTCAGGCTGAGGGAAGTGCCAGGCTCTCAGCTCTGACACAGTTTTATTCCAGTGCCAGCCTTCAGAAGCATTTGAAATCCCAGCTAGCCAAGGCTCCAGAGAAAATAGAGTTTTGTTGGTTTTATTATCTCTGCTGACAACCAAGCTATTTCCTGCAAAAACAACCCCAGACTCACACAAACAGTAAAAAACACAACAAAATTGTACAGTAATTACAGACATAATGGAGTAAGACAAAAGACAGGCAGACTTCTTGTGTTTCAATACATATACATATATTTTTTCATATACATATATATGAAATATTCCATGTGACAAAGCCAAGCAGCCTCTCTTTACTTGAGATAAAGTGGGTCTAGACCATCCTGCTCAAAGAACAGATGGAGAACTAACAAACAAATGAAAAGTGGGTAGAATACAGAGATTTTTTTCACACTGGAAGAAGGCAAGCCTCTGGTTTTGGATTTTCCCCCTCAAATGAGAATAGATTTTAACAAAAAATCTACTGCCAAACACTTGGACAAAAAACTCCAGACAGACAATGCCCCTTTAATAACTCAATAAATGCTGGAAACAACATCTCTAACTCATAAATTAATTTACTAATCCATCAAATATTGATTTACACAGTATTTATAAGACAAAATGAGCCTTTTTGCAGCACAGAGCAGGAGCAAAGGAAGAAATGGAGTTTCTATTCTAACAGTCCCCTCACAGCTCTGGAAGTTTTCTTCTCCTGAGCAACAGAAAGCATCTTTTTCTCAACACTGACACACAGATGTTAAATGCTGATTACAAACCAAACTGCCTGCAAAGAATATCAGACAGCTCAACACTTTGAGGAATTCCTGCCTAAAGAACCCAGCAAAACCAAACAAGAGACTTTCCCTACTCACTCTGGAAAATAAAGCTGCAGCTCTGTCTGCCTGCTGGTCTGGAAGGCACCACGAAGCAGATTCTAAAATTAAATTAAATTAATTGGAACCAATTTCTTAATTACACCAACTTCAGCTGACCTTTTTATAAAATCTGGGGATGATATTAATAGCCTTGATTTTCAAGTTCCTGAGGGATCTGAAATCTTAAACATCTCTTTGACCTACAGTGCAAAGCTGCCAGTGTCCTCAGTTTTCCCAAGTTTCTTTTAATTAAGTAAAGAAATTAACAACATTTCTGTGCTTTGGCTGTACCCAAAAATAAATGCAACAATCCTCTTTTACAGGCCAGTTTGAAGTCTGGCTTTAGAAGAAAAATTAATTTGGACTTTTTATACTTACATGTAAAAGAAAATTTATATAATCTCCCTTTAAGCACTGCATTTGCCATCAACTCTATTTCCTACCAATCTCTACAGCAAATATGTAGTAAAAAAACCTAAGGAAATTATTAAATCTTTAGTTGCTGGACAAGGATAAGCATCTAGTTTAATGGTGTTTTATAAGAGTTATTTCAAAGAGCAAACTGAGCCCTGGGTATCCCACAACTCTGGTCTCCAGTCTACCCAGTGAAGTGTTTGAGTTTTTCTGGAAAGTGCTCCTGAGAGGAGAGGGGCCAGTGCTGACAATCTCAGAAAAACAGCTTCAGGATAGTAACAGATAATGATGCAGAAGCCTTTTTCTCCAAAGAACAGCCCATTCCTCCAAGTTTTCAGCATGTAATTTTGCCTCTCTGAAATCCCTGCATGAGAGCAGCTCTTCTGAAAGGGCCAACGCCGTGGCTAATGGGGCTGGAACACGCGAAGAGCTGCCAGAGCAGCGTGAGGAGGAAATGTTCCATAATTGTCACTTCTCTCAGATAGAATGTTGTGAGCAGCACAGGGAGAGAACCACCTTCAAATTATACTATTTTGCAATCACACACTGAGATGACAAGAACAGTTAAGTTATAATCAGTTATGAAAGAGGGTTGTTTTTTTTTTTCCAACAGAGAACTTTTTGTTCTCAGGCCAGGTAACTATTTACTTCTAGAGACTGTGAGACATCACCTCCAAGCAGCAGCTGAACCCAGGTGACAGCTAATGGCCAAATCCAACCAAGTTTGGTCAAGAAATCTGCTGCAAGAGACACAGATGCTTCACGTTCTCCCACCTGCAGTGGTAACTCCTTTTTGGACCCAAAAATTTGGGATGTTCTCCCCATTTCCATGGCTGGATTTTGTCTCCCTCCTCTCCTTCCTGACATCCTCCACACCAACACTGCTGCACCCGAAGCTCTTGCAGCCATCAATCACTTCTTTATAACCTCATCCATCTTGTCAGCCCTGCAGGCTCACCTTTATCCAAGTGTTTTTCCAGCTTCTTTTAATCCTGACTTTCATTTTTATCCCCCCTCAATCACTGCCATTTGATCAATATCCCTCACAGCCTCTTCTTTTTCCAACTTTCTTATTCCAACTTTGCCAGCTGGGCCCAGTTTTCCTAAGACCATCTCCACATGGAGGCCAAGAGAAGAGTGAACCCCAAGGCTCCAGCAATCAGCATCACATCTCTGCTGGACCAGCTCACTCTGGATGAACATTGAATGTTCTGGGAAAAGCTCTGGCTGCACACACGAGCTCTCAGCAAGAGCTGCTGGAAACAGAGACATCAACAAGGCTCAGCTCAGAGATTTCTTTGGCATCTGAGGCAGTGTCAGTTCAGAGTCATCAACTGCACCTCAGAACTGTTCCAGAATACCAGGAAAGGGACTGCAGCTACTTGGATTCAAAAGCTTCCAGTGTCTCCTCAGAGTTTGGAGAAAGCAGCATCAACCTGTTCTCAGAATGAGTGAAGGCTCATGTCACAGCTGCTGCCTTTGTATTTAGGAGAACTAAAGGGGCTTTTCAGTTTAAGAACTGAGAGATTCAATTAGAAAAGTACCTCTGGTGTGACCTTTCTTTTAGGTCCACCAACAAGATCTTGCCACTTCTTGCAGCAACCTCACCTTTCTTGCACAACTCTCAACTAAGTGAGGGACCAGCCTGACATCTCGTGCTACAAAATCAGTCACAGGATCACAAATCCACCTCAGACAACTGAAACCCTCTCTGAATACAACCTTCCTTCATGTCAGAGCCAGGTGTTTGGTGGTGCAGGGAAATTTAATTCAGGTTATGGTATCTGCAGGATGTTCTAAGGCTCTCTCATTGATTTGGGATGACACTGAGGGGTCTCCTCTATTTTGATCCAGTGCTACTTCCCCCCTCCTTGCCTATTTTCATGCTACTGCTCTACCTAAAGTCTGCAAGGAACACAAGGAAGAGGAAAACCAGCAATGAAACAAGCAGTTCACAAAGCTGGGAAGTGAGGAACAAAAGAGTTGTAAAAATAAATGAGAACAAGTTTAGTAAAAAATATTTCAAGGCTTTTTCATTACAGAGTCTTCTGCAGGCTGCTGACTCTGCTCAACACACTTTCAATCATTTTTTTTTACTTACTAGTGATTTAACTAATGAGAAAGAGAAAAAAAAAGACAGAATAATTAAAAATGAAAAAAACCCCAACAAGACACAAAATGAATGGCAACCACTTTTTCAAAAAACAAAGCCATAAAGCACTGTTATACAAGGATTTCTTTTCTTATATTCCTTTTGAACAAGCAAGAACATCACCTGGTATTCCTGTTCCTTTATGATGGCCCTGCTCTTTAGAATATTGTCATGAAGAAAATTCCATGGTGGAAGTAACAAGGGCAAAGGCACTAATATGAATTGACAAAGATATTATAGATTTGATAGCACGAACTAGACTTGTACAGCCCAAATTATTCCCTTTCTACAGAGAAAAGTGGGACCAAGCTTAAAACATGTTACCACTGTCAATAGGTTTTATGGGAACTTTAGATATAAATAATATAGATACACAGATGATGTGGATACAGAGGTGTGTGCTTGCTTTTGGAAGTGGCAAAGAACACTTCAGAGAAACCTTTAATACTCACACACAGAGCAATGGCACCTTTTGGTGAACAGAGACAGCCAAGCACGAAAAAAACGTGACACAAGGTCAAACATGAACAACTTTTGATTAGATTTATCTTCATCCTCTCAAATCTCACCCTACCAAAATCCTTCAAGAAAGCACCTTCAGGGCTTGGGTGTTACTAAAGATGTTGAATGCAACACCTCCCATTTAGACATTCCTAAAGAGATGCACTGTGGTGATTTCAGCAAAATCAGCAGTCTAATTCCAACTGAAACAAAATCCACCAATTTTGAACTCATTAGGATCAGCATCCAGCTCATCCTGGCCCCTGCCAAAGAGCACAGCCCTCAGCTGGCCACCAGCACCACTGATGTTACAAAACAAAATAAATCCATCCACTGGTTTCACAGTACAATTACAGTAATAACAACTGTCAGATTTCTTTTCATTGGACTAAATAAAAGCAAATTCATTAAGCAACCCATCAAACATGGAAAAGCCTGGACTGCTGAGCCCCAGCCTGGTCCTGCTCCTGCTCCTGCCCGAGTTGTGATTTGAGCAAACCAAACTGTAATCTCAGTTTTCCAGACATAAAGGACATTCAAATCCTCAGACATTCCAGACATTCAAATCCTCCTGTGAACCAGAAGCAGCCAGTCAAGCACACGTTTCACAACCAACCTCCACACCACAGAGCTCAGTTCACACCTGTGAAGGCCTGGGGGGAGGAGGAGAATTCATCAAAAAACCATTTTGCATTCTGATTCTTTCCCAGGAATGTTCAAGGGCTGGTTCCCTGCCAGGCTCTGTGGGAGCCAGCAGCTCCCAGGACTCACCGTGATGACATCGAGGATGCTCAGAAGGCTGTGGACGCTGTCTCCTGCCAGCACCTCCTTCACCACCACCTCTGTTCCATCCTGCAAGCACACACACAGCATCACTGCAGGCTCACAGCTGCGTTTTGGCAAATCTGGAGCATTTCAGAAAGCCTGGATGCTGCTTTTCTCTCTGCTCTGACGGAAACGTGCTAATTCCCATCACAGAGTCTTAAACCGGTGTTCTAGAAGTGATAAATTAAAAGAAACTACAAGCCAGTTTTGTCCAGGGATGTTGTGACCTGCTTGTCTTTGCTATGGAACCACCAACAAAACAAAGCTTCCTTCACTCAGAGGCAGAATGAGCTCCCTTTATTGAGGGGTTACCTGTCAGGAGGTTATACAAAACAAAGGAGCAGCAAAATGTAAAAATACACAGAAATCAGCAAATTCGATATAATTTCCAAGCCCACTAAATTTTCAGAATTGGAAAACTGTTCACATCTTAAAGTTAAACTCAAAGTTCAGTCAGGAAGAAGGTAAAAATTAAAAATTTTACTTGGCAGAAGGGATCACAAGGGCTGCTGCTCAACACTTCAAGACTCACATGGAAAAAAAACCATCATTTTTTTTCCCCCCTGTCTACGCAAAAGTGAATCTGACTCTTCCACCTCCCAGACAAACCCCCTGACTCCTGCTGGACTATTCTGAGGTGACCTTGGTCTCTCCTGTGCCCAAATACTTTCTGTAATGACCTCTCCAAAGGTGAATGTTTTCCAAGCCCACCTTGCACCCTGTCCTTCCTCAGTAACTTCTGCACCTCCTGTGTGAGGATATTTCCAGCTGCCTCATCAGCTTTGTGTTCTGCTCTCTCACCTGAGACACGAGGGACCAGAGCTACAGACCTTGATCTTTACAAATACCAAGAGCTGGGATGAATCCTTCCTAAACCACTGTGATTCACAGCTCTAAGTTGAATCAATGCCTCATGATTCATGCCAGCCTGTCTGCTGTGCCAACAGATTTCTCTCAGGAAGTGCAGAGCAGTGGGTTCTTACACTTTCTTGGATGCAAACTTCCAGCTTTCCATCCTGCACCACGTAGATGCTGTTGTCCAGCTGCCCGGGACGGAAGATGTACTCGCCCTCATGCAGCTGCACGAAGAACATGTGCTTGCACAG
This sequence comes from Edolisoma coerulescens, assembly GCA_013397115.1. NCBI lineage: Eukaryota > Metazoa > Chordata > Aves > Passeriformes > Campephagidae > Edolisoma > Edolisoma coerulescens. The sequence continues at coordinate 370,012 of VWZW01004602.1, forward strand.
CTCCAGGAACAGCGGGCTTCTCAAAGTGCCCCAGGACCCTGCAGCAAAGAAAACACAAAGGGAAAACCTAAAATCGCCACAGTCCTTGGAAAATCCTTCCTAAAATAGCAAAGCCCCAGGCACGGCGAGCAGAGGAAGCCCAGGGGAGAGGCTGCAGGGAAGGAGCCTCAAAGAGCTCCCCAAAATAAAGGGGCAAGAGCAGCAGGGAGCACAGAGCTGGAAATGCTGGGGCTCCTCTGGAGGAGCACTCCAAGGAATGCAGGCTCAGAGGGAAGGGCAGCCAAACTTCCTCCAGCAAACACCAGCATGGCCTCTGGAGGGGAATGAAAATAAAACCCTGCCAGATTCATACACTCCATGAGAAGAGTTACCCCATGGAACTTCCCCTTTTAGGGCAGCTGCCCTGCCCATGGAAACAGGACACTGAAAACAGAGGGAAAAGCTCCTGTCATCAGCATGCAATTGCAAGTTTGGAATATTCCATCTCCTGAGGTAACGTGCGCCTGGACTCCAGTCAGTCACTGCCAGGCAGAGAGAAATATGGGGCTTACACCTGATCACTCTGCACAGAGCTCCAACAGCTCACACTTATCAGGATCAATCCATCAAATCCTACTGCAACATCAATTAGTCATAGGAGATCATAATTCCAACAGCAGCAAGTTCGGATGACTTAAATAGCATTTTTATTTCAGGATGTATGACCTTCAGGGCTAAATCATATCACAGCTGGGAGGAAAAATGAACATCCACAAGCAAAATCGAAATTACAGATTGGAAGACCTCCTTCCCTTTGCTGTGTCAGCAAATTTAACCCCTTGCTGAAGGGGCACAAAGACCATCCCTTCTTCTTAGTCTGCCAAAGAGCTGTGGGGATTAAGTTGACTTTGATTTATTTGCAACCTTTTCAGGCAGAGAAGTAAAAGATTCTGCAGCCCAGGGAGCTGTCAATATGGTATCCAATTAACATTTACCAATTATGATGCTTTTCTGTGCAAAAAAAAATTGTCTGATACAGCCTAAACAGAAGTTTTAAGATGCAGTAAATCTATTCATGTTAGAACACCTTCGTTAGCTCTATTCCCAAACTGAGGCAACTAACCTACTTCCTTTTTTCCCCCTCCAAACTCAACTATTTTCTTAATGTTTCTAGAAAATTCAAAGTCATTTATTCTGTCCTCATGCTCAGATGAGCTTCAGTCAACTCCCTCAGGATTCTGACCAGGCAATCATAAAATCTGAGATTTGACACAAACTGTCAAATATTTCCATCACTTGAACATCCATCAACTCTAAACCTCTCTTTCCATGTAACATTACCTGACATTTTTCAGCATGTACAGCACTTCTGAGGGCAAATGGGAATTCTTGACATCAAATTCAGTCAGATCTGCCTCTAGCAAAGAGGGAGGAGGTTCTTTCCTCTGCAGAGTTGGACATTCCTTCTTAATCCGCAGAATCCTACAAAGGCAAACGTCAGTTCAGGATGTTCCCTCATTCCTAATAGGAAATATTCAATTTGTACTAATAGGAAATGTTAAGTAAGTAGATAGTAAATACTAAAATTCACCATCTCAAGTTACACATGATGAGTTAGCTAAAACATTCCACTGACGCCTTAGGTTTTAACTTTCACATTTCTCAAACCCTGTCCTGCCTGGTGTGCAACTCTGAGGGTTCGTGTGGCCTGTGAGCTGCTGTTCCCTCATGCTGGTCAGACATAACAAACCTCTCTGGGTTTGCTCTTCAAGAACATCAAGCCCCAAAATGTGTAAACTAAAAGCCTCTGAAGAGGGGAGCAAACTTGGGGTAATTACATCATGAACTGAGGTTTTAATTGGAGAATTAACCCTGATATGCAAATGAATCAAACTTATAAAAGTGTGAAGAACCCGTGACCCATCTTGGGTGGAGCCTTTTGACTGCCCAGGGTGTGCCTTTGAAGGCCCTTCAAACAAATACCTACTTCTATTCTCTCATTCTTGTCTAGTCTCTGTTTTGGGTGGCCACCTCAAGGCATCACCACCCTCCTGCTTTTCCTCACCAAAACCATCCCAGTTCAGCAAAGTCCCCAGCTGATCCACAGCTGACAGAACAGGGAAAAACCATCAGAAGAGTGCTCTGCTAGGGACAGGTTCCACACCACGAACAAAAGCCCCAAACCACCCTCCACAACACAAATTTTCCCCTTCCCGAAACCCCAGGTACCTTTTAGCCAGAGATAAAACCTTCGCCCGTTTCCGCATCCTTTGGCGAGGGACGGTGTTCCCAACCAGAGAGTTTGGGAGAGTTGTAACCTAGGAGGAAACAAGGGAAACAAAAACAGTCACAAAAACCCCAAACCAGAAAAACCAACCCACTAATTCCAACCCTGCTGAGGCACCAACACATTTACCAGAGTGTGAGCAGAGGGAAGAGCTCATGTAAGACCTTGGAGGATTGGAATATCTACTTCAGATCACTTCCTTGCTATAAAGCAAGTAGGGTATATTTTGAATTTACTCATCAACTTCTACAGTGCTAATGGATGGTAGAGGGGAAAGATTCTCAGCTGTGGGTCTCACTCAGGAACACTCAACATCAGGAAGAGGGGTAAGGCACTGATCTCTGCTCCCTGGGACAGGGACAGCCCCCAGGGAACGGCTGGAGCTGGGCCAGGGCAGGCTCAGGCTGAGATCAGGGAAACGTTCTTCCCCCAGAGGGTGCTGGGCACTGCCCAGGCTCCCCAGGGAATGGGCACGGCCCCGAGGCTGCCAGAGCTCCAGGAGGGCTTGGACAGCGCTGCCAGGGATGCCCAGGGTGGGGTTGTTGGGGGGTCTGGGCAGGGCTGGGGTTGGATGATCCTGGTGGTCCCTTCCCACTGAGGATATTCCAGGATTCTATCTGGCTGAGATGATGACAAACCAAAGCTTTTCCTTGCTTTTTCTAGTTCCCAGGTGCCACCCACTGGAGGAACACCACAACTGCTACACCAAGAAAGTCCCTCATTAGGTACTTTCAAAACATTCCCAGTTTTCAAGTTGTTACCCAAAGAGTTGAATCTCTGTAAAAAGTTTCTGTGACAAAATAAATCTTTAATTAGTTTGAAGGGAGTCCTTTTTTTTGGAAGTAAAATCTTGGTATGTTATCAAAAACCCACACAGTTTGGGTGTAATGTTCTATGCCTTACTCAGGAAGATAATCAAAAAGTAAGGTCTAAAACTCAAACAAAAATCTACCTGAAATTATTTTCTCATGGGGAATTCTAAGCATTCTTTACTTATGTGAGTTGCATATGAACAGCTTGGTGAAAAATTATTCAAATTACAAATTTGCACGTGAAAATTATGAAGAATATTAAAATTATGAAGTTGCACACACAAAACTTCCTCTCACTGAGGGCTTTTTTGGTCAAGTTCTCCTTAAAGGCTGACCTGCCATGCAAGATTCAGGGAGTAACCACCTCCTCCACAATGAAACAGAGCTCTAGACCTGAATATTAAACCCACCAGTGTCTAATTAAGTCCAAGTGTTTGAATTCACCTCAATGAAGTGTGGGAGGCAGAGGCTGGGGCAGTTCACAGGAGGAAGTGTTCCTCCACACAGGGTGACTAAGGATGGTTACTTCCCTGTACATTATTTTTCTCCAGATGTCGTTTTGCAGTGAGTGCACCCCTGGACTTGGCAGGACAGGGAACAGCCAGGAGCCTGGGAGGGTGGGGAGGCCCTGGCACAGGGTGCCCAGAGCAGCTGTGGCTGCCCCTGGATCCCTGGCAGTGCCCAAGGCCAGGCTGGACATTGGGGCTTGGAGCAGCCTGGGACAGGGGGAGGTGTCCCTGCCCATGGCAGGGGGTGGCACTGGGTGGCCTTTAAAGGTCCTTCCAACCCAACCAGTCTGGGATTCTGAGATATTTAAACAATCAGCAGCTCCCTACAGGAGTTAGATACTCATTGATTTATTGCCACCCTCATTGACTGTGAATGTTTTTCAAAGAGGAAAGGTTTGGCCAGAAGGAGAAGCTACTGCTGCTCCATCAGCAATCCAGTCAGTATTCCAGGAGTTCTGAAACATCCACAAAATCCCAGTGAGATTTTATAGGTTGAAGGCCCTGGGCCAGGCTCTGCAAGTGAAGTATTGCAAATTTTACACCTCCCAAACTGGATTTTGCCAGGTGCCCTCACCTTCCTCATGATCTTCCTCCCGTAGAACATCACTTTGTCCCTCTTGCGAAACCTGTACTGAGGCACGTGAGGCTGGAGTTGTTCTGAAACACAGAAGCAGCACATCAGAAACCACCTTCAGCAGCTGGGAGAACACCTGAGCACAGCCTGGTGCCTTTGCTGCCTCCAGAACAGCTCCTGTGGGCAGAGTTTGGAATTTAAACCTCCCTGGGATCCCTCATTCCCCAGCTCTGGCCGAGCCAGACCAAGGCAGGGCTGCCTTGGGGTTCCACCTCAGCCCCAGAGGAGATAAAGGGCTCTCCAAACAGCCAGAAGGATTGGGTGGTTTTAATCTCCTGAAGGAAACCTCTAATTCAATCTTTCTCCTTGCTGTGACAGTGAAATCACTGCAGGGTTGAAATCATTTGTGTAATTCACAGCTGATTCTGAGGCTGATCCTGCTCGGACACCGAAGAAATAAAACCCTGCAGGTCCTGCATGGACAGTTCTGGGTTCAGACCTGGGTAAGTGAATCAACACAAGCTCTTCACCCTTTAAAGCTGTTGTCCTGCAAGAGCCACACCTCTACAGCAAACAGCTTCCACAGAAAATTACAGAAAGACTCAAGGTAGATGGAAAAACTGGTTTTAGAACTTACATGGTTATCAAGTACTTACTAGATTGTCTCACTCTTCTGTACACGACAAACACAACAACTGCTATAAGCAACAGTGCAACTGCAGCTCCAATTGCAATTCCAGTCAGCTGGGAGGGGAATTTAGGGAGAAAGAAGTTAATCATTTTCAACTTCAGAANAAGGAATTGTTCCCTGTAAGGGTGGGGAGGCCCTGGCACAGAGTGCCCAGAGCAGCTGTGGCTGCCCCTGGATCCCTGGCAGTGCCCAAGGCCAGGGTGGACGGGGCTGGGAACAGCCTGGGACAGTGGGAAGTGTCCCTGCCCATGGCAGGGGTGGCACTGGGTGGGCTTTAAGCTCCCTTCCAACCCAAACAAGCCTGGGATTCTAAATAACAGGAATTAATTCCAGCCTCATGCACAGTGACAGCAAAGAAACAAACACTCAGACTTTGGCAGTGACCTGGCAGAGCTCCTGGAGCTCAGGAGAAGCTGCTCTGGATGCACCCCCACCCCTCAGCCAGCTGAGCGCAGCTATACTTTACCATGGTGGTCTGGATCCTGTCCTCCACAAACTGCAGGATGGGTGGGCTCTCACCTCCTGGCAGCACAGCCTGGCACCAAAAGGAAGGTGAAGTTAGTTTCCCCCAACTGGAAAAAAGCCTCCATAAAAACACCTCAACCAACTGGATTGTGTTTTTCTTTGACTTATAACCCACTTTGCAAATACAAACATTCCGGGGAGAGGGGTCAGTAGGGGAGTTTTGTGCTGCTGTCAGTTCAGTGCATTCCTAAGCACTCCTAAACCAGGGTCAAATATTAAGATGAACACTTTTGTAATCACTCTGTTATTCAGAGCAACAAGGATGAGAATGGAATGTAAAGGACTTCATGAGACTGAGAAAACAAGTCACAAACCAGCACATTAAAGTCATCATAAAAAGCACACGATGCACAAGGGCAGAAGCCCTGACCTCAGGTGTGCTGCCCTGGGACCTGTGCCCACCAGTGGCACTCAGGAATAAAACCTGGCACTTAAAATAGTCCCACAAATGCCAACCCAAAACTTAAGGGAAAGGAGGGAAAAGGCAAAACAACTCCCAGCAACAAGTGAAAACAGTGAGTACAAGGACAGATACATCCCCCTCCAAGTCCTGAACCTTAAAAGTACTTGAATTAAGCACTAAACACAGTGCAGGTCCCATTCCTGCCCTTGGCTCCAGATCTGGATGACAGCTGAACTTAGCTTTGCCACCAAGAGAGAAATGAAGTGTACACCTAGTCACCAAACTGGTCTCTCTCATGAAATTCATTCCACTTTTCCAGCACAAATGAAATTCCTGCCAGACCAGTCACCTCACACAGATCCTGTGCTCACTTTGCCTCCTCAGGTCCCTTTAGCACTTTAATGTTTATCTTCCCAACATGAGTCAAACTAGCTCTGTCACTACTGTTATCAGCCTATTACTCATGGGACTGTAGTGAAAAGTCACAAGATTTTGACGAAATAAAAAGCTGAAGCTGTGTCAGCAGCAGGTACAACACCTGGTGACACAGAGTCCCAAGTCTGTTGTGGTCACTTTATGTATTTATTTCCCCTTGACAGAGTCAGGGACACTGGGACATGGACAGTTCTGCTGCTCCCCAGGCCTGGATGATCTCAAATAACACCAAAAATAGTAATTGCCAACTGACACTCGCATTGCTGCTGCAGGAGCAGAAACAAATCCACGGGGAAAAGAATAAAACACAACCATGCCCAGGCTGAGGCCTCGGTGCAGAAAAGCACCAAGGGAAAGAAGAAATTCAGAGCTCCAAGAACCACTGAGAGGTCCTTGCAAAGTTTTCACCAGTGAAAACATGATATTCCCCCGCTCAGACTCGGGGGGAACTTTTCCAGCACGGATAATCCTTGTGGACAAGCAGAGGAAGCAAAAGCACCCAGGCTGAGCTGTGCAGAGACCTGAGACACGTCAGCGATGGCTGTGACAGCTCCTGGGGCAGGAATGAGGTCACAGCCAAGCCACCAGGGCAGCTCCTCTCTGAGGAGAGCTGTGGTCAGCACCCCAACCCAAGGGCTTCACCTCACACAGCCCCAAAGGACCCCAGACCCACAACACCTGTGGGACCACCCTGCAGGGCCCCTCACTGCACCTGAAAACGGAGCAGTGACCTGCCAAGAACAGGGGCTAGCAGAAAGAGCATTTCTCTGCTTCCTGATGCTGAAGTTTCCTTAAGAACTGGAGACTTAACAGCAATCTTAACAAATTTAACTATGCAGCCTCCCAAGTGCAGCTCACACCCAGCCAGAGCACAGGCCCCCAACACTCGGCTCTGCTGAGAGCCCAGCAACTCCTCCCTGCAGCCCAAGGCAAACACTGAGACATTCCCCGTCCAGGCAGGGCTGGGAAAGGCTTATCAGCCCTGAAAACAAGGACTTAAAATTGGGATTAGCCCAAAACACAAGAGTTCCTCATAGCTCGGAGGCACGTGCCTTGTTTTGACTACAGAACCTGGATTTTCGCAAAACATTTTTAAACGTGTACAAGTACACTGTGTGTGTTTTTAAATTCTGAGAACTGTTTCCTCTCACGGGGTTTGTTTTTTGTGACTACGGACAGCACCACGTGCCTTGTTGGGCTGTGAGTTTCACATTTATGATTAAAAACAAATGCAAGAAGAGCAGTCTGCCAGAATCCTGCAACTCCTCCTTCTTTAGGCTAAAAAATGGAAGTATTTAAATCATAGCATTATTGAAACAGTTTAGAATATGAAGCAGAGCACGAATGCTTCGCAAGAAATTTAAAAAAAACCCCCCAAAAATAATAAAAACACACACACACAATAAAATGGGACCAATCCTTAAAAGTTTGGAAGGATAAAACTCCAAGCAGGAAAGGCTCTTTCAAAGGAAAAGCATCTAAAGGCATTGTCCCAATGTTATCAAATTAGGTACAGCTGCTTTCAGCTTCCGGAAACACTTATAGGGAAATAAACAAGTCCAAAAATAAGAGCAAAACATACTGTACCTCAAGGCTGGCGCTGTTGTCTCCTTCATCCATGTCTGGAGGAGCAGCAGGAGCAAAGACAAAAACAAAGAGAGAAGACTGAGTTAAGAGACGACCGCAGCTTCTGATCCAAACTCTTGAACAACACAAGGGGAACAAGAATTTTTTAACTTTATCATCCCTTTGTCTCTGTGCTGAGCAACAAAACCCAGCAGCGAAGTGCCGGGGGACGGGACTTCCCCGGACGGGACTTCTCCCGAAGAAACTTTTCCGCAGCCACGGGAATTTAAACAGAAACTCCCCGGGAGCCTCCACAAAGTGCCAGAGCCCGGTGGCACAGCCAGCCCCATCTCGGCTCCGAGGAAAGCAGGCACCGGGATGCCACCGCGGGACGGGCACTGCCCGGCACGGACCGGGCACGGACCGGGCACCGACCGCTCCGGGCCGCGGCTCAGGGCGGCCCCGGCCACTCTCCTGGTCACCCCCCGGCCGGAGCCGGGTCACTCTCCCGGCCACCCTCCCAGCCAGCCCCGGGTGCTCTGCCCGGCCCCGTTCCGCCAGGTTAAAGCTCGGGACGCATCTTACACAACAACCTCCTCCCGCCGGGCCTGGGGCACCGGCACCGGCCGGGGGCACCGCGGGGCTGCACAAGCCCGCAAGGCCCGGGTCCCGCCGCCGCAGCCCGGCGACCCCCGGCACCCTCTCCCCTGTTCCTCCTCCTGCTCCCGCCATCCTGCCCGTCCCGGTCCCGGTCCCGGTGCCGATCCCGGTTCCGGCCCTTGTCCCGCCCGGGCGGTCGCGGGTCCCCGGACCGGGGGCGAAGGGCGCGGAGCGCAGACCCCGCCCGCCTCCGCCAGGGGGCGCGGCCGCGCCAGGCCCCGCCCACGCCGCGGCCCGCTCGCTGCTGATTGGCGGAGAAGCCCAGGCCGCGCCAGGCCCCGCCCACGCCGCGGGCCGCTCGCTGCTGATTGGCGGGGAAGC
>VWZW01004602.1:378877-401911 GCA_013397115.1 Edolisoma coerulescens
GACTCGCTCCGGCTTCGCTGATTCCTCGGTGCCCGGCATGGGGCTGCTGACCCAGCTGGTCCGCGGGCTGGTGCGCGGCGCCGACCGCGTGTCGCCGTTCACCAGCAAGCGCGGCCCGCGGAGCCACAACAAGGGCCGCGGCGCCAAGAAGCTGGGCGTGCTCACCCGCAACAAGAAGTTCCTCCTCGTCAAGGAGATGGTGCCCGAGTTCGTCGTGCCCGACCTGACGGGCTTCAAGCTGCGGCCCTACGTGTCGTACCGCGCCCCCGAGGGCTCCGAGCCGCCCGTGACGGCCAAGCAGCTCTTCGACGAGCTGGTGGCTCCGCGCATCGAGAAGGACGTGAAGGACGGCACATTCGACCCCAACAACCTGGAGAAGTACGGCTTCGAGCCCACGCAGGAGGGCAAGCTCTTCCAGCTCTTCCCCAAGAACTACGTGCGGTAGGGAGCGGGCAGTGCTACCACCGGCCAGCTGAACATTAAAGCAAACCCTTCTACCTTGTTCTTCTGTAATATCTGATCTAAATCCTTGGGGAAAATCTGCGGTTTGATTTCTCATCCATGGCTGGGAATTCCTCTGGGAGACAGTTGTGCCTGGAGAGCACAGCTCTCTCTGGGGATTCTAAGGGTGAGGGGTCCTTGACGTTTCTAAATACAAACTACTGCAAAGTTTAAGAATTAAACTTTAAGGATTAAATTAAGACTGAAAACGTTCTTTTGGGGAGAAAGGAAGCATGTTTAGTGGATGGTGTGTGAGCGCTTAGTCTGTAATAAGGGCTGACAGATGAGTCCTGAAGGTGGTGGTTAAACCTCCCCCCATTTTCGGGGCTGGGCAGGGCTGTGATGGAGTGGGGGTGCTGCAGCCCCAAATCACAGGAGATCCTGTGCCCGTTGATGCCAGTTCCAGCTTGGTCTTGACCACATCATCTGCCATGATGCCGAGTTGATTTTTATGTGTGTAAAGAATACAGAGAATATATAAAAGAAAAAAGGCCAAAAAATCACTTGGGCATCAGCCTCACGCCCCATGTGAAGGCAGACAAGAACTGGGTCTCCTCATTTCTCTGAGCAAAGCAAGGACTGGCCCAAAGCCTGAACCAGGCTGGTCCCAGTCGGTGACACCATTCCAGCTTCGCTGCCCTCGGGCTGTTCCCTGCCGATCTCACAGGGCAATAAAAGCCATTACAACCTTTAAACAGAGTCATCGGCAGGTACAGGGACACACCCTCGGTTTTCCCAGGAATCTGGGCTGTCCGCTCTGCCAGCTCCCAAAGAACATTCACCCCTTGGAGCCTGAGCCATCCCATGAGGCAGAAAGTCCTCATGAGGACTAACTGCCAAGCCATTTGATTTCTAAAACCCAAAACAACCGAAAAATGATAAATCACTTATATTGGTTTTATTTTAGAAACATCCAAAAATAGCATGTTTTTTCTTTAGCAAAAGCTCTTGTTTTCATTACTAATGTGAATCTACATGTAACAGTGCTCAAGAATGTTTGCTAAAATACGCCTTCACCCTTGAGAAGGGGGTTTCAAAGCAGCAAAGTTCTCATCTGCTGGACCTTGTTCAGCTGCAGCACTGTTACACAGAGACCTGTTGCTGGTGTTTCTCTCCCTCCAGACGACTCATTCTTTAGGACCCTCAAAGACAAACCATGCAAGCTAAAAGTTACTCATCTAGTTTAAGCTGGTCTTTTGTTTTTCGGAATAGAGAAAATGTTCCAGAAAGGGTGTTTTGCTGATATTTCACAGTGAAAAAAAGAGAGCTAATGAAGCAACCATGAGAAATCCTGCAGCCATTCCTGGAGGTAGTTAGGGCAATGCTGTAAAGATTTTGGTTTCTGTACCTATTTTAAACTTAAAAAGATGTCAGGAAACACCACTTACACTTTTTGGAGGTTTTGATTTTAAAGCTGTTCACCTTTTAAAAACTGAGCTCGACTTTGGACCTAAAGGTGGCTCTGTGGAGAGCAGAAAACACGAGCTGGGTACTGAGAGGCCATGGGGGGGTGGTTGGGTGGCACTGAAACATGGTGGGGTCACTACAGGATTTATCTGAACCAGGGTGTGCTCAGCTGGGAATGATGAAGGAGTCTGCAGTCAGGGGATGAGTCTGATGGAGAATGATGGAGATGTAGCAGGATCCTCACAAGGAGGATCCCAGAGCACTTCCCATCACACCAGGCAGTCTGCACTTCCCTCTGAACCAGAACTTCTGTGAAACATCACAGTGAGCACCTTGCACTGCACCTGGCCTGTCTGAGCTCTTCAGGGACGCACCCATGACACAGCCACGCCTCTGCTCGGGGGCTTTTCTGAGACATTCAGGGAACCTTCTGGCCACTTCCTGGCTCTGCACGGCAGCACAGCCAAGCCTGGTTTGTGAGGGAAGGAGAACGGGCTTAACAGATCCATTGTGAAATGCAAACCAGCCTTGAAAGGATTCGAATCTGAGGTACAAAGCAGCAGCCTGTGACAGGAGAGCTGTTCCACTTGGAACTAGGGCATTAAGGGAAAAACTAAATAAACCTGTCTGGGCATAACCACAGGCCTCTAAGCAAAGGCTTCCCTCTCTGCTGAAAACAGAACACCAGGAATTGCATCAGTGTTGGCCTTGAGGGACTCCCAAGCTCAGACTGGGAAAGCCCAACAGAAGTTAGGGCATTAAGTTCAGCTCTCAGTTCAGTTTTCCTCCCTCTTCCCTTGGGGCTGGTCAATGCAAACTTTGAGCTGTTCTTTCGGATGGAGATCTAGGGCTCAGCTCATCTGGAGGGGTCACCAGGCTCATCTCCCACTTCCACACATGGAGGATGTTGTCATAGAAAGAACAAGTGGCTACAATGCTCACTTCTTTGGGGCTGTCTGGAGACCTGGCTGGGTCACTGCCTCTGTCCAGGCCCATTCCATTGGGTCTCTTGGCTCCTGAGTCAGAGCCGCTGGCTGACCCGGAATCTGCCCCTTGGGCAGCCAAATCTGAACTTCCCTTTAAACCAGAGCCCCTCACCAGTCCAGGATCCCCAGCCAGCTTTGGCCCTGCCCCTGCTGCGAGTGCCACAGCAGGGCTTTCACTCTCCTCATCCAGGATTACATCAAAAGTAGCTGTAGGAGACTCATAAATTATCTTCAGGTTCTGGACCTGCAAATTCAGCCTCTCATCTCCTTCCCCTGATGCTCCCACGAGCTCCTCCAAAGGCTGGCACGCAGCAGCGAGGTCCTGGGTTGCAGGCAAGGAATCCCTCGGACACAGCCTTGACCAGTCAGCCCCATAGGCCAAGGAATTGTGCAGGACATAGGATGACAGGATGATGCATTCCTCTGTGTTTTCCGCTTGAAAAAAAAAAAGATAAATGAAATGACTTAGAAATCAAGTTGTGGGTTGTGGCAGAGTGCTCAGCAGCCATTCTAGCTTTGGCTGTGTCCCATGGGAAGAGTTCTCTGGTTATTGCCTTCTTCACCACAGAGTGAAGCACTCCAGGAGGAACGAGGTACTGACCATTTTTCGGCCACCTCTCAATGGCCTTGATTCTTCTCCCTGGGTCAGCAGCAGATGAGAAGAGGGTTTAACATGCATGAGGTTTAAGAGCATCATTATTCAAAGTACCTACAAAGGCTCGAGACAGACAAGACTGATGATACCACTGCCTTCACTGACCCATGAACACACCTGGGGGATTGCCAGGTCCTGGTTATTAATACACTGCAGATGTTCTTCCTGTCAGCTTTCAGCATTTGACTCTGACAGTAAGTGGACATCAAGTTCCTTCCTTCCCCACACGGGAGAAATGCTATCCTCATTTCCTAAGCTGTGGATGTGCCCAAGGTCTGGAGAACCCAGGAAGCCAACCACCCTCTGTCAGACTGCATTTGTAATGTGAATGCAAACAGCTTTTCCACCGTGGAAATACCTCGTGATTCACATGAAGGGCTTATTCATGTTATTCTGGATTAACCAGGCTGCAAAGCACTTCCTTCCTGAGGCAGTAACTGATTCCCCAGCAGCTCAGTAACTCCTGCTAACAGGAAAGCACCACGAGAAGAACCTCTCTGAACCATCACAATGAACACAAACCCAGAATGGTTGTGCCCTCCCACCAAACACAAAGGCTTTCCTCCCGTGAAAAGAAGTTATGGGAGATTTACACACGAACAGTGACGGGGCCTTGGCACAACCGAGTGCACAGATGTGGAAAAGCTGGAAGAGTTACCTCAAACTGGAACAGAAGTCTATGGCTATTAACACCATCTCAGTCCTGCCAGCAGGGTCAGAGCTGGAGCTCCCCATGAACCTGGAGGCAGCAAAGGAGAGCAGCAGAGCAGCTCCTCCCTGGACACTCACCCAGGCTCCCACGGCAGTCGAGGATCTTGAAGCCGCTCTGCATGCAGGCTGCCAGGAGCACGAAATCACACGTGGGGTGCCACTTCAGCCTCCACACCCCACCTTCCACGTGGGTGTCAGCCAGGGGCTGCTTCGTGTTCCTGGTGTCCCACAGCAGCACGTGCTCGTCGTAGCTGGGGACACACCACCAACAGAAAAGCAGCACAGCCGAGTCAGGGCACAGAGGAAAGGTAGGGAAGACCACGTGCTCTGCACCACACGGAATTTCTGCAGAGGCAGCAGCACGTTCAGGTAACAGAGGAGGTTGGTCACACCAGGGGAGAGCAGCTAGAAGGGACTCACCTGCCTGTGGCCAGGAGATTCTCCCGGTGGGGACTGCACTGAATGCTGCACACACCCATGGAATGTCTGCAGAGGGAAGAGACAGCAATTCGAGAAGGGCTTCTTCCTTGAATTTTGAGTCCACATTATTTCACCAAGGTGTCTCAGGAGAGGTAAGCTCAAAATTTCAGCCCAGACACCCACCCAAGCACAGTTCCATCTACACAGTCCAACAGCCTTCCCAGGGACAAAACTTCTACTCACACCATCTCTCAGCACAAATGTTTTCTAGTAATATTTACCCCATAAACTACTGCTCAAGGGCCCTAAGAATTCCAGCAGAACAACTCCATTCCCAGGACACTTTACTCCCAGAATTAATATTTCCATAGCAATAGTCCCCAGTGTCATTTAAGTTTGCATTTAGAATTCCACTAGAGAGCTGTGTATATTGTTTTAATCATTTTAAAATAAGATACAAAAAGAGATGACTTCAAATAACTAAACAGTGGAGAACAAAATATTTCCTAAAAACCATTCCATAATAATATATCCAAATTTAACACACACAAAAACTGCCAAAATAAAGTGTAAAGCAAGATCCTTCTTCACATGTGCAAGTCAGCATTTGGTTTATGATGCTGAAGGACATGGAGAAGAAAGTTTCAACCTGAAGTTGTCCTGATGAAAAAAACTTACAGATGCCTCCATTTCCCAAGGGAGGCAGCACCAGGATCCACTGTTACTGCTCATCTCCAAATTCAGTGGCTTGGGAAGGGGCAGAGCAGCAGCGGGTGTTGCCACCCCACTGCTGGAGGGCCTGGGTGTGGACAGGGCTCACTTACCTCCTGCAGGTGAAGACTGGAGCCTCCGGACTGCACCTGGTGTCCCAGCCCTTGAGCAGGCTGTCATCCCCTCCTGCCCAGGGACAAAACACTGTGACCCTCAGCACCAGCCCTGAGCACTGGGGCAAAGCAGTGCAGAGTCTGCAGCTCCTCCCGAGGGGCAGCTCCCATCTCTGCCCTCTGGGACAGGGACAGCACCCAGGGAACGGCTGGAGCTGGGCCAGGGCAGGCTCAGGCTGAGATCAGGGAAAGGTTCTTCCCCCAGAGGGTGCTGGGCACTGCCCAGGCTCCCCAGGGAATGGGCACGGCCCCGAGGCTGCCAGAGCTCCAGGAGGGCTTGGACAGCGCTGCCAGGGATGCCCAGGGTGGGGTTGTTGGGGGGTCTGGGCAGGGCTGGGGTTGCATTGATGATCCTGGTGGTCCCTTCCTGCTCAGGGCACTCTGTGATACAGAGCTGATGCTTTCCAGCCCTGGGATCTCACAGAATTTAACAGACACACCAAAAATCACATTGAGGCTCGTGATACCCATCACCACAGAAAACACATGTGTTACCAATACCCTCACTTGTGTAAGAAAAAAAATTAGAAGTTATAAAGACTGGACTCAAACAGCTCTCTGGCTCTTTGCACACTGCAAGAGAATATCATCTGTTTTGCCAATAGCCACCCTAAGTACAGTTTGCAGGGTATGGCTTCTCCTAATTAACTCCAACCACTTCCCACCATCAAGAAGCCTTTCACCCCTAAGCAGAGGCCCCAACTCTTTCAAGAGGTGATGCAAGCAGCATACCCAACCCTGGAAAGTAAAATCCCAAGGAACACACCCCTAAACAAGAGGCCCCCTTCCCTAACAGGAGGTTCCCAGCCCATACAGACCTGAATACACAATATCAGTGTCCCAGTAATTAAAAGCAGCAATCCAGGCCTCAAATTTGTGAGCTTCCCACTGGTTCAGGACATGCACAGAAGGAGCAGATTCATCTATGGAGAAAAGATTCAGCTTCCCCTCTGAATCACTGCTGATCACTCTCAGAGGACATCCACTACAGCGGGGTACACAGAAAACATTGGGAATTACTGCAACAATCAAATATTTCGATTCAACTAAACACTGACAGACACTGGCAGCATGGTGGCAGGAGTGACACATTCATACAATTCTTTTCAGCTTCAGCCCATCCCATCTTAAAATCACCTGCCCCAGTGATCCCTGCTCTCACAGGGAGCAACCACTCACACCCACATCAGGGAAAGAACCATCCCTGGCTCTTGTCTTTCTCAGAGATGCAAAACTTGACTTCTTACATGCTTCACATCACATCAATAAACAAATTCCATGTGAAGAGGGATTTTTTTTTCCTTCCAAGTCAGACTGACAATGCGCTTTCAGAGCCTCTTCCCTCTTCTGGAGTACAAAGAGATGTTTTATTTCCTTGCTATCACTGAAACCCAAAGCACTGGCTGATCCTGACCTTTCCTGCTCTCTTCCTGTGCCACAGCACAGACACAATGACCTTGGAGCACTGGCAAATGTTTTGCAATTCCCAGTGCACAGATTTTCTGACATTTCCTGCCATGGACTAGGTCCCTTCTGTTTGGTTACCTGCAAGTGCAGGCACTGCTTTGGTGGCCTGGGGTTTCTTTCCAGTTCTGTATCAAATTATTCAGCCACACTGAATCTCCCAAATTCCCACATAAGAGATACAGGGCCACCCCCTTCCTGCAGAGATGTGAACGATGTACATTTGGCTTCTAGGAGAAGTTATTGGTCTCTCAAGTGACAACAATGACAGGCTTTAAAGGGGCTTTTCATCATGGCAACAATCATTTATCATGAAGGACAGAGACAAGAAGAAGGAATGTAAGAAGAAAGTCTAACTGGCAATTCTACTTACTCATTAAACAGCATGCACAGAAACAGCTTTAATTAGCAAATTTGCCCTACAGCATTAAGCAATGACTGCCTGATCCCCCTGGTTTCCAGCCTCACACCAAAGGCACCACTCTTCATCTGCACCTACAGAACACATTGACCCTCCCCTTTCAAGGCACAGCTAATTCAGGTTATTTCATGCAGCAATGCCATTTCTGAAATCTCATGTATGAGAGCTTGAGAGAGGAAGGAGCCGCTTCCAAACCAATTCTGTCCTGTCTCTCACTAACCCATGATTAAACTTCCTACATGTGCTATTATTAGCAATTCTTAAGGAGAACTTCACACTAAAATTTCAGCTGTTCTAAGAGCAGAGCTGGAACCAGTGGCTCCATTTGCATCCCGTTCTGGTCTTTCCTTTAAACAAAGGCAGCAGAAGACACATCCCTGGCTCACCTGCTGCCATTCCCCAGAACACAGCCTCACATTTGTTGTTGGTTTAGTCTCTGCTCCTGCTCCAGTGGCCACAGTGTTTGTGTTCCCGTTCCCTTTGCTCTGGAAACAGCAACTTCTGGAGCAGGGCCAGGGAGACAGCTGAGATCAAGAAAGTCAAAACCACTAAAGACTCCTCCATCCAAGTCCTCAACTTCTCCTGAAAGTTGTCCCCCCCACACTGGCCCCCAGCCTCCATCTCCCATCCTCACCATTGCTCTCGCCCAGTGGACCAGTCCAAGGACAAGGCCAGTCGCTGTGCCCCGAGATCCACCCTGAAGCGTGGCTCCAACATGCAGCTGTTCTTCTACTGGAAACAAAACGAATGGATTAAGACTGGGAAGACAGCAGGCACGTAATGGCAGGTGCACTGCTTCCCACAGCAGCTTTTCCAGAGACCGATAAGCAAATGAGGCTCCCACACCAAAGAAGCAATGAAATGTCCCACAGCACTACGGTCGCCCAGTGCTGGCTGAGAGGCAAACGTGCACACACAGGATCCCACCCCTCTGCTGCTCATCTCCCACCAAACCTCCCTTAAACTCTGCTTCCTCTCAGGGAGCAATGAAGGGCAGGAGAAGTGATGAGCTGACTGCTGAACTCCCTTACAGGCTGGCCTCTGCTTTCTCTGCTCTGTGAGAATGGCTCTGATCACTCTCTTCTCTCACCACTGAAAGAAAACCCACTCCAAAAATCCTCCTGGCTTTTACCAGTTTTGTGCCTTCTGATGTTTCCCAGTTAGTCCATACTTGTTTCCAGGGTTTGCTTCTGCTCCCCTCCTGCCTCTCCTCCCCCACTTTGCAGGTGGGCAGAGCCCAGCCCAACTCTCTGGTGCCATGAACAAGTTCACCGAATTTATGACGAACATTATCAGAAGACAAAAGAAACATTTAAAAAGCTAAGCATGCTGAGGAAGCCATGGAAACCACCCAGCTTTCCTGCAAGCCAATGCACACTGCTAGTAAATGTAGAGATGTGTTAAAACCAGCTTCAGCAGCAGCAGGCATTGCTTCCACCCACCTCACTTCCAGTCAGGTGGCAAAATTCCACGGCGCCTGTGGAGTTTGCGATGCCAACCATGGGATGTTCTGCAACAGGAATGTGGCACCTAAAAGATCAAGTTAAACAGGTCTGCAATGTCCATCTTTCTTAAAGAGAGCAAAGCCGTAACTTTCATTCCAACACGCACAAGGAGAAGGTATGTGACCAAAAAAATCTCCCGTTAAGAAAATCTAAGGCTCCTCAAGTTCCCACACACCTGCGAGGAGGGCATTCTGTACAGGGGAGATCTACTGTATAAATAAATGAGGTACAAAGTCATGACCAGCAGAAAGTGTAAAATAGAAACAAGGCAGTCTTTGCTCATTGGAACAAACCGGAAAGTATTTCCCTCCAAGAAGTCAGGAACTGTTCCATGAGTAACTATTGCTGTTGCTGCCATGCCAAAAAAGGACCCCGGCGGAGCAGAGCCTGCTGCTGCGGCACCGAGCCCGGCCGGGCCGGCCTCACCATTTGATGTCCAGGATGGCGGCCGTGTCGATGCGCTGGATCTCGGTCAGCGGGATGTACGGCTGCTCCTCGTTGTAGTGGTACAGGTAGAGCCGCCCGGTCCGGTCACAGGCCCCACTGCTCCCTCGGGAATCGCTCTGCGGAAAACACGGGGAAGGGCAGGCTCAGCCGCGCTCCTGATCCTGCCGGGAGCGGGGAGCAGCGCTGAGGCTCCCCCTTGTCCAGTCCCAGCGCTGAGGGGTGAAAGCCCCCATCGGGGCCAGCCGCGCCCACCGGAGGGGCCTCTCTGCCCCACCTCCAGCCACCCCAGCCCGGACAAGGCACGGCCCCGCCGCGGGGACCGCCAGGACCGGGGATGGGGATGGAGCTCGCCCCGCGGTGGGGCCAAGCGGGGCCGGGGGTTCGCCCTGGTGCGGTGCCGGCCAGGGACGGGGCCAGGGCTCGGGATCAGGATTTACCGGGCAGAGATGGGGATGGGAGTTCGCCCCGGAACGGCGCCGGCCGGGCGGGGACGGGAATGTGGATGGGGACTCGCCCCCGGAGCGGGGCCGGGCTCACCTGGTCGGGCGGGCGCAGGTGGTAGGTGCCGCAGGCCAGGATGCTGTGCCAGCCCTCCACCGGGCACCACTCCACCGCGTCCGCGCTGAACTCCGTGTCCACCACCTGCAGCGTGCGCGTCCTGCACGGCGCGGCCATCGCGGGCCGGGCCCTGCTGCGCCGCCGGGGCGGCTCCCGGGAGGCTGCGGNCGCCGGGCTCCCGCCGGGGTCCGGGGGACTCCGAGCCCCCTCCCAGCGCGTCCTTCCCGAGGGAAGGGGCTGCGGCTCCAGCTCCCGCCCGCTGAGGGACCCCTGCCCTAACCCGGCAGCTGCTCACGAGAGAAAACCGGGATCAGCCTTCCTTCGGCATCTTCCCGGCGCTAAGAGCCCTTCCCCACCCCGGCACCTCCCGAGGAGACACGGGCTGGCACCGCTGTCCCTGCGCAGAAGCTGTTCCGGGCCTCGGAGCGCTCCTGGTCCCTTTTCCCCTTTCCCCTCGGTCCTTTCCCGCTCGGAGGGCGGGTCCTGCGCGCTCGGGCTGCGCCCGCAGCCGCTCCCGGGAGCCTGGATCGCCGCTGCTGCCCAGGCGGAAACCCTGCAGCCCCAAAGGTCTCACTGCTGAGAGAGAACAGTCAAAGGCCTCGCCCTTTGGTGTTTTCCCATAGCCAACCCTACATTTACTGACACTGAATTTCATCTCCCACTCTCTCATAACATCCTTCTGCAATTCACTCAGCCTTTATTATATTATTACACCCAATAACCTCATCAGTGGATGTTGGCAGCTTTATTACTCATTAACCTTTTTTCTAAATTATTTTTTTATATATTGGGCATCCAACTGTTTCCTTCCCACCACCAAAATAACCCTCCCTTCTACTCTTCCTTTCCTGTCTTTTAAACACTTGTCTATGTGACATTTCCCTTTTTGATCAGCAGCTTTTTTTCCTTAAGTGCCTTGAGCAAAGCCATCATTAAGTGCATTGTGGAAGTTCAGACTGTCCCAACCAAATCCCCTTTTCCCTGCTTGTTGATGCCTGGAATTGAAGCAATTCCAGGAGAGTTTTGAAGCACCATTTCCCTGTACAACAACCACACTGACTCCTCCCCGGGGTTCAGCCACTGGTGCTGCATCACAGCATCCCTGAATTTGTGGAGTGCAGGTGGCTGTAGTTCGAAATTCCTTCCAGAAGCTGCCGTGACATTGTACCAAGGGAGAGGTCACCATCCCAGCTGGGAGCTCGGTTTATTCATCCCTGAGCTCCCTCGGAGCCGTAGGTGGCACCGTCTGGTCCTGGCAACGTGGTGCTGCTCATTTCAGCTGAACTTAATCTCTGCTAAAAGCACTTCTGTTCTGAGCAGATTCTCTGTGGAGCTCTCCATCTGGACGTATTCCTGTGTGAACTCCACCAGCTCTTTCACAGGGAACACATATGCAAACACTTCACTGGATTTTCTTCTGCTGAGACTTTCATCTTCAGGTCAGCCCCTCCCTGTGCTCTGCATCGGTCTCTGCTGACTTCAGCAGCCTCCCTGCTCCTGATGTTTTCAAAACTACTCATGCAAGTTTTATGATTTGAACATTCTTCCTATTCCATTTTTCTTTGCATTATTTTGCTGGGTTGGTCTCACAGCCCTTTAACCCTGTGAGCATCTCCCCTCCTCACCTGCTGCATCCCATCCTCCCAGCCCCTTCCCTGGGATCAGGATTTCCCCAAGCACCCTCCACCCTGGCTTTGTCCCACCCTTCCCTGAGTCCCACCTTTCCCTCATTCCCTCAGAGGAATTTCCCCGTTGCCCCACCAGGCCTTGGTCTGCAGCCTGTCCTTGTCCTCACTGCAGCAGCACTGAAACATCAGCACCAACTTTTCCCTTCTCAGTGCTGCTCAAGTGTTTAAGGGCTCTAAGACTACACTTGGCTTTGATAAACACGATTCCTGGTAATAAAATGGAAAATTGGCAGGACAAATAGTAGCCTTTTAAACAGGCAAGGGAAAAAAAGTCACTACTTCTGCCCTGTTCAATGGATTACCTCAAATAATAATAAAAAAGCATTCCTTTATGTCCCATTTTATATTCATTAAAAACTGTGCAGCTCATTTCAAGGAAAGAATTAAATGTTTCCTTTAAAAAAAAAAAAGATTACCCATTACAGGAAAATTTGATTAGGTCCCACTCGGTTTTTTCACACTGAAGGGCATTTTGGGCTGCCTGACCAGAAAAATTACAGTACAACCATGGTTTAAGAGTGGCAACTCCATCAAGTGCCTTCAAGTGAACTTCCAGCAGGAAGTTTCAGAAGTTCTTTGCTATTTCCCAAGATGCTTGAAGCCAAAGGATGAAAACCCACCCAAATGTTAATAATTCAGAACTTCTGTGCAGATATTAGAAACAGAGTATAATATTGGAAGTCCACAGCAGATCAATTTTCTAACAAACTGAATACAAGCAAGACCAACATTGCAACATGAAGTGGCAAAGTGAATCCTGATTGAAAAATCAAAATTCTAAACGGCTTTTACAAAAAAGTTTTCACTAAGCACTCCAAGAAAGGCTCTGCATTAAGCACTCAGCAGCTCACATTCCTCTACTGTGAAGCAAGACTAATACCTGGCACTAAATTATCCATTTAGTTCTTCAGGAAACTCAACTGATGTTCCTTACACTTCTAAGGCAAAAATGAAATAGAAAATGGTTATTCATGAAAAGAAAAATAGGCATGTGCTCTGCAAGGGAAATCCTCCTCCCATACTACTTTTACTCATTACTACGTAAAAAAAAAAAAATCAAAAAGTGATTCTTGGACTTATAAATAATTCAAATTACCCAATATTAGATATTTAAACATCTCTGCACATGACTGGAGTGTTTGCTATGCTACGGGGGAGCCACGAGGGCAACCACATCCACAGACAGCTGCTACCCGAGCTCCCCTACCACTGCCTTCTGTACAGGGCTTTGGAACAGAAAGCTGATCCAGCTTCCTAAAAATCCTGGCTGCTCCAAGGCCCATCTCCAGCAGCCCCTCCGAGGCAGCCCTGGCTGGGCACAGATCCCAGAGGGTCCCTGCAGCCCCTGCCAGCTCCTGGGGCACTGCTCCTACCCTGCCGGGGCTCCCAGCATCCAGGGGTGACTGAGCTCTGAAGGCAGCTGGAAGGGAAGGGGAAAAAGCCAGAGAGCAGACATGGATTCATTCCAACCTTTACTTTGTTTGCTCTTTTTTTTTGTGGTTTTTTTTTTTTAAACAGAGCTTCCATGCAGAGTTCTCCAGAGTAAGTGCTGATGCCAGAGCCTGCCCCGCCGGCCTTGGCACTGCCACAGACACTTCTGCCACATGGGAGGAAAAGCTTTTGCTACATGACTTTTTTTCTTTTTTTTTTTTTTTCCTTTTTTTTTAAACTTTTAGGCCAACAACATGTTCTCATCTGAACATTACAGTTAATGAGTGCTATCAAGAATTCCTAACAAAAACTGTACATGAGTTTACAAACGTATTAACATATAAATAATGAGAAGCTTCCTGCCTGGAGCCTCCACAGTAGTCTTTTTGCTTGAGAATATAATACTGGAAGGGCAGACCCGATCCCTTTCCACAGCACCAGTCAGAGCTGGCTTAGTCCAGTCAGCCATTCTGCTCAAGCATCACAGGGTTTTTCTTCAGTGCCTCTGGCTTCGATGAGCAGTCTGTCATACTGTGCAAAAGCAAGAGTCCAATGCCTTTGGGAAGGAATCCTGCTGCTGAGAGGCCTCTGCCACCCGGTCATCGTTCTGGTCCGAGCTCCTGCTGGAAGGTCCTTTTCTTCTCCCGACAGTGTTTCTTGTGAGCAGGCCAGTCCTTCTGCTGGCACTGCGAGCCGCAGTACCGCGCCACCTGGCAGCGCCCACAGATGTTGAATTCACGTAACTGGGAACAAAAGAGGGCGTCAGGGGCTGCTCAGTGCCCAGGAGAACCTCAGCATCCCTCCCAAGGGGCACCCCAACAGCACTCCCATGAGAACCCAACAGCATTCCCAAGGAGCTCCATGATCAGGTCTTTCCCGCCTGTCACACAAACAGGTGACAGGACAAGGATGAACAGCCTTAAGCTGAAGGAGGGCAGGGCTGGATGGGATGTTGGGAAGAAATCCTTCCCTGTGAGGCCCTGGCACAGGGGGCCCAGAGAAGCTGTGGCTGTCCCTGGATCCCTGGCAGTGCCCAAGGCCAGGCTGGACAGGGCTTGGAGCAACCTGGGACAGTGGGAGGTGTCCCTGCCCATGGAATGAGATGAATTTTAAGGTCCCTTCCAACCCAAACCAGGCTGGGATTCTGGGATTCCATGAAACACGAACATCCCACCACGAGTGTCAGAGAATCAGAAGGGTTTGAAGTGAATTACATTTGTAGGGTTTCACAGCTGCTCTTGTAAAATGGGCTTAATAGGCAAAACATTGGAGCATTACACATTTGTTGTCACAATGCTGCTGTTTTGTCAACTTCAGTTCTGTTTTCAACTACAAACACCTGAAATTCAGAAATTATCAGGAGGGCTGCACAAGCTCAGCCATTGCCAGAGTCACTGTTATCCAGGGAGCTTTTGGGCACAGACCCAACTAAAAGGCAGAGCTGCCTCTGTTTCAAATACAGGGCATTCAAGATCATTTCTGCAAACGTTCCCTTCCCCAGAGCAGAAAGTGGAACACAATGGGTTCAGCCTGCTCAGCATCTGCTATCACAAGAAAAGCCCTTGTTTGTAGGTAAGGCATCTGTGTGACAGAGGCACAGCCCTTGCACAGCTCCATCTCTCACTCCTGAGGTTGCTTCATCTGCCTCCAGCAGAACCTCTCCTCCCAGCTCTCCCCTGAATGAAGGCCACTCCCATTCACCTTCTGCTCAGGAAAGGGTAACCAGGTTATTTTTGATCCCAGGGCTGCCCAAACCCTCTTACAACACTTCCTGCTGTCCCACACAGCTGCTCGCTCCTCCCAGCTCTGCTCCCTGGAGGAAAGCTTCCACCTGGCTTCCTGTGCACCCTGCAGAAATCACCCTCCTCCCAGCAGCCCAGTAACATCCACTCCTCCAACTCAAACCCACATCCCCTCCAACTGAAAATTATCACAGGGCCTGGGGGTTCAGGCCAAAGAAAACCTGAGTGGAAGAAAATTATTTGTTTTAGCCACTGAATGGCTCATGTAAAGCTCTGCATTTCAAATAACAAATAAATCCATGGACACACCATCAGCCCAAGGCACTCCATGCTCACCCCCACCTGTTCTGAACCCACCTGTTTTTCAATCATTGTGCAGGGAGGGTAGTGACATTCATAATAAGTGCAGGAGTTCTCTTCCTCCTCCACAACATCCCCGTTAGCGTTGTAATATCTGGTTACATTCAGGACAGGAAACTGCTCTTCTATGGGGTCTGTAGGAAGCTGTTGGATTGCCAGCCAGTACAGACTTTGTTCCCTGGAAAAAAAAACAAGCACACGTTTGGTACATCAATTCATAATAATCATACAGAGAAACTGATTCCAAATTTATTACTAAATTAAGTAGGGTTAACATTGTATTTAGCCTCAGACTGCCCATCCTGCTCATATATTGGGTATTTTTAGGGTTATTTTAGCCTAAATACAAACCCCAGAAGTTTAAAAGTATCAATCAAGAAACATTTACATCGAGCAAAATTATTTCTGTGCAAAATTATTCACACCAAGTCAAAATTTATTTCTGGCTTGACGTCCGTTTCTTGTTCTTGAACTCCCAAAATCACACGGAGCATTTGTAATTCACTACAACTTCTCAGAATCAGTTTAAGCAGCTCCAAACATCCAAATCTTAAAGGTACTGCCAGTGTTTCAGGAGAAAAGTGTGATGTGGAGTCTGTGGGTCTCCACTGTGCCACATCACTGATTACCCAGATCCATCCTGGCACCAAGAGTTCAATGTGCTGAAACCCAGCCCGTGGGAAGCTCCCACAAGCTGCTGCTGGGAGGTGCTGGGAGCTGAGCCCAGAACTGACACTGGGCGAGTCCAGCCCAGCTCACACCTTCCATCAGGAGCCTTCTGCAGCTCCCTGCTCCCGCAGCTCCCGCTGCAAGTTCGGTGCCCGAGAGGCAGGAGGCAGCAAGCTGGGCAGATTTCCCTGAGCCTCTGCTCAGCTGGGAGGGCACAGAGGCTTCCTGCTCCAGCTGGCACAGCAGGAGCTCGGCACAGCCCCCAGGTGAGGTGGTCCCTGCCCAGCAGGGCTGGCGAGCACAGACCGTGCCCAGGTGAGGGAGCCAGGACACAGCGATGTGTAAAGCATCCAAGGGTGAATCAAAAAGGCTCTGCCAAGGCAAAAACCACTAAAGGAAGGAGACAACATTTGAAAAGATCTCTATTCCCCCTGCCAGGTGCTGCCATACCTTTGTTTGCTGGAGATTTCCTCAGCCTTGGGCTTCCATCCCCAGGGGACGAGGCGCAGATTGTCCAGGCGGTTGTCCACGGTCACCGAGTTCAGATGCACCACCTGAAAGCCAGGAGCAATCCCTCCCCGGTGCCTCTCCCTGCAGGAGACAAAACCCACCTGAAGGTCAGTGATGAGCAAGAAGAGCTAAAAAACAAAGGATCACAGCAATTCCAGAGGCAAGGTGAGTTGGGACCTGCTGGCACTGGGCTGCCAACAGACTCCGGTGGGTACTGCAGGCAGGGCAGCTCCCAGGAGAAAGTGCCTTCTCCCAGCAGGTGATTTCAATTATAAATTAATTGAATCAAAAGACACTCAGAGTATAGAGTAATTTTAAGCAAATTGCTTAGTTCCAGAGTCTGTTCCTCCAGTTACTGCTAGAGATCCACGGAATTACAGTGTTCCTTGAAAGGTGCCAATATTGGCTTATTATTTTCATAGGAAATTCTATCAGACACATTTGTGCAAGCTTGGCACTGGTGTGGAGGCACAGAGCTTGTTATTTATGAAGAAACATCCCTGAACAGCCACAGGACAGAGGTTTCACAGAGTATGCAAATGATTTTTAGACTCTAATTGTGTGTTACACGCTGAAAGTCTGAAATGACTCCACAATTGACCAAGAGACACCTGAAACTTGCCCAAAACCCAGAGGAGGACTAAGCCAGGATGGCTGCAGGGGGAATCTTCCCTTCTGCCTTCTAAGAGTTTCCATTTCCCCCTCCCCCTTCTTTTCCCCCCTCCTTTCTCTGTTTCACCAAGTTCACTGTCAAACACCCTCACGCCTGGACAAGTTTCTGTATCACTTCTTGCAGGAATCCCCATCCCAGCTGAAATTCAAGGCTGGGACAGAAGGCTGTACCCCTGTGTTTGTCCTGCCATGAGGAAATTCCCAGCACAGGAGAACAAGGACCAAGCAGAGCTGACAGCACTCACTGAGGGAACGCAGCCCCTCCTCCCCTTCCAGCAGCTTCACCCAAACCCAGCCTGGATACCGAGTCCTGCTCAGCCTTTACTGAACATTTCAGCTCAAACAGTTCATTTCATTTTCAAGAGATATTTGCCCGAGTTAAAAAATTCCCACTTTTTTTAACCTTTACAAAGCTCAGTATCACCCAGCAGAGCAGGGAACTCATTTCAGTGTGACTGGCAATGAAAAATGTAGGATTTTGTTTTCTTGGTCAAAATCCATCTAGATATGGGTAAGTTATATACCTTGGGGGTAAGAAAAACTCTTGCACTTCACATATGCCCCAAAACTTCCTAGAATTTAATGAGCAGAATCCCCTTGGAGAGGCTACAAGCAGCACCTGCACACAGACTGTGCTCAGGTAATTCCTGTAAGGACACCCCTGCAGAGAAGAGCCTGGAGCCTCCTGCCAGGGAGTCTGCTGGACCTCCAGGGAGCAGGGAAAAGTTCTTCCCTTTGAAGGTAAAACAAATAAAATCCTTCTTTTGGGGAAAAAGAAACCAACCTATACACATAAAAGCAAACAAACTATGGCAAGGAGTCTGCTGAAGTGCCCTAAAGGAGGAATCCCAGAATCCCAGCTGGATTTGGGTTGGAAGGGACTTCAAAACTCAGCTCATTCCCTGCCGTGGGCAGGGACACCTCCCACTGTCCCAGGCTGCTCCCAGCCCCAATGTCCAGCCTGGCCTTGGGCACTGCCAGGGATCCAGGGGCAGCCACAGCTGCTCTGGGCACCCTGTGCCAGGGCCTGCCCACCCTCCCAGGGAGGGATTCCTTCCCAATATCCCATCCAGCCCTGCCCTCTGGCAGTGGGAAGCCATTCCAGGAAAAGCCCCTTTTGAGTTGTGGAAGGCCAGCAGAGGGTCTGGCAAAGGGAACCAGGAATCCTGAGGGCTCCAGGTGGGAACCCAGGAGCTGGTGAACTGCTGAAGGTGCCCATCAGTCACCTCTGGAGACAGGGAAGGAGTTCAGGTTCTTAGAACGAGCCCAGGACAAAGTGCCAGCTGGAGAGATGGGACAGATAGGAGCGAGGAATCTGGGAGGAGGAGACACAAGTTCAGAGCAAGAACAAACTGTGCAGGGGGGAAAAGGAAGGGGACTCCAAGACTAAGTTAAGCAATATTTTTTAATTTGATTAGATGAGAGTTTAGAAACTGTTGGAGTTGGGGAAAGAGAGAGGATTGAGAGATTGTCCCTGACACTGGGAAGTCACAGCAGAGTGGCACATACCCCCCCTGCTCCTCCACAGCCCAGATCTGCACCCAGCACCCCAAAAAGCAAATTCTGACCAAATCCCCTCCCACACTGAGCCAGTCTTTCCCTCCTTGTATGAAACCACATTTATCTACATCACTGCCAGCTTTCCTGTGACCTCAAGTGACAAAGCAAAGGTGGATGTTGGGCCTTGCTGGTGAGCAGTGAGGGTTAAACCCCCCTGCACTGGGGCCAGAACTGGCAATGCCAAATTCAGGGTGGTTCCTCTCTCCACACATCACCAAGGAAGCTTTGAATGCACGAGCACACCCCACTCCCCTCCCCAGGCCCCAGCCTGAACCATGGACCACCCCAGTTCATCCAGCCTGAGCAGGGTGCTTTCCCTGTGGAGAACCTGCCTTGTCCCTTGCAGAAGGGACAGAGAAACAACAGAAATGCAGCCAAAACCCCTGCAGAGCTGGAGATTCTATCTCCCCCTGAGCTCCTGCAAGATGCCAGGCAAAACCCTTCCAGCAAGATTTTTCAGGGAATTATCTGGATTCTGCTCTTTTTCAGCAGCTCAGAACCCAGGACTGGAACACAAGTGCAGACACAGCAATTCCAGGCACCAGGAACCAGAACTGAGCCTGCTACAGGCAGCAAGATGGGAAGTGCTCTAAAAAAAAACCCCTAAAACCCCCCAGAAATCAGGTCTTGAATGTCTTTTTGAACATGCAGTTGGTGAGACTCATGACTAATCCCCTGCTGCTGCTGTTCCCCAGGGAACATCTCTGCACCCAGAGGAACACAGAGAGCTGGGATTGCTCCACAGGGAACGGGCTGAGGGGATGAGACTTCTGCAGAGACATCCAAACCCTGCTCTGGGGGAGCCAAAACTCCACGTGGAAATCACAGCAAGCACCAGAGAGGCTGAAGAACCATCAGGAAGTTCCTCCTGGAAGAATTTTTGCTGCTCTTGGGGGGAATTTTCAGCTCTTGGTTGCCTTTTGATCCCACAGTTCCCTCTGCACAGGGCAGCAGGAGGGCTCTGGGAGAAGGTCCCTGTCACTGCTGCAGCTCCAGGCTTTCTATCCCAGGGGCTTTATAACAGAAACCTGCTTAACTAAAAGAGAAAAAAAAATCCAAAAATCTGTTTTACTTGTATCTACCACATGCTACTCACTGCATCTCAAACCAGAGGCACACAACTGGGTTGGGTTTTCATGGTTTTGGGGGTTCACGTGCAGAGAACGACTGAATTACATACCTACACCTGCAGGAATCCATGCTCTCTGGTTTTCATTCATCCAGGGAATCAGGCTGGCACTGGGAAGTGCAGTCACTGCCTGGCTCTGCCCAGCTCTCCCCCCTCTCACAGGCTCCAAACCTCCAACACTGCCCCTCCTCAGCAAGAGAAGGACCTGCCAGTGCTCTCCAGCCCTGGTTCGTGCTCAGAGCAGCCCCAAAACTGCTCAGTTTAGGAGGGGCAGAAGCTGCACAGCCCCTGCAGCCAAAGCCACCAGAGACTCAGCCACTGACCCGCAGTGTCTGGGCTGCAGCTGAAGAGCAGCAACACCAACACCTGCAGGACCAAAAGGAATTCACAGCAACAGCAGAGATTATTTTATATTTTCCAGTCCAAAAATCTGCCTTTGCAACTCCAGAACTGCAGCTCTGCTTGCCTGGCAGCTGCCACCCCCCCTCTGTGCCTCTCCAAAATCCCCATTACGCACCAGCTCTGATTTTTCACCCCAGCCCATGCTCGACTGACACAATTTGAATTTCCTAACTGAATACACTCAAATCACTTCCTAATTTGTGTAAAACAAGCCAGAAGAGGCAGTGGCTGGGCTGTGTCATAAACAAATAGCTGGGCTGGCATCATTTGCACAGCCTTCAACAACTGACCTGAATAATTTTAAGGTGCTGTTTAATGCTCCTTACAGGTAATAATCAGGACTGAGGTTCACAGTTAGCAGCAGCTGTCAGTGATTTCCTCCACACGCTGCAGCCAATTTCATAATTTCAACAAAAGTTCTATGTGCAATAAGATTAAACATTAACAGATGCAGGTTAAAATCCATATTTAATAAGCAGATTGGAAATAATAATAATAATAATGGTCTGATATTCTTCCTGTCTCCTTCCTCTTGTGCAGAGCCTGGTTCTGGGGAATAAAAGGAAACCTGGAATGATAAAGGGCATCCTGGGCACTGTGACTTCCAAGGATATGGAACTGAATAGAAAATATCCTTAATTTTTCCAAAAAGGCTTTTAAAAGAAGTAAGATTTCTTCAGCAGATCCCACCTTTTCTACAAACCCATCAACATCCAGAAAGAGCAGCAGATCAGCTCAGAGGGTGAGCTGCTCTCACAAATGAGGAAATTGGCCCCTGACACTTCATGTTAATCCTATGAAGGACTTCAAGGATTTGTAGAGAACGGAAAATAAGATGCAGCAGCTGATATGAACCATCAGCAGCATCACTTCAGGCAGTTTTGCAGAAAGCCATAAAAAACACCTCAAACTTTTAAGTTCTCACAAGTTCCCTCTCTCCAGCGCTCTGCCAATCCTCAGTGGGCAAAAAACCCCACAACAAACCTTCCAAGGTTTGTCTTCACCTATGAAATGCTGCAGGTCCCGTTTTTCCCCCCAGCTGAAGTTTGAGCAGCATTTCTCAGGTGCAAATAGGGTGTCCACGAACCCCACACCCTCCCACTGCTTTCCCCATGAACCCCACTCCCTCCCACTGCTTTCCTGCAACGTTTCACAGGCTGTGCCGTGCGAGGACTCTGCAAACACAAGCCCTGTGGGCACCCTGGGCTGGGTTTCCAGCTCTCCTGAGGGGACTTAACCTCCTACAGGCAGAGCAGTCACCCCACACAAGTCGGTGGCAGCAAACTCGGAACCCTCAGCTTTCCTCTCCCTCCAGCACCCACCAGAGCAGCTCGTGCAGGAGGCGGCCTGAGCCCCGGCCTCGGTTCTTGTCGAAGGCGTAAGCGAAGATTTTAGCACCATTTCCATCAGCATCCACCTCCATCCGAGCCTAGAGGGAAGGGAAAGGCCGTGAGATCACCCCACACAGGGCAGCAGGGCCCCTGCTCCGCTGGGATGGGGACGGACCCCACCTTTCACACTCGTCCCTGCGGGGCACTTGAGCTCGGTGGGACCTGAGCTGGGAAAGGGCAGGGAGGAGCTGAGCCTGCACAAAGAGCAGCAGGAATCCCTCTGTGGGGCTGGGATTCACGTCAGGAGCCACACTCTGTCCCCGTGCAGCCAGCAGGGCTCTGCTTGCAGCACTGCCCTGCACCCCCCTCCCTGGGGTGCCCCCGGAGCGAGGGCCCGGCCTTGGTCCTGCGCTCCCCTGTCCCTTCCTCCCACGGGAGCACCACTTGTCGGGTTCTATTTTTCTTTTTCCTCGTCCTTCTGCTTCTTTCACTCAGAGTAAAGGCTGTTTTGGTGCCAAAGCTCACAGAACGCTCAGAGAAGCTGACAGAGCTGGGACAGTCCCAGTGTGTTACCGGCACCAGCGGCACTGCCAGAGGGGAGGGATGGACTTACAGGAGTGTTCTGGCACCAGCACTGCCACAACTCCTAAAATTCCTCAGAACAGCCCCAAAAACATCCGCTGCACTGCAGGAATTTAGCAAATGATGGTCCCTCCTCCAAAAAAACCCCTTATTTGTGGAAGGTTTTGTAATAATTTTCTTTCACTTTCAAAGCCTTGCTAGAACCCACTGACCCTCTTCCAGTGGATGCTAAGAGGAAACACATTTTTTTGGTCCCATAATCAATTACAATAATGCAGGTTTTTCTCACCCAAGACTAAGTGCAGAGTGAACATTTTTAATGTTTGCCAAACCATGGGAGGACAAATGATCAGTTCTCCAAAAGCATAAAACAAAAAACTACATAATAAATAAATAAATACATACATATTTTAAACTAATTAGGAAAAAAAAAAAGGAAAACCCAGAACTTTTCCTGCTTGGAAGCCTCCACGCTGGGACTCCAATAACTTAAAAACTGTTTCTTTTTCCCCCAGTCAGGGGAGTTGCAGGCGCAGCACTTCCACGAGCGGTTTGATTGGAGCAGGGCACACGGAGAGGAAAAAGCCGAAGCTCCAGCGGGAGCCCGAGCACCGCCGGCCCCGGGAGGGCGCCGGGGGAGCGGCGGGGCCGGGGCAGCCCCGGGCGGGCAGGGAGGGGTCACAAAACCCGGTAAAATACCGAGAGGGGAGCGCGGGCGGCGGGCGGGGGCCCTCACCTCGAAGGAGTAGCTCTCCACCAGCGGGATGTCCTGCTCGTCGATCAGCGTGTACTTGGTCTGGAACACAGCGAGAGCCCCGTCAGCGCGGCCGCACGGCCCCGGCACGGCCCCGGCACGGCCCGGCACGGCCCCGGAGCGCACGGCATGGCTCGGTAAGGCCCGGGACTGCACGGCACGGCTCGGTAAGGCCTCGGCACGGCCTCAGTGTGGCCCCAGCATGGCCCCGGAGCGGCTCGGTGAGGCACAGCACGGCCCGGCAC
>VWZW01004602.1:402002-426797 GCA_013397115.1 Edolisoma coerulescens
GTGACGTCACGTTCGCGGGAAGCTCGGTGCCGGCGGCAGCGGGGGCGGGGCCGCGCTTAAAGGGACCGCGCCCCCCCCGGGGCCGAACGGGGACGGGGCCGGGGACACCCCCGGGGACCCCGGGAAGGGGACAGGGCCGGGGACAGCCCCAGGGCCGGGGAACCCCGGGCTCGCTGCCGGCGGCACATGGCGGCGGCGGCCCCGCCGCGTGGATGCGTCGCCGTTCGGGCGCTCCGGGGGCCGGGCCGCTCCGCAGCCCCAACGCGCTGTGCCGGGGGAGCCGCGTCCCGGCCGCAGCGGGCAGGGATCCGTGTCCAGAGGCGGAGAGAGCCACGGGGATCACGGCGTCCGCCTGCCGGCCCTGCCCTGGACACCCCAGGAGTCGCTCGCTGTGCCCGAGGGCGGTGCTGGGCTGGGCCGGGGGTGCTGCTGGGACCCCAGGCCGGGGCTGTGGGGCCCAAAGTGGCCGCGCCCTGCGTGGGGACAGCACGGAGGGACCACAGAGGTGTTGTGGGGTCACCCCAAGGGACTCCCCATGAGGGCAGTTACTGCCAGCCCTGGGGGTTAATTCAGGGCCTGGGAGGGTGTCACAGCAATTTTTTTTGGTTCAGATTTCATTCCAGGGGATTCTCTGCACCTTCCTTCCCTCCAAAAAACCCTTAAGATCTGTGGGATCCTTCCTCCAGGGCTGCTCCATCTGCTCATCCCCAGCCTGGATTGATCCCAGGAGTTGCCCAGACCCCGGTGCAGCTCCAGCACCTGGTGTGGTTAAACCTCGTGAGGTTCCCATGGGCCACTTCTCGAGCATGTCCAGGTCCCTCTGGATGCCATCACATCCCTCAGATGTGGCACTGCACCCTCGGCTTGGTGGCACCTGCAAGCCTGCTGAGGTTGCACTTGATGCCTTCATTGATAAAGACATTCGATAAAATAATAAATTATCAGGAAGATGGGTTTAAATGTGACGTTAATGGAGGTTGTTAGTATCTTTGGAACCCTCTGCCTCCTTTTGAAGGAGCCTGATTTGGAAAAAATGAATTAATGGCAGGGCAAACCCTCCTTCCAAGCATTGCTGTGCTCCTACCAGAGCCCTCAGGCAGCACGGGAAAGGTTGTGGATCCTGTCCCAGAACTCCCCTTAAGCAAAAGGAATCATTTTTCCAACAGTTTCCAGCGCTTCCAAGTGGAGGAAAACCCCGGGCAGAGCTGCCCAAGGCACGGCCACAGGGAGGGACAGAGAGAGCCCCGAGCTCCTGGGATTCCCTGTCTGGAGTACCCAGGTCAGCTTTTGCTCAGTTTTGCTTTAGGAGAGAGGAGGGTCCAGCTCCCCTGCACACCGACAGGGACACAGTGGGATGTCCTGGACACTCTGTGTCTGCCAGGGCTCGTGGATTTGATAAAGATGGGGTTTTTTGATGCCTTTCCCTCGGTCACCACAGCCCCACTTCAGGCTCCTCAAGCCACCAGGGCAGTGACCCACACTCCATCAGGGAGCAAAGGACACAAATGGATTGAATTTTGAATAAGCAAGGCTACACCTTCTGCTCTCATTCCTCACCACGTTTTCCAACAGCCACACTTCCATCCCTGCCCCAATCCATCCAGAGCCAGCACGGACACATTTCCTAAAGGAAAATTCACAGCATGGGACAGGGACAAATCAAACCAGCAGCAGCATTTGCAGACAACTGGGTCTTTATTTAAAGTATTTAAAGTGCTACAAAAAGCTGAAGGAGCCTTCATGTGGCAACTTCCTTTTCTGCAGTCTTAGCTCTGTTGGAAGAAGCAGACACAGCTCATTAGTGGAGTCTTTCAGTAATTAAATGTGATGCAGCAATTTCGTTTAGAGCTGGGCACTTACAGCCGGGCACTCGATGGCACCACTGTTGATGTCATCGATGATGTCGTGGGGGTGTCTCCCATCAATGCTGCAGCCCACGGACTGGGCAGTGCCAAGGATCTCCTTGATGGTCCCTGCAGCAGGGAGATGCAGCTGGTCAGTGCTTTACCACAGGAAAACATCTGAGAACTTACCTGGAGCACCCTGGGACAGTGGAAGGTGTCCCTGCCCATGGCAGAGGATGGGACTGAATGAGCTTTAAGGTCCCTTCCAACCCAAACCAGTCTGGATTCTGACCCAGAGAACTCCCCACACTCTCAGCTGTCCCTCTTCCCTCTGGGGTTTGCAGGGGGGAGCCTCAGGGCTCTCCAGGGAACATCTGGTCATTAACCCAGACCTCACACCCTGGATGTCCCCAGGAACACACTGGGAAGTGCTCCCTGTGCCTCTCCCCTCGCCAGCTGCTGGGGCTGCCTGTTCCCAGGCAGCACAGCTCAGCTGTAAGCCCTCCCCCTCCCGGGAACCAGAGCAGGTGAGGGAGCATTCCCTGAATCCCAAGCCCAGGACTCACCCGAGAGCTCCCGGGCCAGGGAGCGGTGCCGCATCTGCCGCGCGATGTTCACGATCTCGTCGAAGGTGATGCTGCCGCTGTGCTTGACTGAGAAGGGAGCAGCAGCAGTGAGGCCCCCCGGGCACTGCCAGCTCCCCCGGGCACTGCCAGCTCCCCGTTTCCTCTGGGAGCACCACTCCCAGCACTTGGAGCATGTGGAGAGCTGGGAGTTTGCAGCTCCAGCAGGGCTGCTGCTGGTGCTGCTTCTCCCAGACTGCAGCACTGAGTTTTCCCCAACTCCTCTTCCTAAGCTGGAATTCTGCCAGCTCCCCTCTGGCTGTGCCAGGCCCTGTGCCACAGGACAGGTGCAGGTGCCTCTCAACCCCAGCTTTGCCCACAGAAGCTGGGGCTGCCCCTGGATCCCTGGCAGTGTCCAAGACCAGGCTGGACATGGGGGCTTGGAGCAGCCTGGGACAGTGGGAGGTGTCCCTGCCCATGGCAGGGGTGGCACTGGATGGGCTTTAAGGTCCCTCCCAACCCAAACCAGTCCATGATCCCATAGCCTCCTACAACACAGACCTCTGCTGATGTGCCATCTGTGGGCACCTTGGCGCTGCAGGAATGGGGATGCCCAAAAACAGCCTTGTGCCCCCTATTTGCCAGTTTATGCTGAATAATCCCAGTTTATTTCAATAACCCCAAAACATTCAGAGCCAGGGGAACACTTACTGTTCTTCTGCTTCTTCCTGTCACGAGGTGGCTCCTTCAGAGCTTTGATAATCAGAGCAGAGGCAGAAGGAACAACCTCTATCTAAATGGAAAGAGATTAATTTCCCCCCCCATTCCACACAGATTTCCACTGCTAATGAAGATACTCAATCAACCAGTCAATTATCTCAGCAAAGCTAATTGCCAGAGCAGCGTGGGTTTGGTTAATTCCCTCACGCTCCAGGTTTTTTTTTGTGCTGCAGGAATCTGTTCCCAGGTTTTCGGCACAGGCCTTCCCACGTGCAGGAGAGGACTGCTTCCTGCCTGGGGCTTCCTCTCAGCTCACCACTGGAATGTACCAGCCACGGGCATCAGAACAGGTACGGTGGCAGGTGGCTACAGGAATTGGCAAGATTTAACTTATTTATTTCTATGCTGCTTTAAGTAAGAGGTTTTTTTGCTGGTTGGATGTTCTGCAGAAAGAACAATTGATTTGCAACAGGACGAAAGCTGAATTTTGGCACGTGAGGATCATTTCTCAGGACCCTCCAGCCTGGCAAAGCCCCAGGCTCCACACACATCCCCCCAACCCACGTTTTAAGGTCTTCCCAGAAGACCCCCACACGCCCGCCCTGTGTGGCACTCATTTTATCCACCTCGGAAGGATGAAGGGCTGAGTGGACCCTGCCGGGATCCCGGCCGGCGGCTGGAGCGGGCGGAGCTCGGGTGGGCTCCACGCCCGCGGCACCGGCCGGGCCCTGCGGCGTGCGGTACCTGCGCTTGCCTGTTCTGGATCGTCAGCTTCACCGTGATGCGCAGCCCCTTCCAGTCGCCCGTGGCCTTGGCGATGTCATCGCCCACCTTCTTGGGGGACTGAGGGACGACACGAGGAGGTCACGCAGGGCTCGGGTTAAAGCCGAGAGCCCCACGCTGCCCGCGGCTTCTCCTCTCCGTGTGGCACTGCTGAACACCTTCTCTGCAGGACGGAGCAGCACCGCCCCGCTGCTCCCCAGGGGCCGCTTCCCGTCACCTTCCGAACAGATTTCATCCCTCCCCCCAGGACACGCTACATTTCCCCCGGGATTCACTCATTCCCCACAGCAGGACACGCTTCCCACTCCGCTCGGGACATGCTGCATCCCTGCCCTCCCACCTCCCTGCCCTGGCTCCCCCAAACCCCCTGTCCCCGGTACGTACCAGCCCCAGGGGTCCGATTTTGGGGGCCAGCGCGGACGTGGCTCCGACCTCGCCGCCGGTGCAGCGCAGGTAAACTGCGGGGACAGCGCCGCGTCAGCCGCGCCCGCCGGGCCCCGCGGCCCCCGCCCGCCTCCCGCGCCCGCTGCCCGCCACCTACCGACTTTGATCTCGTTGGGGTCGAACTTGGGCGGCATCGCAGCGGCGGATGGCGGGGATGGAGGCGGATGGAGGCGGATGGAGGCGGATGGAGGCGGATGGAGGCGGATGGACGCCGCTGCACAAACCGAGGCCTCCCGGGACAACGAAAGAGGGGGTGGTAGCAGCGTGGGCCCAATATATAGCAGCCGAGATCTCGCGAGAGAGCAGGGAAATATAAATAACGGCCGAAATCTCGCGAGAGGTGAAGGGCAAGCTGTGGCGGGATCTCTACAGATCCATTTCTTTCTATCTATCTATCTATCTGTCTGTCTATCTATCTATCTGTCTATCCATCCATCCATCCATCTATCTGTCTATCCATCCATCCATCCATCCATCCATCCATCCATCCATCCATCCATCCATCCATCCATCCCTGTTGCAAAATGTGGACTATGTGGAAGGGTGGTCGGGCACTGGAAGGGGCTGCCCAGGGCACACGACTCCCCGTCCCCTGGAGGTGCCCAAGGAAGGCCTGGCCGCGGCACTCAGCGCTCTGGGCTGGGGACAAGGCGGGGCTCAGCCACAGGCTGCACTCGGTGATCCCCGAGCGATCTTTCCCAACCCGAACAATTCTGGGACTCCCTGGCCGGGCGGGGCGGTCCTCCAGCCGCATGGGAGCGCATGAGCGCGGAGGGCAGAGCTCTGTGGTCGGGGCGGGGCGCTCTGGCCGCGCCTCTCGCTGGTGGCGGCGGTCACGTGACCCGGCGGTGAGGCAGCGATGGCGGCGGCGAGCGGTGAGCGGGGCTGGGGAGGGGGGTCCGCTGTGGGACCCGCTGTGGCACACTGGGGCCGCCCCGGGCCGGCCTGGGCACCGCGGCTTGGGGGTGTTCCTTGGAAAGGCTCGGGAGCAGGCGGTGCCCGGAGCTGCGCCGTGTTCGCCGCGAAGCGGGCGCTGCCCTCGCTCACTGTCGCTGCTCTCCCCAGGTGTCGGGCCGGTGCCCGAGGGCTGCGAGCCAAAATCCCGGCAGGGCCGACTCAGTCCTTCATCCTTCCGAGGTGCTGGGCCCTCGGACACAGAACGGCGCTGTTCTGGATGAGGGAAGGGTAAAGAAGACGAGGAGCTTGGAAGCTGTGTGACCCTGGGAGGGGGAACCTGCGGGGACCCCAGAGAGAAGAAGAAGAAGAGAATAGTGATGGTGAGGGAAAGGAAGGACTGAGAGGCAGAGCTGGACTGGCGAAGACGAGCGGAGATTTGTTCCGGGCGTTGCCAGGGGAGGCCCCGGGCGGGCTCAGGCTGTGGCAGGGGTGGCAGCTCCAGCACAAAGAGCAAACGGTGCAGGACAGCGAGTCCCAGAGCTGCAGTTCAGCTGTCGCCTCCTCTGTGCCTTGCTCCAGTGCCTGCAGGGCTGCCTGCTGATAACCTGTCAGAGCCAGAGCAGCCTGTGGGTGTCCGGTGACACCTCCGTCCCCCAGGGCCAGGCAGCATCTCCAGGAGCCCACCCACATGCAGACCGTGGCTTGCTGCTCTCTCACTGTGCTCCCGAGTGTGTTTTCCCAGACTAAATAAAACATCTCTCCTTTCCACACCCCCACCTTGTCTCGGCACGGTGCCCACAGGGATTTACAGTGTCCAGAATTTTTTGAAAACTGGGGCTTCTTCCAGAGCTGTGTTGCTGTGTTTTAAATACATTTGTTTGTAAAATGAGAGGTTTGGTTTTATTTTGCTGTCATCACCCCAACAGCTGCAGACTGGGAAACACCCAGAGGGCATTCCTGTGCCCTTCCCCACCCCGAGTGTGTGGCTGCTGCAGAGAGCAGTGGGGATGCAGGATTTGGTGTCCATGGATGCTCCCAGCCTGCAGAGAGCAGTGGGGATGCAGGATTTGGTACCTGTGGATGCTCCCAGCCTGCAGAGAGCAGTGGGGATGCAGGATTGGGTGCCCATGGATGTCACTGCCTGCAGGGTGGCTGCTGGCCTGAGCACTTTCAGACAGTTCTTTCAGTAATTTAAGAAATAAAAATTACATCATGCAATGGTCACAGACCAAGGGCCTTTCTCATTCCTGCCTGCTGAGTTTGGTGTGTCTTCACTAAAGCAAATTTCCACTTTTAAGAGCTGTTCAATCTATTTAAGAAATGGATCCTTCATCTTCTAATCCCTGGTAGGATTCTTTTCCTGTTCACTGTCTGCCCTGCAGCCTTCATGTCTTTATCTGTTTTCTTGGGTGAAAACTGGTGATTTCCCATGGCCAGTGGGATCTGGCTGGAATGGAGAAAGGTGAGGTGGGACAAGGGGATGCAGAAGTGCTCAGCAATGAGGTGAACACGCCCATCAATTCAAGGATATCTTGCTGCAGGCACCTTCTCCTTCAGCTTTCTCATCTTTGAATCTCCTCTTGTTTCTGCCTCTGATGTCTTGCCCTTGGTTGCTGTCCTGCACTTCCCTGCTGTAGCTCCTGACAGTCAACTTCCCTTCTTGCTCAGTGCTTGGAGTTCTGGCTCTTACCTCCCTTCCTGGCAGCTGGGTCTGAGGAGCATTTCAATGACCTGAACTGGCTAAAAAGGCAGAAATTGGGGTGGCAGGGAAGGAGCCACAGAACTGTCGGAGATGAGTTTGTAGCCACCTCCTGCTGTGGCCTGTGGCTCGTTGCAGTGAGTGGTGTGGCAGCAGGACAGTGACTCAGGATCTCTCTGCCTCCTTGTTCCTGGACTGAAAGGAATTAGACTCGGATGAATTAGACTGAATTATTTTGCTTCCACAGTGAGGGTTTATCTCTGTAAAGATTTTCCGGAGTTTTTGGCAGAGCTCTCCCTGCTCAGGGAACATCCCTGGCTGGCTCCTGTGGGTACCTGCTCTTCAGGAGAGTTTGAGGCCAGTTTGCAGACACAGAGCTGGCAGAGAACCAGCATTTGATGTCCAGCACCTGAGCTTCTCTGGGCCCCGAATGAAGTCTGTTCTGTAGCTGTGCCAGTTACTGCTCCTCTGGTGAAGTAGTGGCTCTCCTGTGCTGATTCTTAAATTGCATAGAAAACCAGTGTTTAAAAAACTCACTGCAAGTGTTTGAGATGTTACTCTCTGTTCAGGGCTCACTGTTGCCCTCCTGCTCTTATCTCATCTCCTCCCAGTCTTATCTCCAAGCCAGATCCCTGTGTCAGGTCCCCCTGGGAGCCCTGTTCACCTGCAGCCCCAGCTCAGGCTCTTTCAGCACTGCCCATTTGTGCCCCCTGCTCTCATGCAGCCACAGATAAACCCCTTTTCCTCCTTGATTTCACTGCTCCACTGGCCCCATCTCTTTTCCAGCATCCCCACTGGTACCATCTCATTACCAGCTGCTCTCCCCATTCCTTGTCCAGCCACAGCTTTTTGCCTTTCCCTCAAAATCTGCCAACAGCTCCCTTTTTCTCCCCTGCTGGGTCAGAGCCCTGTCCCAGAGCTGCCTGGTGTCTGTCCCCCTCCACCCACCTGCACTTCTGACTCCACCAGGCATCTTCCTGCACCTCCTCTTTCCTCCCTCAGGTTCAACTTCTCTTCCCTTTACGCTTGAACCAGCTGGAATCCTTGCTCTCACTTCTTTATTATTATGTGAGTTTAAATAGTTGGGGTTTTGTCCCTGGTGCTCGATGGCCTGATACAGCTTTTTAATTCCTGGAGTGGAGCCTGCATTTCCCTGCTCCCTCAGTAGCCTCTCTCTGTGCCTGTTCCAGGGCTGCCCCAGACAACCAACCCCTCCCAGGCCACAGCAGGGCTTGAGTGGCTCATGTTTGCACTTCCCTGTGCTGGAACCTGCCTGTGTGACCCAGCTAAACAAAGATAACTGCTGACACAATTCTTTTCTTTTTAATTTCTCCCCCCCACACTTATTAGGTCCCAGTTCTGCAGCCCAGGCTCCCCAGCAAACGCAGACCCCAGGATCCCTCAGCCTTTCCCTGCACTGACCATCCGTGCCCCTGGACAGAGCCAGAGTCAGGACTGAGGATGCCTCTCTTCTCCAGGAAGAAGAAACCCAGCGACGATGCTCGGAAGCGCCTTGAGTACCAAATGTGCCTGGTGAGCACTGCCAGGGTCATTTCTGTCCTGAGCCACAGGTTTGCAGTTGGCTTCTAACAGAAATCTCCTTTTGGGTCATTTCACCTTCTCTGCTGTGGGAGCTGTGGAGCAGTGCTGGCACAGGGAATCTCCTGGGGCAGGGATGAGGAGAGGCTGAGGGAGCTGGGGGGGCTCAGCCTGGAGAAAAGGAGGCTCAGGGGGAACTTCTGGCTCTCCACAACTCCCTGACAGGAAGATGCAGCCTTAAAGCCCATCCAGTGCCACCCCCTGCCATGGGCAGGGACACTTTCCACTATCCCAGGGTGCTCCAAGCCCCATCCAGCCTGGCCTTGGACACTTCCAGAGATGGGGAGTCCACGACCTCTCTGGGCAAGATGCAGCAAGAGGTGCTGTATTTCTGCATGCTCTGATTCTCTGGGTGTGTTTCTTCCCTCCCCAGGCAAAAGAAGCTGGTGCTGACGACACCCTGGACATATCCAAATGTGAGCTCTCAGAGGTATGTCCTCGACAACTTGCAGCCTTCACTCACTGCTCTGATTCTCTGTCTGCTTCTTGGTGCCAGCTGTCAGATTTACTCTTGTGCCTGTGAGCCTTGAGGCAGAAATTGTTGCTGGTCCACCTCTTCCTCTGTCTCCTGAGCTGTGGCTTTCAGCTGGGGGCTTCTGCTCTGGTTTTTTTTGGTGGGAGTTTGCCTGTCCTGCCTGATGCTTCAACACCATTTCTGTCCTGAGAATCCTTTAGTTTGACAAGGTGAGAAGGGCAGGGTGGTCTCATACCCCCCACCAGTACCTCGTTTGACCCTGGGTTGGGACCTCATGGCTTAATTTTGCTGGTCCTGAGGGAATTGGTTTGCCAAAGGCTGAGTATTTCTAATCTCAGAGCTGCACAGTCTGCCACCCGTGGCTGTTTTTCTGTGTAAGTGAAAATCCCAATCCTGCTTCTGAGCTGCTGATTAAGATGGAAATCTCACTCCCAGCTTGGCTTCTTTAATGGCAGCCAACTAAATGAGAAACAATCTGTCTGCTGGCGTGTGGGCGGGCAGTGACAGAGTGCCAGGCACCCAGACACAGCTTTTCCTGCTGCCAGCCAGGCCAGCCTCAGGCAGAAACCCATTTCTATCTCACTTTCAATTTGTATTCCTTGTCTCATGCTTCTAAAATGTTGATCCTGAATACAGGATGCCCTTGCCAAGCAGGCTCTTGTGGGGAAGATTTGGGACCATCCATAAAACTCTTGCCTTGCTGTTTGATTTTAGCCATTGTTGTTTCAATAAATGAAGTGAGACATCAGTTTGGTTTTAAAATGAACCGTGAACAGGAGTTTGGCTGCTGCTGGGAAGGTCACAGTGCCCAGCTCTGCCTGGCAGGGGCTGAACTGGCATCTCCTTTTTGTGCCTGTCCCTCTCCTGGCACATCAGGGACACTCTGTCCTGCCTGGTGCTCACCTTTCTCTCTCAGCGCACTGCAGTGTGGTTGGGAGGTTGCCAAACCACAGAATGCATTTCTGTGATGACTGAACTGAACCTTTGCCTGAACTCATCTGCACTATGAATATTAAATCACACAAGGCTTGAACTCCTGCCTAAGCCTCAGCCTGTTCTGTGACACTGTTGTGTCATGGAGAGCCACTGGAAGCTGTTTAAATGGAAGCTCCCTGGGAAGCCAAAATCAGGGGGCAGTAATTTTAAGCATCACTTTTATTTTCAGTGAAATTGTTCACACTGTACAGGTGGACAGTGTAGAACTGCTTACAAGAGAAGGCTGACATGACTATTTTTTAATTGTTTTTAGGTTCCTTATGGGGCCTTTGCAACTTGCAAGGTCTTGCAGAAAAAGGTAATGTTGCAATCAGAAACTATTAAATAATTCTATTATTATGCTTGAGTATTATAGTTGTGTTTGAAATGGCTGTGTGTGGTTGTTTTATGTGTGATACTACACAGAGAGCAGTTGGAGTCAGATTAATCCTGTCTGTGTTCTTTAAAGTTAACTTCTGCCAGGCAAGATGAGGTGGTTGTTCCTGTCTCAGCCTATCTAAGGGTATTCCTCGTGTGAGGAACTGGGCTCTGGTTTAGATCTCATGTAAAATGTCTGACCTCTCTGACAATCCATTTCCTACTTTGATATTTTATATGATACTGAATAAGATATTGAGCTCTTATACAGCCCCCCCTCCCCAGTTCAATCTCAACAGAAGTGCTTGTTCTGATGTCTCTTGTGTTTATGTGTCAATGGGGTTTTTCCTCCCCAGGTGCTGATTATTCATACAAATAATCTGACATCTTTAGTTCCAAAGTCCTGCAGCCTCCTGAGTCTCATAACTGTGAAGGTAATTGTGATTCTTAACAGTTCCACTGCAGCCTCTTTTGTTTGTTACTGATGCTTGAGTTTCCAAAAGACCTCCAAGAATTAAGTACCCACGTCCCCTGGAAAACTTGAGCTGCTTTTCAAAGCCCCACTGGAGGCAAAGTAATTTTCACTGTGAGATAATTCATGACTTTTGTTGCCAACCTTGTTTGCTTTTCCAGGTTCTAGACCTGCACGACAACCAGCTGGCATCACTTCCTGCTGATATTGGCCAGCTGACAGCTCTTCAGGTAAAAGATGTGCAGCTGCATCCCAGGGGTCTGCACAGGGCATGTTTGGGGTCAGCAGGGATGTGGGGTTACTGCTGCTTGGTTTAGAATTCATCACAGCTTCCATCATGGGGCCATTTTGTCAGAGCTATCACATCACCCTGACTGTTGCTGTTGAGCTGGCTGGTTGGAGGGAGAGCAGGAAAAGAGGAGGAAAGGAGCAGGAGAGGAGCAGGAAAAGCCAGGCTTGGTTATGTTCTCCCAGCTTGGTGCAGCCCAGGTGGCTCCCGTGGCCAGGCAGATGCTCTGAGCAAGCGGAGTCTGTTATCTCCCAAAACATTCAGCTTTTGCCATTGTCCCTGGTGTGGTCATGCTGAGCACCCAGAGCAGTGTCTAAGGGCACACTCAGGGTCTCTCTGCTCAGGGGGCAGCTTTAGGTTCAGCCTGTGGGAGCTGGAGTTGGGGAGTGCTTCCCTGGACACTCCAATTCCCAGTTCCTGCATCTGGATCCAGCACCAGATGGTGGTGGTGAGCAGGGTTTCTCACTGCCCCTTGTAGCCTGGCATACCCTTTATCCAGGGCTGGTGGAAAATACATTTTTTTAACCCAGAAAGTATTGCCTAAACCAATTCAAGTTGTCCTCCTGGGCCTGAAAGTCCCAGCAGCACAGATGTGTAGATGACATGAGACTTGGATGAATATCTTGAATATCTTTTCTGTTAATACCTTAGGTCCTAAACCTTGAAAGGAATCTTTTAAAAAGCCTTCCACAATCTATAGGAGACCTTTCCCAGCTCCAGATCCTCAATGTGAAAGGTATGGAATGGGATTGCTCTGGGCAAAGCACAGTTGTTATCTGGTCATGTTGAGCTGCATTAGCAATTATTCCTTTCAACCAAGGCAAGCACCACATAGTTTACACTCTGAAAGCTGAGGAAGAACACAGGGAAGGTTTGAATTCAAATAGTTGGCAAGGCAGGAGAAATGACCTAAGCAGAAAATGTGTCAGCCTCAAGCCCCCCAGTAAATCAAGCAGGGCACTCAGCCAGATAAACCAAATTACAGCTGG
The DNA here is from genome assembly GCA_013397115.1 of Edolisoma coerulescens. Classification (NCBI taxonomy): domain Eukaryota; kingdom Metazoa; phylum Chordata; class Aves; order Passeriformes; family Campephagidae; genus Edolisoma; species Edolisoma coerulescens. The sequence goes on from VWZW01004602.1 coordinate 414,130, forward strand.
GTCCCCAACACCCAGAGCTGGGTCCTGTGAGCCTCTGCATCCCCAGCAGGTTGGCACAGCCCGAGCACAAAAGGTCACACCTCTTTTCCAGACTCCTGGGCATTTTCCAGCTATGCAGTGCCATAAATCTGGGAGAAAAAGGAGATTTAGTTACGTGGAGCTGTTGGTGAAACGGGGAAGGGAATGGAGGGTGAGGAACTTGGAAGGGCAGCTGGGCCCTGAGCCCTGGGTGTGCAGTCCCACACTCAGTCCCCTTCCTCCCATCCCTGGGACTTTACACCAAAGGGGAGAAGACTCCATGGTACAAATACTCACCTCAGAGAGAGCACAGATCCAGCCTGCAGCAGTGACCTGAGCTGAGGAGGAGATTTGGATCCCAGATTGCCCTTGGTGGGCAGTGACATCCTTTGAGTCCCCGTGTGACCTGGGGCAGCCCCATCCCTGTGGAAATGAGCCGTGCACATGGTCGTGGATTGGTGTGGGAGCAGATGAGCCTGCTGCCTCCTGTTTTTGGGAAGGTTCCGTGGTTTTAACTGGCTTTTCTCTCTCTGTAGGGAACAAGCTGAGGGAGCTGCCCGGGAGCGTGAGCGGCCTGCGGAGCCTGCGGGCTCTGGATGTCCGTGGGAACGGGCTGCAGGAGCTGCCGCGGGTGCTGGCTCACGTCCGCACCCTGCAGGTACCCAGCCCTGCCTGCACCCCCTCCCAGCCGGCTTCCCCCGGCTGGGAATAAATCCAGCCCAGCAGGGGAGTGTCTGGGGTCTGGGCAGGATGCGCTGCGGGGGATTGTAGCAGGGCTGTTCACACTGTCCAAAGTAACTTTTGTGTGCCTGCTCTGGTCTTTTCTGATCATTCTTTTACCATTTAATCTGATCATTTTTACCATTTAATTCTGATCATTTTGTCATTTAATCATGACAAAAGCGATCCCCCAGGAAGTGAACCCCTGGATTTTACCTGCCAGGGCTGTCTGTGAGAGCACAAACTGTGCCTCTGTCACCCTGGCGGGTCTCCCAACTCGTTGTCAGCTTCCATGGGTTTATGGCTCCCTGAAGTGCACATTCAGAATGGGAAAAGCATCGAGATTTTTATGGATATGTCACCTTCTGGCTGCGAAACCTGTCAGTGCTAAATGGTGCAAGTGTGAGGCAACAGGGCTGGCTCAGACACCAGCAGGAAGGTGTGAATAAATGCTCTCCTGTCTCACACATAACATTTGGGTTCACTTCTCTCGTGGACAGCCTGAGCTGAGGGATCTGTGCAGCTTTGCCCCCTGTGCTTGGTAAAGTGGTTCCTTTCTAGGCCTTCCTGCTATGCCCTTCCCTACAAAAGGCAACATTAGGTCCTTTTGGTGACCACAGGAGGACAAAAACCACTGGCTCTTCCCCTCATTCTTTATGGGACTCCTCTCCATGCCCTTGTATCATCCCCCTTCCATGCTGAAGGGCTCCAGCTCCCTGCCATGGAGTAGGGAATGTCTGTAGCTGAGAAGTGCTGGGACCTCTGGTACCTAAAGATGAAGTGCCAATGTCTGCATGAGGGGAGTGTTCCAGTGAGTGGCCAGCTCAGAAGCTCCCAAATAAAGGACAGTGGAGTCCTGAAAGGTGCCAGACACCCAGCAGGGATTCAGTACAGCCTCGTATTTATATCAGGATTTAGGGTAACTTTAAGTAAGATTTTGGGGAGCTGCAAGGAGAACTGCAGCTGGGCTCTGTCTGAATAACCTGGAGCTGTGTGTGTTCTCTTCTGCAGACACTGACCCTGGATGCCTCTGCCATGACCTACCCACCCCCTGAGATCTGCAGTGCGGGCACGGAGGCCATCCAGCAGTTCCTCTGCAAGGGTAAGCCAGGAGCAGCTGTGGTGTGCTCAGAGGTGGCATTTCTGAAGGACAGGCATTGTGTGGGCTCTGCTTGGGGTGGCTGCTGATGCCCTGCACACCTGGGTACCTGTCTTTGTTGGCAAACAGCACAACATGAGTCCTTCCCTGGGCCCTGCCACACTGAATGTAGAAGGGTTTGTTAAAAATCAGAGTGGCTGGGTCAGGCTGTCTCAGTGACCATAGGAAGTCAGTGCCTCTCCCGTGGTTATTTGGATTTTCTCCTGTGGGAGGAGTAGGCATTGTCCAGATGTCACTGCCTTGGGACAGGGAGAGAGACTCAGGAGTGACTTGAGGTCCCTTCTACCCTCATTTTCTCTGAGGAAGGAGCTGGGCCCTGCAGGGTGTTATGGGAATGGTGAAACCAGATGGAAAATTCAAGTGACAAAGGAAATTTACTGTGAGTTTGTAGACACTGTTTAGTACAGACAGGGAGCTTTGGTGGAGGTTTTATGCAGGGAAAGTGCCTTGCAAGGCATGGTCAGAACTTACTTAGGTCTGGGCAGTAACATCTGCAGCCCTGCAGAAGTCACCAAGCCTGCACCCGTGTGCAGGGTGTGTTTGTCTGAGCAGACCCTTGTCCTGGTGGGGATGGGGTGGCCCCACCTCCTCCCAGAGCTCCTTGTCCACCCTGCCTGAGCTGGAGGAGCCCTGCCAGGCACTCCTTGGTGTGTGAGCAGAGGGAGCACAGCTGGGAGCAGTCCCACACACCAGCCAGCCCTCAGCCACGGTGCCAACGAGGTCTTTGAGCCCCAAATGTTCTTATTTTGTGTCTGGTGCCTTCCAGAGTGTGGAATTGCATACTACCCTCCCTCACAGTACCTGCTCCCCACGCTGGAGAGCGATGGAGGAGGAACTTCAGTGGATGGGGTGGACAGGACAGTGGAGAAGTACCTGGAGGAGGAGAGCGAGTGGCAGGTGAGGCTCCCCTGCACGAGAGGGTTTGGGATTTGTCTCTGTGCTCCATCAAAGGATCTCACAGCACCTGGCACATGATCCCTCATCACCTTCCCCTCCGTGAGATGTGTCTTTTGGGGTCAAGGGAGCAGCCAGGCACAGTGTGTGCAAGGGTGGCTCATCTCCTTCCTGAGCTGGGGCTGGTGTCACCACGCTGACTCCTGGGAGACACATCCCAAGGAACTGTCTCCATCCTTGAAAGCAATGATGCAGCCAAGGGACAGGGGTGGCAGTGGGACACGGGGTGGGCAGTGGGTTACACATGTATTTTTGGGGGGACAGCAAACTGCAGAAGAACCCTGTGATTCCCAGCCAAGTGCTGGACATGGGAAAGGGGAGGCTGGGCCAATAATTGTGTTAATTATGCTAATTCCTGTGCTCTTTGGCAAGTGCAGAGTCAATGCCTTTGCCCCTGGAGAAGCCTGAGTGACTGGACTTTGGGCCTGTGTTCCTGGGCCTTTGGTTGACGTCTTTGCTCAGCTAGGGGAGGATGTACTGTGGGCTCATATCTACAAAAAAGTCCTTCTGGGACTAAATGTCTGCTTTGCTTATTTTTCAGAACAAATTCTTGGATTATGAGAAGAGGAAGGTAAGGATGAACTCCTGCAAATGCTTTGTCTGCAGCATGGGTCTGCTTCTGGTTTTTGTTTTCCATCTTTTTATTTGGTTTCTCATTCCCCTCACCTGGCTGCACTTTGAGTTTGTTCTTTTCGTTTCCCTGGTCTCTGTCTCTTCCCCTGTGCAAGGCTCACTTTGAGATAAGCAGCAGCTCCTGCCTTGCAGTTCCCCACTGCCTTTGGCTCGAGCTGCTCGGAGCTGGCTGCTTCCTTCACCCAAGGGAGTCCTGTGCCACGTGGAACTGAACCCAACCTGCATTTTGGGCTTCCTTCCACGTGTTTATATTGGCTGGTTTGGTATCAGTCGATGCCCAGGGACTTCAGCTTCATGACATGAAAGAGTTTGGAGACTGTGAAGAGAGCAGCAGCTTCTGCTTCCCAGTTTTTGGGTTCCTAAGGAGAGAACAATTCCATCCCCTCGACAAGCCTCCTGTTTGCCATCTGGCTTCCCTTCCTCTCTGCTGCTGTGCCTTGCTTTACCTTTTTCTCAGAATATGTTCTTGCTTGGGAAGGAGATTCCTGTCATTCATCTTTCTCCTTGTTCCTCTCAGGAAAAAAAAACACAGGAGAAGCTGGAATTTGAGCGGCGCCTGAACGCGGGGCAGCGAGAGCAGGCCCTGCTCGCACAGCAGCTCAGCAGCCACAAGGATGAGATCCTGCAGACAGTGAGAGAGGTGGGTGTGCTGGGCAGGGCCCTTCCGGGGCATCCACTGCCTCCCCCAAACCCAGCAGCTTCTCCTGGTTTCCCTGTGCTCTGGGCAGGAGCAGCAGAGGCTGGAGCAGGGTCTGTCGAAGCACCAGCGCTATTTGGAGGAGGAGAGGCTGAAGCTGCTGCAGCAGCTGAAGGACACAGAGCAGGGCACTGCCAGCCGGATCCAGAAGCTGCTGGAGGACAACCAGAGGTGGGGTCCCAGGGGGTCTTGCTCTGATTTTTTTTTTGGTCGTGTTGTTTTGAGCGGTTCATTTCGCCCCTGAGTGTTTTGCACCTGGTCAGGATCCATGTCTGGAGGAGCTGCCTGAGCTCCTGGACTGCCAAAGACCCATTGAAGGCACATGGAATTTGCATCTTGAAATACCTGTTTCATGCATGTGTGATGTTGGGATTTTGCGGTGCTGTGGAAGAAATTCGAATTCCTCATGGAAGGTGCAAATTTGAAGTGTTAAGGTGCCCCTGCCTGTGTCTGCTGGGTGTCTGTGTGGGCTGCTGAGAGCTGCTCTGCTGTGCATGACAGCAAAGTTGTTTTCTCTCAGGCACATGAGGGGATTGTTGGGGTTCTCCTCTGCAGGGCCAGGAGCTGGATGATCCTTGTGGATCCTGTCCAAGTCAGGATATTCTGTGACTCTTTGATTCTGCCTTCTGGGGGACAGGATGTCCTGCTCAGCTTGATGGAAACCTCTTGTTTTATCCTTTTTTTAGGCAAAAACAAAGTTCAGACATTTTGAAGTCCTTGGAGAATGAGAGGTGAGTCTCTTTGAAACAAGATTGTCTGGAAAAGGGGCAAGGAGCTGGGAAGAGGGCTGGGAGCTTCCTTTCAGAGTCACCAGTCTGAATCCACCCTAAGTCAGGGGAGGTTCTTCTCATACCTGCAGCTGGCTCTGGTCACTGTTGGAGGCAAGATACTGGACTTGGTATGCCTGATCCTGCCCAGTCTGGCACACCCAGCCATTGTCCCCGTGGTTTTGAGCAAAATTTGTGTTGTCTCCTGTAAAACTTAAAGGTTCCTCACCAAAAAATCACCAAGGCTTTGGCGTCTCTGATAAGCCCAGCTTTCCTGAGCAGGATGAACCTGCCCAGCCTCTGAGCTGGGTGGGTGGAGGAAAAGGGCTTTTTTGAAGGAGTGGCTGAATTGTTGTTGTTTGTTGGCAGAATCAGGATGGAACAGCTGATGGCAATAACCCAGGAGGAGACGGAGCAGCTGCGCAGGCGGGAAGTGGCCTGTAAGTCCCGACAGGTCTTCCCCCAGAGGGTGCTGGGCACTGCCCAGGCTCCCCAGGGAATGGGCACGGCCCCGAGGCTGCCAGAGCTCCAGGAGGGCTTGGACAGCGCTGCCGGGGATGCCCAGGGTGGGGTTGTTGGGGTGTCTGTGCAGGGCCAGGAGTTGGACTGGGTGATCCTTGTGGGTTCCTTCCTGCTTCCCAGGAGATTCTGTGGCTCTGGGATCTCAGGGTTGGGAGGCAGTGGCTGGGCTCCTCTGAGCACTGAAGAGGTGCAGGCACAGGCAGAGTGGAGTTTCCTCAGCTCTTTTCCCAATAAAGAGCCCCAGTTCTCAGGTGGGTGGGTGAGCTCTGGCATCAGTGAAACGGGAAGAGCAGTGGGAGAGGAGTCACTGTTGGTTGCAGTGACCTCAGCAGCAGGGGTGGGTGAGTCCTGCTCTGCACACCCAGGCCAGGCAGGGACTGACAGCCCCTCTGTCCCCTCTGTCCCCAGCTGCCATGCAGCAGATGCTGGCTGAGACCTACAAGAACAAGCTCCTCCAAATGACCTCCGAGTCTCGTCGGCAGGACCTCGTCAGCCAGGCCTGCTCCAGGTGCAGGGGGGTGTCTGGGGCTGCTGGTGCTGGTGTTAAATCCCTTTCTTTCAGCAGTGTGATTCCCATAAGTACACCAGGAACTGCTGCAGCTGCTGGAATGCAGCAGGACAGTTGTAACAGCACAGGACAGTGCAAATTAAACTGTCAGATTCCCTTGAATGAACTCCCTTCTAATGACCACAATATGCATGTTAATCACACTTGGGGGAAATGTCACTTTTGTGCACTGTTTCACCTTATACATTCTGCTAAATATGGAAGATGGAGTTAGAGCAGTTGTCTTCCTGTTTTTTGAGGCACTTCAGTGCCAAATTGTAGCCCAGAGCTCCTCCCCTCCCCTCCCAGGCTGCCTCAAGGATGCTGTGTGTGCACAAGTAGTACCTGGGTGTTGTTGCACACACTGAGAGCATCCTGGCTCACTGTTTACAACAAGGTGAGAAATTTTAATCTGGCAACATCTGGCACTGACCAAAACCAGCCTTGCGAGCCTGTGGCTGTGGGCCTGTGGTGCAGGTTTGGTTTGGGGGTAGGGGAGGAGGTGTTAAATCCATGGCCTTCAGCTGTGCAGTGCCACTGCTCTTCCCCCTGGTCAGTCAGAAATTTCCCCTCCTGCATCCCCCATTCTCCTCCTGCTTTTCCACTGGTTTGCCTCAAGAGTCCCAGACACCCAGCATTAACTCCATGGCAAATCCATCTCCTTGCAGCCTAGCTGAGATGGATCAGAAGTTCCAGAAAATCCTGGCTTGGCAGCAGCTGGATCAGAACAAAGCTGTCAGTCAGATCTTGCAGCAGGTAGGCAAAGGAGCAAACTGCTCATGGGGGCTGAGGGAAAGCAGGATCCAGAGTGGGTCACAGGAGCAGCAGGGGCTGGGCTGGGCTGCATGCAGGAGCTGTTTTATTGAACACTGCATGGTAAAGTTTGAGAATATCTGCTATTCTGGAGAAATAGGACAAACTATTTTATTTAGGACAAACTAACTTGGGTGATTGAAAGAAAATTACTTTTTATCTAGACAGCAAATTTTCAGAAAAGACAGAAGCACAGAGCAGGGGAAGCAAAACTGACAGGATGATTAAGAGGGGATTTTGAGACAGAAGTCCTGTCTTCTGGCAGGTTTCCTGGAGGACTTGGGACGAACATTTTTAAAGTTTGTTCTCAGAAGTGCTGGGCAGCTGTGCCCTGTTGCACAGCCTGGCTGCTCAGTGCTGCTGAAGAGCAGAGGTGGGGTCACACAGAGCGTTCCAGATGAATGTTTGATGAACATTAATATTTCTCTGTGTGTCTCCAAGGTGGGTTTTACCTGCTGGGCTCTCAGCTGTGGTCTCAGGACACTGTTGCTCAGAGCAAGCACCACTCAGGGACTTGTCCCTGAGTCCCTGCAAGGCAGCAGCTTCTGAGCCCGTCACCAACCACCTCACTAAGCAGGATTTTGCCTGTCCCTTAGATTGAGATGCAGAAAGTTGCCTTTGAAGCTCTCCAGGTGAAGAAGGATCTTATGCACAGGCAGATCAGGAACCAGGTGAGTCAGCAACAGAGGAAAGAGCAACCAGCTGCTCAGCTCACCCTGCTGTTTGTGAGACCCTGGGAGGAAGAACAAAGTGCTGTGAGCACAGAGCAGGGTCTGAGGCCATGGAGAGCTCTGGTGCTGCTGAGAGCTCTGGAACAGAGTTGGGCAGTGTTGGTTGCACCCCAGTCTCCCAGCTCTGAGGGAGGGAGTGTCAAAGCAGGTTTTAGATTGCTGGGGGTGGTGGCACTGCCATTGCTCCAGTCACCTCAGCACTGGTGGGTGAAGCACTGGAGGACAGAGCTGTGCTGGCTCTGGGGCTGATCTGCAGCTGCACCTCTGATTTCCTTCAGGCTGTGCACTTGGCTGGGCTGCTGCTTCCACATGAGCCCACTGCATCTCCATCCAGCACATCAGAGCTGCACCTTGAGCTATAAGTTCACCTTTTCTTTCCCATCCTCAGCCTGCCTTTCTGAGCTCCATTCTGCAGAAGGTGCAGTGATGTAGTCGGGGGGGAAGAGCAAGAGCTGGTGGAGAAAGTGGTGGTGGATGGTGCAGGAAGGTGGGAATGTAGAGGTGGGTGATGCAGGGAGGTGGCAGTGGGTGATGCAGGAAGGTGGGAAGGTGGGAAGGTGGCAGTGGGTGATGCAGGGAGGTGGGAAGGTGGCAGTGGTGGATGCAGGAGGGTGGGAAGGTGGCAGTGGGTGATGCAGGAGGGTGGAAAGGTGGCAGTGGTGGATGCAGGAGGGTGGTTGCTGATTTCTGGCACAGTGCTCCAGAATCTTCCCTCTCCTGATCTGACACAGCAGAAAAGTCTCAGGTCAGGATTTGGTGGATAAACTTGAGGGTTTGGATACTCTGAGTGCCCCAGTGACCAGTCTCTGCTGGGAGCCTGTGAACGGTCTGACAGCTCTCCATCATTGCCTGGGTTCATCCAGAAGGGCCCTGCCTTTTGCTCCCTCTTGCTCTGTGAACAAAGGGAGTTTGTTCTTTGATGCCAAGGCTGGACCTTTCACCCTTGGGACCCCTCCCACCCCGTGCTGCAGGGGCAGGGCAGGGGCAGAGCCCTGGGGTCAGCAGGGGCAGCGTGGCCTGGGGGCAGTTGGTGGCCTGGCAGAGGGGTAAGCTGGGCTCTCATCTTGGCTTTGCTGTGGGACCTTGGGCAACTCACTTCACCTCTCTGTGTCTCAGTTGCCCCCCCTGCAAGAGCAGGTGTTGTTCTGGGACTGCTGGAGCACGTGGAAACCAGGGCACTGTCCCAGGAACCTGAGGTTTGAGCCGTGCTGCTGGGAGGGCCTGGACTCTGCTGTCCAGAGTGGCTGCCAAAGGTTTGGGTGCACAAACTGATTGCAGTGAGGTTCTGGACTTGAACAGAAAGTGTTCAGAGTAGAGAGACAGTTGGAGGGGGGGACACAGCTCCTCAGGCAAAGGAAGAGGGACCCTGAGCACAAACATCACCAAAAGGCACAAGCACCTCCCCCAAACCTCTGGATGCTCTGCAGTGCTGCCCTTGCCAGGGCAGCAGTCAGACCTCATTTTAAAAGAGCATAAATTAAAGTCATTTGAACTGTCAGTAAAAAATGTTTCATCTTCTGTTTAGATTAAATTAATAGAAACAGAGTTATTGCAGCTGACACAGCTGGAGTTAAAGAGGCAAGAACTGGACACAGAGACGCTGCAGGTACGTGGGGCTCTGGGGCTGCCCCCCACCCTCTCTGCTCTGGGATTGCTTCCCTTGCTCCTGGCAGTTTCCAGATGGTTTTGTTTAGTCAGAAGGTCCCTCTGCACAGGACACACCAAGCCCTCTGTGTCCTGGGAATGTGGGACATGGCTGCTGCTCCTAAACACCCCCAGGCATTCTCAGAGGAGAGACAGAGGAGCCCTGACAGGGGTGGGCAGTTCCAGGTGTGCTGGGTGGGGAGGATTTTGCAATCCAGTTGTTGGCTGTCCCAAACCCACCTGCCTGCTGTGCATTGCATGTCCTCTTACATTGTGTTGTGTTTTGGTTTTGACTTCATCAGCAGTCACCCATTGAGGAATACCAGGTTTAGCTTAAGCAGCTTGGCTTTAGATTTTGTTTTGTGATGCTTTTGCATCAGTTGTTTTCTTCTGTGTGCCATGTGCCAGGCCAGGTCAGCTGTTTAGTCAGCCCAAAGTCAGTGACAAACCCCAGAGCAGTCACAGAGCAGTGCTAAGTGCTGCCTTGAGGCAGCAGTGTCTTGGATCCTTCAGGTGTAAGATTTGGGTTGTGCTGCCTGGACTCACACAGCTCCTCTGTGTCACTCTGTGGTGTTGGAGGGCAGAGGGACTGCCCAGAGTTCATGCAGGGCAGACCAGATGTGACCCTGGTGAGCACAGGAGCTGCAGGGCAGTGCAGGAAACAGGGCTCTGCCCAGGCACCCGCTGCAGCTTCAGCAGCAGGAGCTGAGGAACGAGGCATGAACACCTGGATGTCCCTGGATCCCCCTGCCCTGGGTGCCCTGCAGCCCAAAGGGTCCCTGCTGGGGCTGGAGCAGCTCCCCCCTGTCATCAGTTGTCCCTGTCCCCTCCATGGAGGTCCTGGTGCTTCCTGCCCCTGTCAGGGCACATCTCTGGGCACCTGGAGGTGGGTTTGGCCTGGGAGGGGCAGCTGTTCCTGTTAACCAGGGCCTTGTCCCTGTGCAGGGTCCAGGTGCTGACCCCAGGCTGGACGGGGCTTGGAGCAGCCTGGGACAGTGGGAGCTGCCCCTGCCCATGGCAGGGGTGGAACGAGATGGGCTTTAAGGTCCCTTCCAACCCAAACCAGTCTAAGATTCCATGACTCTGAGGAGAGGGACCAGGAATACTTTTGGCTGAACTTCTGGGGGAGTGAGGAGGAGCTGCTGCAGCCAGGGTGGGCTGGGGCTGCTCAGGGTGGCAGTGCAGGGCTGGAGGGAGTGGGTCCAGCTTGGCTCTGCCCCGCCAGCTGCTAGGAGAGGATCCAGGCTGTGGGACACAGGGATCCCACGGCCACAGGGACTGGTTTGGGTGCGGCAGGGGCTCTGCTGGGAAGGGGGCAGGGTGGCAGCAGTGTGGGGATGTGGCAGCCAGAGCTCTCCTGTTGCAGGAGGCGGTCACGGAGCAGCGCCGGGCGCTCGGCTGCCTCCTGCAGCAGCTGCTCAAGGAGAAGAAGCAAAGGGAGGAAGAACTGCAACAAATCCTGGTAATGAAACCCCTCTTGAAGTGCTGTCTGTGGATGAGGAAGCATTTGGGTTGGCTGCAGGGAGAGTCCATGGCTCAGTGTAGGAGTGAAGGGGAGCAGAGCAGGGCTGTGTCCAGATCCAGAGGCCAATTTAACCCCAGAAAGTTGTGATGTGAAGCTGGGGCACAGCAGCACTCCCTGCTGCAGCACGAGGCACCATCATCACCATCAGCGACCCTGCTGGAAAGGGAGGGGTCAGCAGGAGGAGCACAAGGGGTGGGAGTTGTGGGCTTCCAATCCTGAAGGTCTCCAGACTCTCCTGAGCCTCAGGAATCCAGGCCACAGTGTCTGGGGCAAAGGGGCAGGGGGATGCACAGCCCTGGGCTGGGTGGGAGGGGGTCAAAGTGGGGCCGGCCTGCAGAAGCCCGAAATGCCTGTTTGACCCCCAGTGCAGTGCTCTGGCTGGGCCCTGCACAGCCCAGGCTGGGGGTTCCCTCCTGCACATCCATCCCTGAGCCCCCCTGGCCACGTTCCCTCGGGCTGCTGAATGAAGGAGTTTGTTTTTCAGCTGGAAATGGAGGCAAAGAGTGAAACCAAGCAGGAGAACTACTGGCTGATCCAGTACCGGCGCCTGCTGAACCAGAAGCCCCTCTCCCTGAAACTCCAGGTGCTGCTGCCGTTCCTGCTCCCACCGTGGCTCTGCTCTGCTCTGCTCTGCTCTGGGGGGAGCAAGGACAGCCCCCTGAGCTGAGGCTGGGAGCAGGGCACAGACCCCTCACACAGATCCAATCCCAAAGGATCGCCAAAGGGGTTGTTTCAGATGTGAGGGGAGCTCACTGGGGGCTGCAGCTCCTCCCGAGGGGCAGCTCCCATCTCTGCTCCCTGGGACAGGGACAGCACCCAGGGAAGGGCTGGAGCTGGGCCAGGGCAGGCTCAGGCTGAGATCAGGGAAAGGTTCTTCCCCCAGAGGGTGCTGGGCACTGCCCAGGCTCCCCAGGGAATGGGCACGGCCCCGAGGCTGCCAGAGCTCCAGGAGCGTTTGGACAGCGCTGCCAGGGATGCCCAGGGTGGGGTTCTTGGGGTGTCTGTGCAGGGCCAGGGGCTGGACTCCCAGGTGATCCTTGTGGGTCCCTTCCAGCTCAGGATATTCCATGGTTCCCAGACCTCAACATTTTGAACCATGCTCATAAAACACGTGGGGCTAGAGCTGCTCCAGCTGTTGGGCTTCCAAGCTTTGGTGTGTTTGGGATGCAGAACACCTGGAGCAGGGCAGGGCAGGGGTGAGCACACCCTGGCCTTAGGGGCACAGTCTGGGAGCTCATTCCATGTTTTGCAGGAGAAGGGGTTGGAGCAGCAGCTGGTGAACCTCCTGCTCGAGCTCTCTGCTGACCAGTATGTGCCAGTCTTCGCTCACCACCGAATATCCTTGGAAATGCTCGGCACCATGAGTGCCAGTGACCTGGAAAAGGTACGAGACAGCAGAGCCACAGTGTGGGACAACACCAGCAGGGATTGTCCCTGTCCCTGCCCCGAGCCCAGCTCTGCCTGGTGGGTCTGGCAGGACAGGGGTCTGGCTGGTGCTCTGCTGTGTCCCCTCCCCACAGGGACAGGTGCCTGTGCTGCTCTCTGCCTGTCCCTGTGGGCAGTGGCTCTCCCACAGACAGGCAGGGTGAGCTGTGGCCTGGCTCCATCCTCCAGCATCCTCCAGATGCTCTTTGTGTAGAAATGGCACTGGGAAATTCCTGGTGCCTGGCAGAGGGGCTTTCCTTGGCATGGCCACGTCTTGCCCAGCAGTTTTCAGTGCCCCCTTGGGGACATCAGCCCCCTGTCCCCTCTGGGGCCAACAGCCTCCTCTTGCCCCACAGCTCGGTGTGACAGAGGCTGGTCTGCAGCGTGCCATCCTCAGGCGGGCTCAGGAGATCCTGGCTGTGGCCACGACCATCCCAGGTACCCCCAGTTCTTTTCTGCCACATTTTTCACTTGCAGCAGGCACCTGAGCCTGGGGCAGGGAGCTCTGTGGGT
>VWZW01004602.1:430793-501939 GCA_013397115.1 Edolisoma coerulescens
CGGCTGCGCCGCGCCCCAGCCCCGCGGGCAGCGAGGCCGCGCTGAGAGGGGCCGGGCCGGGGCCCGCAGCGCTGCCCTGGGGGCGAAGCTGTTCCAAGGCAGCCCAAAGCCCTTTCCCGGGAGGAGAGAGCCCCGCGCGGTGCCCGCCCAGGGAGGAGGCAGCCGGGGATGGGCTCAGCCCCTCGGGGACACGAGACATTAAAGTCAGACGTGGGCCCAGCACCGTGTCCGGGTGGTTCTGTGAGTGCGTGAGCCTCGGCAGGCACGGCAGGGGCTGAGCACCAGGGCCAGGATGGAGAAGGGGGTCCCCTCTCCTTCCCAGCCCCCAGCAAAGTCCCCTGTGGTTCACCCAGCTCTGGCCAGAACTCAGCACCTGGGATTAGGCCAGAGTAAAGTAAAGCCACTGCAACCCAAAAAATACAGGTTTAATTGCACTTTATTTTCTGAGAAGTGAAATGCAAATCCCTCAGGTTGTCTATCTGCAATGGGGAACAAGAAGTGAAACTTGTTAGTATCAGTAATGATCTCCCCTGGGACACTGCATGGAGGGTCCAGAGGCCACGTCAGGGCACTGACAGAGCAGCACAAGGAGCCCCAGAAAATCCAGTTTCTAACACCTTCATGTGCAGCACTGAGTAACTCCCAGGAAGGCCCAGCTCAGGGCCCCCTGCATGGCAGCAGGGGGGCTGGCACAAGCCTTGGTTTCTGCACCACTTGCAGCTGCATTTGGCAAGCTGTGGCACTGAGGGCGTGGCACAGGCACAGGGACGTGCCACAAACCCCAGCAGGAACACCCAGTGCTCTCTGGGGTGTTTTCCTCCCAAGAAATCACCTTTAGGGTGACACAGATCTAATTCCAGTCAGAGATTATAAAGGAAGTTGTAGAAACTAAACCATAGAATTAAGGGAATTAGTTTAAGTCCTTTCCTCGTACGAAGGGGTTTATTTGTTTTAAAGACTTCTGGGGTGAAGGTGTGTGTTGGTGGAGAACAAAAGTGCTGTGACAGCCCCAGGCTGTGTGCCCAGCTCTGTCCTCACTCCTTTCTCCTCCTGGTCCCCTCAGAGTGCAGGGTGACACCCCAAAGTGCCCAGCCCAGACCTGGGGCTTGTGTCCCACCCCTCTCTCCAGTTTAACTTGTGCTGGGATGGTCACACCTCAACCGCAGGGCTGGGCTGTGGGGAAGGACCTCCCAAACGAGCAGCACAGCCCAGAGCTGCTGCTCCTACAGGGAAACAGCCCAGCAAAAACCGCCCCAGCTCTCAGGGAGAGGAGGTGCCTGTGGGTGTCTGACCAGCACAGAGCAGGGATTGGGCTCCCTGCACCCAGCACAGCTGCTCCAGCTGTGCTCAGGGCCTGCTTTAACAGAGCCCCGGGCTCCAGCACCACACCAGGCTCCAGCAGCACCTATGCCACAGCTCAGAGTCGGTGCCCACCTGAACCAGCTCAGCCCTCAGGGCTCCCCAGGCTGCTTGTGCAGAGCCAGGGGCTCGCAAGAAACACCTGACTGGGATTCCTGCGGGAATCTCCAGTAGCAGACAGAATCTCCCCACCCCTCAGAGACAGTGGGGAGAGAGTGCCAGCTCCCGGGGAGCCACGCTGGGGACTAAGAGAAATATTCCAAGGAGTTCTTCACTGGGGAAGGAGATTTTAGTCTGATTTTTTAACAGGCGGTTGCCACTGCAGGGTCCTGCCAGACTCGCTCTGCTGACGCTCTTCACCAAGTTCCTATTTGCATAAAGTTTGAGGTTCATGAATCCAGGGCTCGGGGGAGGGTGGTGGGACGTGCTGTGGGACTGGGTGGCTCCTGCACTCAGCCCAACCCCCGAGTGCCTGGCAGCTCAGAGTGACGGGGCTGAGCACCCACGAGTGCAAAAAGAGGCCCCTGCTGCCAGCCCCCACCCATCTGCAGGACAGGAGCCCGGGAAGTCCCTGGTCGTTCCCAACGTCCCACGGGTGCAGCTCGCCAAGGGCTCAGAGCACAGCACGAGGCCATGCCCAGAGGAGAGGGCTCAGAGGCCACATCTTCATCCCAGCCAGTCCAGGTCATCGTCATCGTCGTCACCAAAGAGCGGCGCGGGAGGAGGACGCCCCTTCATGCTCTGCAAGCCACAGCAGAGGGAAACTGGTCAGCCCCAGCAGCTTCCTGGGGGTTCATAATCACTACACAAACTGCTCTGGAATCCCTGCCAGCTCTGAGGGGCTGGGAACAAGAAGCCTCATTGCCCAAGTTTTTATTTCTCACATGATGTCGCAGTGTTCAGATTAGGTTTAGATTAGATACCAGGAAACAATTCTTGATGGAAAGGAATGTAAAGCATTGGCACATTGGGGTCACCATCCCTGCAAGTGTTCAAGAAGTGGCACTGGAGGACATGGTTCAATGGTGAATGGTGCTACATGGATGGTTGGATTTGATCTTAAAGGTCTTTTCCAACCTTAAGGATTCTGTGGTTCTGTGATTCCAGGAGCTGCTGACAGGCTGAAAGGGACTGGAGAGGGGCCAGACACTAAAACCCTTCAACTAAGCTGGCAAGTCCCACTGATTTCATGCCAGCAGGAGTCTGTCACCACTCCCTCAGCCAAGCCAGCCCCTCCCAGCTCAGTCACCAACCCCAGACACCCCTGATGTGCACAGGGAAGGGATGGGAAGCTCTGAGCTCAGCCAGGCCCCAGTGCCACAGGAAGGATTTTACAGGCAAGCTACAGACCATGCCTCAACCAGAGCAGAGCCCCAAACACCCAAACACATACCACTTCCTCCTCATCCTCCTCTTCAGAGGGAGCTTGAGGCTTCAGTGGTTTAGGAGATGCTGTTTCAAAGAAGTTGTCATCCTCAAAGAGGCTGCAAGGAGACAAAGAATGAACAGCAAAGAATGAACAGCTCGCTCTCAGAGGATGGGATTTGCTGGTACAAGTTCTGTCACAGGGAGATGGCAAAGCCTTGCCACTGAGGTGAACCCTTGTGGCAGGTCCTGTTCAGCAGGGCAGGGCAATTCTGGGAGCTGGCAGGCACCAGGATCAGACTCTACAGGAGCTGCACACTCCCCTGGGAATGTCCTCCACTGCCTCCCCCAGACACGAGGCTGCTCTGGGGCTGTTCCCAGTGGAATGTGCCCTGGGCAGCCTGCTCTGTGCCAGGTCCTGGCTGGTGCCACCCAGTGCCAGCACCGTGAGGGGGCTGCAGCACCTGCCCCAGCCCCTGGGCCTGCTGCTGTCCCAGCCCCAGCTGACCCTGGAATTCCCTCACCTGGAATCCGTGTGCCTGGGGCTGGAGCTCGGTTCCTGTGATCCTGGAGCTCCTCCCAGGACAGCTGAGCCCGGCTCTGCCGTGCTGGGCACTGGGGCAGCTCCATCCCACGGGTCTGTGCCACTCCCATCCTCCCCATTTAAGGGAGGAGGCTCCAAACCTCCCCCAGCCTCCTCTGCCTTCTGCTGCTCCAGAGCTGGACGTGCTGCAGGCGCTGCCTCATCCCCTCCTCCTGGCTTGGCCTCTGCAACAGGAGGTTCTGCAGCTTCTGCCTGCAAAGGCACTGCAGAGGGACCATGTTCTGGGTCAGCTTTGCCAGCAGGAACACTCTCCAGCCTCTGCTGCAGCCCAGGAACAGCCTGTCCTGCCAGCACAGGCCCCGGCTCCAGATCCAGGCTGGGTTCAGCTGTGGGAGGGAGATGCTCCTCCTGAACTTTCTCTTCTTCTGTCACCCCACTGCTCCGTGTCCCCTGCTCCTCCTCAGAAGCTCTGGGCCTGGCAGGGTGAGGAGCAGCCTGGCCTTCCTGCTCAGACTCCAGGGAGCCTCTGGGTGCTTCCCCAGGCTCAGCTGGGGGTGCAGTGCTCTGTGCTGGGCTGTGCTGCAGGGGCTCTTCGTGCTCAGTCTTTGCTCCAGGTGACCCCTCCTGTCTCCCTGCTCCTGGGCCACATTCCCCATTCTCACTGCCATGGTCTGCTTTCTCCTGCTGCCTGTTGAGCAGCTGCAGTGTCACAGTCTGGAAAAGGGAGTGGAGAGAACACAGGTTATACCCTAAACACAAACCATCTCAGATCCCTGGATCATCTCCTCCTACCAGGCTGCTCTGCCACCCACAACAAATTCTCCTTCAGTTATTTCAGGCTCACAGCACAGATTTGAGGTTTTAGCCCAAGGCTCTCTCTCTCTCTCTCCTCTCACCCCTGTCATACCTTGATAGTGTTCATGACCAGCCCCAGGACTGTCCTGCCACTGTACATCTCATCCAGCTCAAATTCACCCCGAAGAGACTGAAATACACCATTCATTATCTTCTTGACCTGCAAAAGGACAAGGCAGGAAACAGAGATACAATTCATTGGCATGTGTCAACACTGCACTCAACATCAGGCACTCCTCCAGGGGAAGGAACAATAAATCCAAACGCACAAAAACGTGGTTTTTCAAATAATCCACTTGCCAAACCAGAAATCCTCCCAACACCAGGCCACCCTAACTCAGAACCACTCTACATGCACCAAACTCATCCCTCCCAAACTGAGGCAGGCTGCACAAAGCCAGACTGGCACTTCTTAGTTACTTTACTTTTTAAATCTAAACCTCAAATCTAGAGTTTTAACAACAACAAATAAAAGTCAGGCAAAGTGGGCAGCAGGAAGATGGAGTGAGGCTGTTTACAAGGGATGGAGGGACAGGACATAGGGAATGGCTTCCCACTGCCAGAGGGCAGGGTTAGATGGGATATTGGGAAGGAATTGTTCCCTGGGAGGGTGGGCAGGCCCTGGCACAGGGTGCCCAGAGCAGCTGTGGCTGCCCCTGGATCCCTGGCAGTGCCCAAGGCCAGGCTGGACATTGGGGCTTGGAGCAGCCTGGGACAGTGGGAGGTGTCCCTGCCCGTGGCAGGGGTGGCACTGGAGGAGCTTTAAGGTCCCTTCTAACCCAAACCAGTCTGTGTGACTGTAATTCTAGGATAAGATCCCACCCTTTCTTCCTCTCTGGACTGTCACTACAAACACAGTGCTCTGTGGAGGAAATGATATTTTTCCTTCTTATGTCAGTTCAAAGAGAAATAATTCGAAGTAAATGCATTTGCTTAGGAAGGAGAAGTTCTGGAGAGCCACAACCAAGCTCACTTGCTCAGTGAAGTCTGCAGGGGAAGCTCCATGCTGATCCTGCTGCAGGTCTCGGATCCGTTCCTCGTAGCGAGCCTTCAGCACCAGCACCTCTGCCTGCAGGGCTGAGTACTGCCAAGGGAAACCCACCCTCAGAGCAGCTCCTCACAGCACAGCCTCACCCCGAGGGGTGCCCTGGGGAGGCTTTCAGCGAGGCACAAACTCGGAGTGGAGTTTTAAGCAGGGCTCTGATAGTGTCACAAAAGACTTGGCTGAAAGCAGCAGCACCAGAGTAAGGACACCCAACCCAGCCTGGGAGAGTCACAGTTGTGTCACCAGCTCCTCAAGTGCCACCAAGAATGGGGGGGAGCAGCATCACTGAGATCCCAGTGAAATGAGGGCTGGGTCTCATTATTTGGCCTGTTCTGGTTTGCTGGAACCACATGAAATTGTCCTTCCCTACCATTTTCTGGAACTCCCATCCTCATTATTCTGGACTAGCCTGAGGCTGCTGTTCCCTGCACTCCAGCTCCCACCCAGCTGCAGTTGTTATTCCTTTACCTTCTCTTGGATAGGCTCCAGTTCCTCTAAACGTTGCTGAACCTCAGACAATTTTTGCTCCTCTGCTTTTTTCGAGTGTTTGAGAGCCCTGAGCTGAAACACAAGAAGCAGAGCAGGTACAGCCCCTGGCAGGGTCACCCACTCACAAACAGCCACTCAGGACAGTGCAGACAAGCAGATGTAGCTGTAGTTCAGCCCTGTCAGCACCTTGGCTCTCCCTCCTCCATAAACCCACCAACCCAACAGAACAACTGCACGTGCAGATGGCCGAGATCAAGCCCCACAACAGGCAAGAAATCAGAAAGTCCAGTCCCAATTAGGTGGGAGAAGACTGCTGGTTACAGTTGCTGGCATTTAGTGCCCATTAGAGCAATGAAGAGCAGCCCTCTACCTTCTCTTCCAGCTGGGCCACCTGGTGCTGCAGGGAGTCCCTCTGCTCACACAGCTCCTGGCACTGCTGGATGTGCTGCTCCTTGGCTGAGGCCAGGGCACGCTCACATTTGGCTTCACACTGGGACTCCAGCTCTGCCTGGATCTGTGACAGCTGTAGGAGAGACCATCAGGAACACACACACACGAGATCTGTGTTTGCACAAGAGGTGAAAGCCCAGGGCTGGACACACACACAGAGTGCAGCCCAGTGGCTGCCACCAGCTCCTGCCCACACCTCTCACTTCAGCTCCAGCCACAAACCCCAGGCTGGCCAGAAGGTCTGGCTCAGATTTCAGACCTCTTGGCACATTTCTAAACAACCTTTCACTCCTCAGAAGTCCCACATTCTTCTCTCTACTACAAGCTCAGTTTGGTGCCTCTCCTTTCCTCAGTTTGACACTAACCCATGAATTCAAGCAGGTAACGCTTTCATTCTTCCCCTACCTGAGCATTTGCACATTATTTCCTGCCTGGAGGTTCCCACAAGCCCTCAGACCTGGAGCAGCAGCTCCCCTGACTCCTCACCTGCTCTGCTGCTGCCTGGTCAGTCGAGGTCCGGGCCTTTTTCAGGAGCTGCCGGAGCTTGTCCAGCTCCTGCTGGTACGACCTGCGAATTTCTTCCATCTCTTCCTCTGCCTGAGCTCTCTCTGAGAGGGATTTCTTCTTCCTCTCTGCAAGATTCTGCAGTACAGAACACGACACAGAATAGGCCAGGCTGCACCAAAGCAGCTTCTCTCCCTCGAGCAGAAAGAGCTGCTTTGGGCAGGGAACTTCCTCACCTGAAATCAAGCTGAGGTTATCTCAGGGGAGGAAGGCTGACACATTACTGGGTCAGACATTGAATAAATAAATAAATAAATAACCCCCCACATTATCACAAAGGATCCACCAGCCTGCAGATGAGTCAAGATTTACTTAACTTACATATTTAAAAGCAAGAACCTTTGGTTAGCCTTGGGTTAACCTTCAGTAAACAGCTGAAAGCTCCAGCTCTGCTGCTGGCACTGGACATACCCTTTCCAGAGTCTCCTTCTCCACTCTCAGGTCTGTCAGCTCTTCCTCCAGTGCTGCCATCTTCATATCCAGCTGTTTGCGGCTCTGCTTCTCGGCCTTGAACCTGCTCTGAGTGTCCTGAGAGGCTTCTTGGAGCTCTGCAAACAAACCCCCACACTTCCCTGTGGGTTTGGGTGCAACTCCCATTGCAGGGGAGCACATCCGGGGGCTTGTGCCTGCAGTGGGGACTAGGACTTATCAAGAGCAGCCTGTTCCAGTGCTTTGCAACCATTTCTGTGAAGGAATTTTCCCTAAAATCCAACCTGAGCCTCCCCTGGCCCAGCCTGAGGCCGTTCCCTCTCCTCCTGTCCCTGTTCCCTGGGAGCAGAGCCCGACCCCCCGGCTGCCCCCTCCTGTCAGGGACTTGTGCAGAGCCACAAGGTCCCCCCTGAGCTCCTTTTCTCCAGGCTGAGCCCCTTTCCCAGCTCCCTCAACCGCTCCTGGGGCTCCAGCCCCTCCCCAGCTCCGTTCCCTTCCCTGGAATTGCTCCAGCCCCTCAATGACTTTCTTGTTGTGAGGAGCCCAGAAGTGACCCCGGGATTCAGGGTGGGGCCACACCAGTGCCCAGCACAGAGGAATGTGGGCAAAAAACACCTCAGCTTTTAACTTTCCATCCACTGGGACATCTCTGGCTGCTCTACAGGATGTTGGACAGAAAAGCCAAGAGCTTGTTCTCCAAAAGGCATCCCTGTAACAGGATGATTTCGTTTGTTGAGTCATCCCAGTTTGCCTTTAGTGGTGACAGGGATGCGCATCCTTCAGCCATTTCAGTGCATCCATATCCCTCCTTCCATCCCCTGTGACTGATCCTAGGGAAAGCAGGAAGATACCCCAGAAGACAGGAAAAACATATGACTTATAAAAGAACTCTCAGGGGACAGGCAGGAGCTGCCTCACCTGCCACCTGTGCCTGCAGCTTGTTGAGCTGTGCCTCCTGTCTCTCTGCATCCTGCACGGCACAGGAGAGCTGCTTCCTCAGGTCCATCTCCTTCTTCTGGTGGGCAGTGAGCTCCAGCTGCAGCTGGGACACCTGGGCTGTGGCAGCTGCCAGCTCCTCTGCAACTTTGGCCTGGAGCACAAAATGGAGCAGGGAAGAGGGAGGGGGGAAAAGGGAAGTGTGAGGAAGCAGCAGAACTGTTCTCTCAGGCAGGGCTGGAAAAGGGCTGGAGGCCTTAACAGGGAGGACATGTCCAAAGTGAAGAGGCAGCAATGACTTTTTTGCCACATCAGTTTTGTCCAGACTGACTAAAAAGCTGCACAAGGCCACCAACAATCTCATCACCACATCAGTTCAACCCAGTGAGTTTTCCTGGAAGGGTTAAATGGGTTTAAGCCTGGTACCAGTGCCTGGTGGCTCTGCTCAGTTTTCAGGCTATGAAAACATCTATTTGAGTAAAGAGCCTGGGCTCCAACATTTAATTGTCTTCCATAAGCTTACAGATCACTGAAGAGCCACATAAAACACAGGCTGGTCCCAGCCAAAAGAGCTCCTTGTCCCCAGAGCACACAGCACGAGGCCACCTCAGCTGCCCATGGGCAAGGCTGGCATTCCCCAGCAGTTCTCAGTCATTTGTGGACCTGTCTGGATTTAGGATTGCTGAGAGTCAGTGACTCAGCTAAAACCAGGCACAAGCACAGCTTGTGGGACACCTTGTAAACAACGTTAGCAGGGGCTCAAGGCACCAGGACAGACACAAAGCCCCGTTCCCAATCTTGCTGGGTGCCACACAAATTTCAGAGGATGCTCTGCAAAGACAGAACCTGCACAGGGAATCCCTGAACAGCTTCCACACCTCTGCCTATTTTGAGGCTCCCAACAGACTTTTCACATTCTTGTAACAGGTGAGTTCAGGGGAACTGGATTTTCTCTCTGCTTTATCCCCCTAGGAGAATTCCCTCCACACCAGGACCAACACCTTCTGGTGGAGAAGAGCTGTGAGCAAAATTGTTCCAGCTATGGTGAGGATGAGGATGTGCTGACCTGGAGGGCTGGGATACCACACCACTCATTTTAAAGAGGAAGCATTTCAGAGAGTGGTTAAAACCAGATCTGCTTTCCTCTTACATTTCCATAAATGTCCCACTGCTCTGCTAACTGCTGGCATGCTAAAACCAAACCCCACAGCATAGCTAAAGACATCTAAAGGTTATTTTAACCCTGGCCTCTGTCTTTAATGGCAAATAGAGGAAACAAAAATAGGAAATCCTACGGCAGGAAGTGTTACTAGACAGAAGGTTCTACAGAGGATGCTTCATGTCCACAGCTCAGCTCCAGCCTCCAGCTTTCAGGCACCAAGAATCCTGGGTGACCTGTACCTGCTCTGACAGCGATCCTGGTCTCCCACAGGGACTGCAACAAGCAGCAACGTGAGAGAATTCTTGGAAAGGGCTCCCCAAGAAAGAGGGGGGCCAGTGGGGAGACACTGCCAGTTACAAAGCCCTTTCCCCAGTGAAGGATCCGTGCTAATTCAAGCTCTGAGACAATTCTTTTCATGCCAATCAGTTTCTAGTTGAAGAGGAAGCTGGGCTGGCACTACCTAGGGCACAACCATCTACCACCTCCACAGTCAGCAGACACTGCCTCACCTGGTCCCAGCCCCGATCCACTGGCAGCATGTGCTGGGAAGAGAAAGCAGCGACAGGAAACAGGAAGGGTTAAGAACACGACTTGAAAGGCAGAGGCATTCATCAGCAGAAAAGCAAAATGCTTCACAGCAGGAGCCTAAGGCATGCCAGAGAAGCCTTTAAATTACTCCAAGAACTGTAAAAGCTCAGAGAGAAAAAGGGAGTGAAGCCTGATGTAAAAAGAAAGACACTAAAAGTATCCTTAGGGTAGGTTACACACCAGAGTGGGAGCAGCCCTGGGTGGGACCTGCACTGGAGAGCTGGGGAATTACTGATGCTACACAAAGCCTTCACCTAAAGCTGTGCCTTGCTCTGCCAGGGCCAAAGATCCAAAACCCAAAAGCAGTGAGTTAGCAACACCTCAGTGACCCTGGATACAACCAAATAAATGGTGAGTGCCTATCTGTGTGTAAACAGTGGATAAAACAGCTTCCAGTTCTCTTCCCTGGTTCTGTCTGTCCCTGAGGATTCAGTGATTGCAGTCCCAGGGCAAGCTGGGTTAGACAAAGGGAAGAAGAAGGAATTCCAGCCTTCATATTTACAGTCAACACTCTCCCAGAACCAGGGGAAATCTCCCAGTGCAAGTCAGGGCTGTCCTGGAATGGTCTGAAGCCTGTTCCTGTAACATCAGCCCTGGGCAGGGACTGCTCAGCCAGGGGGGTCCTGCTGAAGATGAGGCCCAAAAGACTCCTGAGGATCTTATACTTCCACAAGATGATTCCTCCCCAAGTTATTTATTGCACCAGCAGGATGCTGCCCTCACTGAGAGAAAGGAATTCAATTTATTACTTCAGTCTAACTTATTCCAGGTTAGAATCTCTCACACTCCTACATATCATGGGTATGCAGCCTGGGCTGGGGGTGGAAAACCAGCCCCCTTCCCTGTCTGCTCTCACCACCATCAGCCATTCACTGCTCTGCTCTTCACCACACTTTGGAAAGCTGAACTTTTGGTCAGTGTTAGGTGCACCAAGTTACGGTTCTCATGCAGAGGAAGCATTTGTCACCTCACATTTGAACTGGAGAGGGACACAGCTCAGCAGCAGAGCACAGTGCAAGGCTGCCCTTGGTGTAATTTAAGAAGCCAGTGCTTGAGGAAGCAGAGCAGGCACCATGCAATGGCAGAGGCAGGGCAGCACACCTGGGCTGGGCTGGCCTGCAGGGGTGGTTCAGGATATGCAGCCATGCATGAATGCATTGCACTGGTTTAAAAGCTATTTCCTTTTCATAAAAGCACAACGTGTTACTGGGAGAAACAAACAGCTTTTGATTAGCATTAAAAAAAGTACAAAAGTGCAATGAAGAAACTCCAGTAGGAAATAATTTTTCTCATATCATTTTTTCTCATATTCACTCAACGTCAGTTCAATAGGAGGAATTAAACTCTTCTGGAACTATCAGTGCAACTAAATAACTGAAGTATTTCCAGCTCTAAAGCCCTGTGATTCACAATTCCTCAACACATGGGCCACGTGCCTACTCAGTTAACAATAAATCAGACACTTTCCTACAAGATAAGAATATTAAAGTTATGACAGCATGAAATGATTATATCCTCTGTGATGCTTTTGTCATGAAAGCCATCGAAACATTCAATTTTTTTTCCCAGAACAAAGTTCAGAACTGCAGTTGCCTTCTAAGAAAACTGCCTTGACTAACAAGGCTTCAGCATCTTTTAATGCAACAAGCCTGGCTTTGTTCATGCCACCCTTACCTTCTCCTGCTCTGCATGCAACACTCTTGCCTGTGTGCTCTCATTTGTTGTCTGCAGCGAGTGGTTCCTCTGCTCCATCAGCAGGTTACTCTGCTCCACGTACCTGGGGACAGGGAGACTCCCTGAGCATTCCTGGAAACACAGGGCTTGGAGCCAAGGGCTCGGACAGAAAAGGTGACATTTCAAAGCACAGAAGTTCTCTGTGGAATTCATGGCAAGTCCCAGAAAATTTTGCAGGATGTGCTGATCTCAGAGGGGTGGGAGGGCTGTGCCTGGCACAGCAGAGATTTTATCAGCTGGGAAAAGTGCTTTACCTCTCTGAAAATGTCTCATGTTCCAAGAGTTTTGATAACTTGGTATCAGCTGAACTTCACCAAGGACACCACATCCCCTACAATTTCTTCACCTCACTAAAAAGCCAGCAAAAATAAAGCAACTCCCAGAAGCAAGGGCAAGTGTGCTCAAAGACAGCACGAGGGATTTTGTTCCCCTTTTACACATTCTGGTTTACTCTAAATCAGAGTTTTGGGGATAAGCCCTGCACAGAAGGGGTGGGGAGAATCCCACACTTTTAATACCTTCAAAAAAAAATTAAAAATACCAGAATATGGCTCTCTCCTAACAAACACCCCTAAGTTATGCCCAAGTGTAAGATGGAGAGCCTGGAAATGCAGTGAGGCTCCCTCCCCTTACCTCTGGTTGCGTTCAATCAACTCACTGATCTTCTCATTCTGCTCCTCAATCCGACTGCTCTTCTCAAAGATCTCCTGCTTCAGTCTCTCGTTCTCCTAAAGCACAGCTCAGCATGAATGTTCAGCAGACTCAGATTTCCTTGCAGCAGTTCCTAAACCTTTGTTTTGCACAGCTGCAGGACAGTGGTGAGGCTCATCCCTCCTGTGGTAACAACCCAGGAAGGCACTGTGCCACTTTTAGCAGAATCCTGGCACAGGACAGTGGCTGCCAAATCACATTTTAGAAAATACTGTGTCTGGTTGACTTTTTCACCCAGAAACCCCAAGTTTTTAAGTCTGCTGTTAGAAAGGCTTCAAACCATGAAATTAAATAGTGAATACCAGAAGCAGGTGGTTTCTACAACAGGGTACTTCAGCTGTGAAACTGTTCTGCAGGAGGCTGGGGGTTAAATCCATAATGGTTTGAGAAGTTGAACTTCTCCCACATGAACCTTTTGCCAAGGTCTATTAAATACCAACAGCTCTGGCTCAAAAGGTACCCAAACCCCAAAGTGTTGCGAAGAGCTTTTTGGAGGGGGAAAGAGGGATGGAAATCATTGTAAGTCTCATTCTGGCCACACAAAACCAGAACCCCTGGGTGGATGGACATCTGCTCTCACTAGGGATAACACTGTGAGCCCCAGCTCCTGATGGAAGTGAGACCAGGCTGGCCATGCTCACCTGGATGATGCGCTGGATGTTGCTCATGATCATGGAGGCTTCCATGGTGACAGAGGAGATGCCAGGCAGCAGGGAGCTGTTAGCAGAGCTTTGCTTCTTCAGCTCCTCCACCTGCAGGGATAAACCAATCTTAAGCTGTTTGAAATGAATTCATGGGTGCAGGTATGTCAGACATGTGCAAAGAGGCTCAATTTCACTGTTCCTTCTGCTCAGCTGCAGGGAACAGGCACTGGATCAAGTGAGACTCCTCCCAGGGCAGGGAATCCCTCCAAACAATGCAGCACATGGTATTCAAGACAGTAAGACAGCACCTTTCCCCAAGCCTTCAGCCAGTAGCTGAACTGCTGGCACTTCAAGGTGTGAGGATATTGGAATTTTAGTCATTCACTGTATCACTTAAGCTTAATGCAGGCATTTTAATAGAGCCAGCTGCTCTCAGCACACCTGGAGAGCAGAAATGTCCTGAGCAGGCCATACCTTGGCAGCCAGGTGATCCATTTTATCCACCACTTTGCTCACAGCCAGTCGGATTTCAGTGTTGTGCTGCCGAACTTCTGTCATCAGAAAGGAAGTGACATCTCCAGGTGCTTGAAGGGAAAGGAGAGAGATTTATAGTGACAAGGGGAAAAAGCTGCACAGAGACACAGCAAAAGCTTGGCAGCATGAAGGCTGCCACCAGGAAAGCCACTCTCTGCCCAGAAATAAAAGGGACGTGGTATTTGGAAAACTAACAATGTGGGTATTTCCCAAATAACCTCAACAGGCAGGTTGGTGAGTACAGGAAATTCTGGAGCCACGTGACAGCTCAGCTCAACAAGAGCAAAGCCCCCAGACACAGCAGAGCAGCAGAGGCACAAGCAAAGCACAGCAGTGAAGGCCAGCTTCTGAAACTGCACTGAAAAAACAGGCTCAGCTCCACTCAAGATTTCACCAAGTGGGATGACTTAAATGGTTCTTTAAATGCCTTTAGTCCTTCCTAGGTTGTGCCTTTTACACTTCAATTCTTTCCCTGGCTGGTAGGAGCTGGTTACTATTACAGTTTTATTTATACCAGGAAGCACCAGCTACCAAATTCCTTTAGTAATACCCAGTCTTGGGAAGACACAGAAATTCCAGCCCCTTTCACACTGCACAAAGCTCCTTAAGGTAAGAAAGAGATAGGTATTTGTTGGGAAGCGTTTGCTCCTATTTGGTATTAAAAAATAAACATTTGTGAAACAGCACAGTGCTACCACAGCTATTAAATCATCATCACAAACAGTCTTCTGCAGGAATTGCAGCCCTCTGAGAAGCAGGTACCTTTTAAAACATACCTTGGTAAGGAGCAGGATACATCTGACCCACAGGCTGGAGCTGAGAAGCAGATGCAGCAGTTTGGGGGTAAGCAAATGCCACTCCTGGATATGCCTTGCAGGACAAATTCAATAGGTTAGAATGTGTTTTGCTATTTCCCCATGTCCTCACAGTTTCACATTTTTTTAAGCCCAAGAGCAAGGATGATGTTTGGAAGGGAAAAAAAACCCCAAGAATTAAGGAGTTGGAAAGTCAAAATACCCAACAGTCATTGTGAAAGGAAAATAATACTCTTCTTTTGAGGCTTAGTTAGTTCCCATCTTCACTCAAATTTAAGTAAAACCATGTTACCCTACATTTGTGGGAGTCAGAGATCAGCATGTGAACAGCTCCCTCTGAAGTTATGCTAATTTGAACACAAGGTTATTTCCTAAAAAGGGCTCAAAAAGCACAACACAACTCGATTGCAACTTTACTGCTCATTGCTCAAGTACTTGGAAGCTTTTATTGTATCCACTACAAAACCAGGTATTAACAAAGCCTGGTTCATCCTTAGTTTAAGAACCCACCATAAACAGAAAATTAGCCCTTTCTGAATAAATTTTAAGAGGCACATGATGAAAACCTGAGAATGCCAAAGAGTCACAGGAAACAGCCTGGAATTCTCATCCTTATGTTAAAGTCCTTGCTCTCAGCAATGGAAAGACTCAGGAGAAAGGACAGAAGTGCCAATATTCTCCTTGATTTCATTTTGGTACCTGGAAGCCCTGTGCTCCTCCAGGCAGAGCTGAATGGGGCTGGATCGTTGCAGGAATTAAAGCAGCAGAAGATACTGAGGGTGCAGCCCCAGATGCTTGAGGTACTGAAAAGGAATCAATAAATTCAGCATGCCATAAAGCAGCTCGAAAGAATTTAATTCACCTAGTGTGAAATGGCAAAAAAAAAAAAAATCACTAAATAGACAAAAGTTTAAGAAAAGCCTGTCTGCAACCGTGAGAAATGAAATCCAGTCAAGCAAGGGATAATAGGTCAAGAAAAGAGTAACCCTTCACAGAAATCCCACTTCTAGCTACATTTAAACAACCTCTTTTCCTTCAGAGAGAGCTCTGAAGTTTATTGACACAAGGTGTGACTCAGACTGGCTCTGAAGGCTGCTCAGGTGACCAGCAGCTGATGGGACCATCCCATCATGGGAAGACACATCCAGCCCTGCAGAGCTGCCAGCCCTCTGCTGCCCTTCACTTGGATTTCCACCATTCCTAAAAGCTGCTGTTCACTGGGAAAGGATTTGTAACATTCCATTTACAAAGCCCATGTCCTACAAATCTCAGTGCCCAGTGACAGAACAGCTCAGGCACAGTGGCTGCTCTTCCTCAAGCACAAGACCCCAGTGAAGAAACACTCCAAGGATTCAGTCTTGTGCTTCATGGATTAGTGGCTTGTGGATCAGCAAGCCTTATCAGAAGCTTTCAGTTCATATTTCAGTTCCTGGAAGGAATCCTCCATTCCCGCAGCCCTCATGGAGTGGGATGGGAGTGCAGCAGCCCCCCAGCACCTTACCTTGTGTGGACACTGTGGGCAGCACTGCCTGAGCCGGCTGGGAGGGTCTGGTCGAAGCCACTGGCTGTGTTGTCCCTCTCAGAGTATTTGGATCCTAAAAACATTTCTGGATGTTACAAAAAACAGCAAAGAACGAGCCACCAGCCTGAGCCCAAGGTCACTTGAGACAAGGTGTTACCCCAGGAACCCAAGTGGAACCTTTCTGTCCCAGGACCAGAGCAGACTTTCCCTGGACAAGGGGAGAGCCACTGCTACAGATTCCACTTAAGGCAACCCCCAGAGTAGAAAAAGCAGTCAAAGAGTCACCCTGCTGTGACTGGTACCTCTATTTCCGAGTCACTGGAGTCCAGCTGACTCCCTGCTGTCCCAGCAAGGAAAGGCAGCATGGGCTGTCCCATTTTGGCCATCCGAGATATCAGCTTTGCCTTTGCTACATCTGGGTTCTAAAAGAAACATTGAGTTACTTTCCCTTTGTCTCAGCCCAGGTACTACAAACACTTCTAAATCTCTGACTTAATTTTGACTCAATTTTTCAATGACTGGGTGAAAATCTACACTTCAAGCACACAAGGAAGCACCAGGATTTGCTAATCTGGCTTGTTTTATATATCCTCCTTCTGGGATGACAGAGAAAAATCTATCCCTGAACAAGAAAATGTGTGAGTTCAGGAAGCTGCTTAGCAGCTTCTTCTGTCTGGAGGAACACACACAAAGTCTTCTCATGCAGCTACATAAACTTATCCTGAATGTCCCAATTCCATTGTTACCTATTTTAAATTTGTCCATTTATCCCAAAAGACAACCAGCCTTGTGAACATCCACATGGTCAAAATCACTTTGCATTTAAGAGCTGCAACTGGGATTGAGATTCCTCAGGTCCTAGTAATCACAGAATCATTAAGGTTGGAAAGGACCTTTGAGGTCATGGAGTCCAAGCATTAATCATCAAGTCCAATCTTTAATTCCTTCAAAAGCAAGGCCCTAATCTGCTGTAAGGTGAACATTCCAGTGTCTTGCTTGCATGATGCTCACTTTATCTCCAGCAGGGCCCAATGCTAAGGTGACACCAAATAAACTTCCCTACTCAGGCTTCAAATCAGGAAAAGCCAGCACTTACTGCGAGCTGCTCACTGATGGAGTTGGACTTGGCCCGAACAGCTGGCTCCCTGCAAAGCCAAACAGGTGTGGAGATTAACCAGGAGGAAACTCAGGAGCCAACATTCTGCATTAATAAATACTGTTAAATACCCCTCTCCCTAGGAAAGCTGTTTTCTTACATCACGAGCATTTCTTTCAGCCTACACTTCTGGGAGATTTTTGCAGTGTTATCTGCAGGTATGTTCAGGCCATCACTGTGGCCCATGGCAACAGCTGATTATAGAAAGATGATTTTGTTGATTGCTGTAATGACCACATTCTGCTCCAAACAGTATTAACCAAGTCCAAAAACAAACTACTTATGGCAACAAGAGCAGCACTTACTCAGACTCCCTAAGAAGGGTGACTGACCCATTTAATTGAAGGAACAGAAGACAGAATTGTTAAGGTTGGGAAATACATCTAAGGTTGAGTCACCAACCACTAACCCAGCACCAGCACGTTCACCACTAAACCCCATCCCCAAGTGCCACATTTGCTTTTTTTGAGCACCTCCAGGGATGCTAACTCCACCCTGGGCAGCCTGTGCCAATGCCTGACCACTCTATCAGTGAAGGTTTTCCTAATATCCAACATAAACCTCTCCTGGAGTAGCTTAGAGGCCATTTCCTCTCCCCAGTCAGTTGCTACCTGGGAAAAGAACCCGACCCCACCTGGCTGCACCCTCTTTTCAGGGAGTTGTAGAGACTGAGAAGGCCCAAAGTGATGACAACAATGCCAGCTGAGATGAGACAGCTGTTAGAGCAGCACCCACACAGCTCAGTCCCACTGGATCTCAGGAATACTGCAGCCCATTCCAATTGCTTTAACCTGGAAGCCAGCACTCAAGCAGAAAATTCCAGCAAGTCCTGTTAGCAAGCACTGCTCTGCCACATGGAGGGCACTGAGCTGGACACAGAGGCCCCACATTTGCCAAATGATGTGGCAATGCAGCACTGTGCTGACGGGCACGTATTTAACACACCAAGTTGTTTAAACCATGCTGCTCCTTACCCAGGCTTTGGAGGGATGGTGGAGGGAGGCAATAAAGCTGTGTCTGAGGAGAAGCCATCCGAGCTGGGAACTGGAGAAGGTGCAGGGGAGTCCCTTGAACTGACACTCAGCCCATCCGAACCAGAGCACTCCTTTGACAGCTTCACCTTAAAAAGCAGGTAGCAAAAAAAAAAAAAAAANAAAAAAAAAAAAAAAGATGTTTTTCTGGGTTCCTGTAAAAATTTTCATCAATTTGTTCATTTGTGATGCCACTCCCTGTGGAGCTCCTGCACTTCAAGGAAAAGGAGCCAATTGCTTCAGAGCTGGAAAAGCTGAGTCTTTACACCCTCTCATTCCTCCCACAGTATTTTGTTTTCCCAAATGACTCACAAATAAGACAACTAAAAGATCCCAAGACAGTTATAACAGACAAACAGCCTTGAGGGATTTTCTGGGTTTAGGGTTCTGTTTTGGGTTTGTTTGTTTGAATTAAAGATACATATCTTGCCGAGGTTTCTAACAGTCTCTGAGCCGGAGCTCTCACACCACCAGCAGGTTCCCACCTTGCAGTCACAAAAGAGATGCAAACCCAACGTTTGGCAGGAGACACTCACCCGCCTGACCTCCACCTCAAACACCAAAGTGGAGTCTGGAGGGACACGACCAGCCACGCCCTGAGCCCCGTAGGCCCAGGCTGGGGGAATGATGAGGATCCTTCGCCCTCCTTTCTTCATGCCCAGCATTCCTTCTTCCCAGCCCTTGGGTTTGCAGAGGCAACAGGAGAGAAAGCAACAGTTGACATTAGTTTAATTACCCAAATTAAGACAGTTTCAGGCAAAGGTTCCAAAACACATACAGAGAGATTCTTGCAAAATCCTGGGTTTTTTTCAGTGTGCAGCACTAAACCTTTGTCTTGCCACAAACCATGACAGCCAGTTGTAAATTCCAG
Source organism: Edolisoma coerulescens (assembly GCA_013397115.1). Classification (NCBI taxonomy): domain Eukaryota; kingdom Metazoa; phylum Chordata; class Aves; order Passeriformes; family Campephagidae; genus Edolisoma; species Edolisoma coerulescens. The sequence continues at coordinate 449,598 of VWZW01004602.1, forward strand.
TGTTAACTTAAGAATAAAGATGCAGCTCCAGCACACAGTGGTGGCCTCACTCAGCATTCTGGGGAAGAACTGGACTCCAAAGAGATCTGAATTTCTCTGGTTAGATTTACAAAGCACCCAAAGAAAATAGTTGTAACAAGGGACATGAAGTCAGAGGAATGCAAACTTCCCAAGGGATGCCAGCACTGAACAAGATGGCTTTAACAGCCAGGCAACATTAGTAAGATACAGGATAAAACAAATAAAATAGACCAGGATAAAATAAATGAAATAGACAAATAGCACATCTTCAATAAAGGACAACTTGTAACAGGTCATACATTAATTACTCAGGTCATGGAAGTGACCTGAACAAAAACATCTCTGGCTCAAACCCTGATTTTATGGGATAACATCACATCACCCAGATGAAAAATTATTTCCTTTAGAAATAGAGTTCCCCAAGAACAAGGAAATGGACTAAGTGACTTCCAGAAAAACAAAGACAATAAAACCCCAGCTCCTGAAAACAGGAAGTTTTCTTTTTATGAAAGAGGACAACTCCTGTCTAACAGGAGTTGGTGTTGAAAAGGAGACTGGGCTCTGTTGTGCAAACTAAGAAGAAAAAGCTCAAGTGAGTCACTGAGTGTTTGTTAATAAATGAAACAGAAACAGCATGTTTGAATCCTGAACAAGATCTGCAGTAATTCAAAGCTCTGAGACTTCAATTATTATAATGAAAGTGCCAGAAGTTGTACCTTGATGACCTTTCCAGCCCCCAGCTTCAGCCGCAGCAGCTTGTCTTTGTTAACGTTAGAGTCAAACACCTGGAGAGTTGAACAAGAACACAGGATACATGGATTTCCCAATGTTTCAGGATTCTGAAAGCTACTTTACACATTCCATAAACTCCTAGAACCTCTGGTTAAATGCTATTTCCCATCCCACTACTATCAGAATTAATTCTCAGCTGTAAGACAGAGCTTTAGTCCATTTCCTGCAGTACAATTTCATGGAGTGGATGATAACTGGAGACTCAGACTTTAGACCTGCTTTAGGACAGGAGTGGGTCAAACAAAACACAACATTAAATATTCATATGTGAGAGTGCCTAGGAAGTTTAAAAGCATTTCAGTCACCTCCCCTGAACAGAAATGGAATCACAGAAACATTAAGGTTGGAAAAGCCCTCTAATATTACCAAGTCCAACCATTCCCCCAGCACTGCCATGCTCACCACCAAACCATGTCTCAAGCACCACATCCAGATGGTTTTTGAACACTTCCAGGGATGGTGACTCCACTGCTGCCCTGCTCAACAACCCTTTCGGTGAGGAAGTTTTTTTGTAATATGCCAGAATATTCTATAGGCAATACATATGACCCCACTCACAGAGCCATAAATGCCCCAAATATACCTTTAACATCAACACCAGTACTATGCCAGATGTGCAGGTTCCTTCCAGGGACTGTCCCACTCAGCATTAGGAGGTGGCAGAAGTGTCTTTACCTGTCCAAGCCCGTTGTTCTGGAACAGCCATCCTGTATAGGCAACCTCCAGGGAGTCTCCTCCTTCCACTCCCTGCCCTTCTCCAAGGAGGAGATCCTGGCAGAGCACTGAGTCCAGCGCTGGGGAGCTGTTGCATTTGGCAATGCACACCTACAGAGGGAAAGTCTGGCGGTGTCTCTGGCCTTTAATGGACAAGTTCCACTCATTAATCTGATGCACTCCCTGCTGTGCTGATCAAGCCCCCACCAGAAATGCACTCCATGTCTCCTTGTGCTGATTTTTGCTGGTTTAACAACCTCTGCTCTACAGTACTTGAGAATGTTGAGAAGCAACAGGCTCCCTGCCTCAAAGAGATTTGTTTTAATGAACAAAACTCAGGGCAGGCTCCTCTCAGCTCTGTCTCCATCACAGTCATGCAGACACTCAAAGCTGAACTCCAATGAAAACAAAACTTGATTTGCCCCTGTTGTAAACAAGCCATCAAGAACTGCCTGGCCCAGAGGTGAGCAGTTACCTGCTTGCTGAAATCCACTGCTGCCTTTTCTGACTCAAACATGATGGACCAGTTTTGCCTCTGATCATCGTAGAACGTGCTGTAATTGTTGGGCTGAACCTGTGGGAAAGGAAATCAGTCCTATCTTAGGCATTAAATGATGCATTCAACTTAAAAGGAGCTTAAAAAAAGAGCTACTGAAATTAAGCAGGAAGAACCCTGCTGTTCTACTGCCCAAGTTCAGAATTAGCATTCATTTATGTGGTCATTATAATGGAAGAATTATTATAACTCAACTACTTGAGCAAGTATTAAGTTCTTCCTACATGCTGCAGCTCACACAGGAAGGTGAAACCTTTCAGAAACTTCCTTGAAGCTTGGTTCTTTAATATATATTGAGAATTTTTAAGTGTAAGTAATTTACATTTCATAATTTGTTGTATTTAGACTTCCAGAATCAATTGGAGAAGTCACTTCTTCCTCACTTCTAAAAATCCATGTCACCAGAAGCGACTACATAACCCATTAATTTTTCAAGAATGTGCTTATAAAACTAGAGAGCAAAGGGACAGAAATTTCATTATTTTGGAGGGAAATTTCCATCTATCATACCAAGAAATTTGAAGAAGGACAGCAAACCCACACATCAATTTTCTGTAAAACTGGCAGAAACCAACTTCCTGAGAGATCCCATTTTAGGGCTTACAATGCTCCAGATTGTTCTCAACAGCAGGAAAATGCTGAGTGTCAATTTTCTGAGAGAAAACATTTCCTTGCTGTCATTTCCTCCTGCTTACTCAGTTGTATTCTCTCAGACACTTAACTAGAGATTCTCAGCAAAAGGAACTTTGCTGGTTTTATCCATCACAGGGCTGCAAACCCCAAAACACCTCTGTGAGCACAGGTAATAATTTCCCTCCTACAGGGGCCTTGGTTTGGAAATCTGAGGAGGTGCTCTGCAAAAGGCAGCTGCCACAACCTCTTGTGCAATACATGAGGAGGAGAACAGCCACTGGGACACCTCCTGCTCTGTCACTCAGATGTTTGATCTCAAAGGTTATAAACCAAGGCTTAAGGAAGAATTTTAGAGCCAAACTTGTGTTTGCTGTGGTCAACAAATGCATTTCTAAGCCAGAGCCTCACCGTGAGCACGAAGCCTGGGTGGATCCTTGCAGAGGTGATCTGTTGCTGCTGACTGATGTAAAGGAGGATCCTGTACTGGATTCCACAAGGAATTGGGCAGGGAAAAAGAACAAAAACAGAAACTCAAAATGTCTTCAATTCTAAAGCGCTTTGTCACACGCAGAGCCTAAGGCTCAGTATTTATTTGCCAAATATGCCACCGCAAAAATACTTAACACAGTTTTGTGACACCTATTAAAACTGGCTTATTCTCAAGGGTTTTATTCAGCTGCAGCAACCAAGCAAGCCAAACCCATTGTTTTGTAACAAGCAACATGCTTTAACTAATTCCACATTTTTCACAGTTCCAGTGGAAAAAGATGGTGCACTAACCCTCCCAGATACAGAACTCACCACACATGGCATAAAACCATCACAGAGCCATTCAGGCTGGAAGAGACATCCAAGATCCTTCCCCCAGCACTGCCAAGGTCACCACTGACCCATGTCCCCAAGTGCCACATCCACGTGGCTTTTAAACCCCTCCAGGGATGGGGACTCCACCACTGCCCTGGGCAGCTGTGCCAGTGCCTGACCACCCTTTTGGGAAAGACATTTTCCCTAAAGATTTGTGTGTATAATCTTTTTTCTTTGCATAAACCCATTAACATGTAACAGGCTGAGCTGGAGGGAGCTTTCCAAGTACTGAACAACACAGATATGAGATTTATTGACATATTTGGCTCTACTAAACATAATCTATCGAGGAAATGTGTTTTCCTTTGTGCACCTGCACTGGACACAGCTCAGTGGTGAACTGGGAGTGACCCAACTGCTCCCAGCTGGATGTGATATCACCCAGGCAGCCTGAGGAAGCCTGGTTCAGCTTCCCCCTGCACTCCCTGTCCTCCCCAGCTCCCCCAGAACAACACAGCTCAACACTTCCCAGATCACTGGCTCAGGAATTTAGTTACCAAACTAAGAGTTTGTTCTTGCCAAAGCAGAAGCAACTTAGTGAGACATGAATTAGGACTCGGGGGATATGAAACATCACAGATGCCAACATCAAGGATGGATGAGAGTTTTCAAAGGAGCTTTCAAACACACCAATTTACTGGGCACCTCAGTTCTGTGTCCTTCAAGGAACACTTGGGAAGGAGAGAGGTTTTTGATACCAAAAGAACAAAACTTAATCAAAGGATCTCTGTACTGCCAGACAGAACCTTCCTTTATATCCATTTCCATCACAGATTTTTGATCCAGTTGTCAAAGACGCTCTGAATAAACACCAAAATGACTTCCAGAAACACTGCAAACCATTTCAGGCACAAGTTGTAAGAGATCTTACAAACCCATGGACTGCAGAAAAGAAAGATGCCACCAAGGTGGATGGCTGAGCCCCAGGAAAACCCAGGAGGCAGAAAGGCAGCAGGAGAGCAACATCGAAAGCAAAACACCCTGGAGGGCTCAGAGAAACATCTCATACCAGTGAGCCCTCAGCACGACAGAGTTAGAGAAGGGAGTGTCTCTCACCTCTTTGGCAGCGTGGTTCCCCACTACAGCTGCTCCATACTTGCCTTGCTTCAAGTACTGCCCATTTGTACTGGAAGATAAGGAGACATTCAGTTTCAGAACTGTCCCTAACTCTGAATTCTTTAGAGTTCAGGTCCCTTTCCTCAGGCCTAAAATGTCAGGCAGCCTCGCTTAGCTTAGAGACTTTGCTGCTGGCCCACAGGCAAGAGCACACATTGTGGAATGAGTTGAAAACTGCTCTCTCAGATCCAGGGCAGAGAGTTTTTCCATGCTGGCAGCATCAAACAGGCAGTTTTAGTGCTCTCACTCTGCTCATGCCTCAACTCTCAAATGCATGAGCCACAGGCATCTGACAGAGCCACTGAAGCAGTGCACGTGTCAGCCCAGCAGCCAGGACACAGCTCCCAGCAAGAGCCAAACCCACAACCTGCCCTTTATCTCAGAACTGCCTCACCCAGAGCTGCAGCAGCAGCAACTGGAAGTGTTCTTGAGCGGAAACTTCCACTGACTTGCAGCATTTCTACCACGCAGATGTGTCTGAAAGCAACTGTCTCTTCCCACTTATCCAAAAGTATCTCCCCTCTGGGATTAGGGACGCAGAGTGCAGCAGGTCATGCAGAAGTCACTTACTATCGATACGCGAGCACCGCGGTGGCCACCAACACCGAGGGGGCTCCTGAGGCTGCCGGGGCCACGGGCGCCTTCTGGGCCTGGCTTGCTGGGGACAGAGATCAGGGACATCTGTCAGAGGCACAGAACTGACCGGTGGCACCACCACAACACGTTCCTTCCCCCAAGGAAAAATAACTCCAGAAGGAAATCACAAAAAAACAAAGACTTGCGTTCCCCAAAGTCACCCAAGGCCAGTTCAAAATCCAGGTGTGAGAGGGCACTGGAGGACAACATCACCGAGGAAAGCTCAGGGAATTATTTACTCTTCACAAGGGCCCTTGTTCTCCCCACAGACACATGCTGCTGAGTGTGTTCCCCACTCTCAAGCCCAGTTACTCACCAGCTGCTGTCTGACCCTTCTTGGGCTGCTTTGGTGCAGTGAACTGGAAGAATTCATTTCCCTGACTTGAGACTGTTTGATCCAGGCCAAAGAGAGAGGCTAATCTGGCTCTAGAAAGGGAAATAAAACCACTTAACCTTATTTAAAACAGGCATTATGGATAATGAGCACCCTTAATTAGAAGTTGTAGCAAATACAAAGTGTTTACCATCACTTTGGAAGTAAACAAAGGGCTGCAGGTTAAGTTGCTCTATGCTAATTAACCATTTAACTTGGAATAGGCAGAACTTGTAGATGAAGAGGTTGGGAAAGTGGTACAATTGAGTTTCATTTCCTCAAAAATAGACTGAAGGTATAAGAACTGAAACTACACACAAAAAAAAAGTTACTTCGAAGCAATGACTAGAACTAGCTTCACATAAAATAGCTGATTCTTAAAATACCCAAAAGAATATGTGACAGAGAAACTACACATTCAGCTCCTGAAGTTTATTTTTCTCTTTAAATGTCCAGGAAACACATTTTCCCATTAAGTTTTAAAAGGGCAGAAGCTCTCCCAGCTAAGGGCAGAGGGTTTAATGCCGGAGTTTATTCCTTCAAGACATGATGTTTGCATTTTCACTGCTTCAAGGCCAGTTAAGCTCAGCAATTCCTGGTATCACGGGACAAGGGAATAATGCAAACAAAGGATGACACCACTGTCAGTGAATCTGCTTTAAAAAACACCTAAATTTTCTAATAAGAGAGAGGATTAGTTTATAAGAGCTGTTAAAGAGAAGCTCCTGGAAGGGGGTGGGGAGCGCACAGAGCTGGAATTGCGGCTCCTGGAGCGGCAACAAGTCAGCGATACAGAAACCAGGATGTGCTACACACAGACACAATCCAAGGAACCCCGGCAAAGCCTGGGAGGAGCCACGGGCGGGCGATCAGCCCCCAAGCGGCACTTCAGGGACCTCCCACCCACTCCTTATTTAAGTGAAAACACCGAGTTCTCTGCCCCCGGCCCCTCCGTCACCGGCAGCGACCCCGGAGCTGTTCCCGCTCCCCGAGCAAAGCGGGGTCCGGGGGGTCCCCGGGCGGGGTCTCGAACCCCAGACCCCCTGCCCCGGGCACACCGGGGGCCCGCACCGAGCCCCGCCAGCAGCCGGACCCTTCCCGGGCTGCCCCTCCGCCGCTCCCGCAGCGGGACAGGGGCAAAGCACTGCCCCGGCGGCACCCCCAGGCACAGGGGGACAGCCCCGGCCCCGGGCCCGGCTGCACAGGGGGCGGCCTGCCCGCCCCTCACCGCCGCGGGCCTTCACCGGGGCCACAGCCCCGCGGCCTGCCCGGGCCGCCGCGCCCTCCCGGTGGCGGGGAGCGGGTCCCACCGCTTCCCCGGCGCTCACCCGCTGGCCGGGGATAGGAAATCGGCGTCGTCCTCCTCCGCCGCCGCGAACATCGCCAGCGACCTCCGGGGCGGAGTCGGGCGGGCGGCGCCGGCGCTTCACGGCCCGGCGGCACCGGCACGGAGCGGAGAGGGGCNCCCGGGGCTCCGGGGGAAGCGGCCGGCCCGGCCCTGCGGTCCCCAAGGTGACAGCCGGGCCCTGCGGCCGCCGTGCTGCCCTTGCCGGGGCTCCGGGCTGAGCCACAGGGCCGCGCACGGCTCCGCTGAGGGCCCTGCGGGTCCGTGGGGCGCTCGGGCACTGCTGCGCTCCAGGTTTGGCTCTCGTGTCTCTGAGTTACCCAGGGACATCAGCAATGCGCTGTGTCCTCAGCATCGGAATAGTTCCTTGCGTGGGTAAACGTCTGAGCTGCCCCGCCGAAGCAGTTTTCTATGTTCACCTTGTACCTTGAGAAATACACCTTTTTGTTAGTTTGTTTAATGAGGTGTTTTGTGGTTTGTTGTGGTTTTTCTTTGGTTTTTCCCCTCTTGGAAAGCTGGTATCTCCGTGTGCTTTGTGAGACTAACTGGCTTTAATTTCACCTCAGAGACAAATGATGTTGAAATGCAGGCAAACAATGCTTGGGAGGTCAGAATGGCAATAAGGGTTGAATAATTTCCTGGCTTTGGGTGTTTACTGGCACTGGTTGGAAATTTGTACTGTCAATTACTAACTGGATGTTTGAGTCTGAGCAGGAGGTTGCCAGGTGTGTTGTGGAGCTGAGTTAGCAGTAATTCATGCGTTTATTGCAACGATTGAGATATCAGTGATTCCACTTCTAAAGGGACAAGATAAAGGGGAGTGTTAAGCAGATTTATATTGTGGAATGTGTGATGAATTTAAATGAAACCTGGAAAGCGTCGAAATCTTATTTCTATTTTAAAAACCCCACAGTAATTTGGTGTAAATTCCTGGTGGGAGCAGATTGTTCCAACTTTGGTAAGGCAGGTGGACAAGAACTTCCTTCCAGTGGGAAATGTGGTCCCTTGGATGAAGAGAGTTTGTTGCTTTGGCTCCTGTGTTTCTATCAGGTTGGTTGTCAAGATAGTTTTGTTTTTTAAATGGTGAAGACCCGTGTGGCTAAGTCCTGGTGTGGCACTTCAGTTTAGGTTTTTTAGGTACAGCTATCACAGAATATCCTGAGCTGGAAGGAACCCACCAGGATCATCCAGTCCAACCCCAGCCCTGCCCAGACCCCCCAACAACCCCACCCTGGGCATCCCTGGCAGCGCTGTCCAAGCCCTCCTGGAGCTCTGGCAGCCTCGGGGCCGTGCCCATTCCCTGGGGAGCCTGGGCAGTGCCCAGCACCCTCTGGGGGAAGAACCTTTCCCTGATCTCAGCCTGACCCTCCCTGACACAGCTCCCGTGGTTCCCTGGGTGCTGTCCCTGTCCCAGAGAGCAGAGATGGGAGCTGCCCCTGGTGAGTTCTGACCTCAGTTTCCCCTTCAGGATGAACAATCCCAGTGCCCTCAGCTGCACCTCGTGTGCCCTTTCAGACCCTTCACCATCTTCCTAGCCCAGTGACATATCTGTATATATTTCCTATTTTTTTTCACTGGTATTCAGCACTGGCCAGTTTTAATGTCAGTGTAGTGGGGAAAAGGCTGTAGCAGCACATGCTGCAGCACTCAGCAAGCAGCACGTCTTAGCCACTTGTCCTTTTTTAATTTAAGCTTTGTTCATAATCCTCATCTATATTTGAGCATGGTTCCACACAGTCCCCAGGCAGAGGCCAATTCTTCCTGTTTGTGCTTGAATCTCAAGCTCCAGAACGCTTACTGGTCCTGCTTTTTGTGCCCAGCTGGATGAAACGCTCCTCACAAGCGTTTATTAAGTTGACTTTCAGTCTTTTTGATCTTAACTTGCCTCTGCTTGAGCCTGAGGTCAGTAAAGCTTCTGCAGGATTTTGCATGAGTAACAATATGGGATCTTATAGGGTAAGTTAGCATTTAAGTTAATGATCCCAAATTGTGTAATTTGTGATGTAATGTTTCCTGAGGCTTTCATAAGGCTTTGGACTCTGCATTATTTTTTTCCCATCCCTCATTAAAAAGGGGGTACTGGGAATAATGTGTAAATGTTGCTGTTCAAATGAAAATTGGTTTTATAACTAAGGATTTGCTGGTGAAGCTGTGACAACGCAAAACTAAAGTGATGCTTTTTGCTACAAACACAAAAGTTGTTGCACTAAGCAGGTTTTTGCTTCTTCTGCTCTCCTCCCCCCCAAAAACAAGGTACTGAATATATAAGAACTGGCAGGAGTTGCAGGCTCCCATACAACTTTGTGGTGAGAATGGAGAAATTTTCTACAACTGTTTCCTAATGAGCTTTGGCTGCTTTTCATATCAGATTTCTCACCTAGGCCAGGTCGTTAACTAAACTGAGAATTGGGATAATTTCTGCCTGTTGAGAGGAGGAATTAAGTCACCTCTCCAAATCACTTTTGCATGCTTTCTTTTTTATTTTAAAGGTATCATCCCTGCCACTGACTCAGACTTACAGTGGTACAAAGATGAGGTTTGTGGGGTTTTTTTGGTTTTTTCTTTTGAAAAGAGGTTCGGGAGGATTTTTCACTTCACTTCTCCAGTTACAGTGTAACTTCAAGGTTTGGATTAGTGAGATGCTCTATCCCTGAACAAAAGCTTAATGCCTGAGAAGGGAGGGCATTGAGAATAGTCTTTTCCAGTTTTATATGACAAATAAATGACAAAATTGACATGTTCACATGGTGAGTTTTGAGCAGGGCTCTAAGGAGTTTCCTTTCAGCTGGCTTGTTTTCCTGTCAGTCATTAGGTCCAAGAGAAGACCAAACTTTTTGTTCTTTGAACTGAAATGTACTATTTTCTCCTTTCCTCCTTGGTTTCTCTGTTTGCTATGAGGACCCCTCTACCCAACAGAAAGCTGCCATGGCTCTGCAGACCTGCCTTCCCTGCCCTGGCCTGAAGGTCACCTGAAAGTTAACAGGAGCCTGCAGCAGAATTTTGGGAAGTTGAGCTGAAGCACATTGCCAGCATGAACTTCTCCACAGATCTGCCAGGAAATCACTGGGAGCCTTGGCAACTTTTTCTTAGGGAAGGATGAAAAAGACTCAATCTAGTTGATGTTGTTTTTCTCTTGGAAATCAAATCTTAGTTAATCTACTCCTTTGCCTTTTGTTTCAATCTAATTTTCTGGAAATGTTCCCAATCAGGTCCTGAGGAACACAAGGCCAATGATTTTTCATTAACCTTTTTTTTCATCTGAAAGCTGGAATCTGCTAATGCAGAGAGTAATAGGACTAGTTATTGTAAACAAATTAAACTCCTATTTTGCTGTACTTTCTAAAGCCTTTCATTTGTTGGTCCTGGAATTAGACTTTCCTGGTTTAGAAGCCAATCTAGAAGTGGGAGGCTGTGATGAAATAGCTCCTTTTTATTTTTCCTTTTTCATTTTTACAGTTTTTAATGTCATTTCCCATTGTCTTTTCTTCCCTGCGTTATCAGTTCATACCTACGAGGGTCTCCAGCTGATTTCCAGTGGCACTTCAGCAACTGTGATTGCAGCCAGAACAATGGCTTTGCTTCCTGCTCTTTTCCTCTCTGTGTGTATAATCTTAGAAAATCACACATTTGCTGTATCACAGATGTAAATGTCATTTATCATCTGTTAAAAATGTTGTACAAGCATACAAAGTGAAAAGATTTCACTGTAATATTTATCTGAATGAATAGACCAGTCCATGGTAGCTCTAGAGCACAGGCCAAATGCTGTGAGTGATCGAGGCTCTTCTGTTCTCACTGCTGGCTCAGCATGTCCTGATATGAATCCTGAGAAGTTGGGAGAAAACTGAGGACAGAATGTGGGTGTTCTGGCATGGAACTCCCAGTGAGTGCCCCAAGCTCTCTCCTGAGACTTCATGAGAACCACTTCACTTCCATAAACCTTCTTTTCCCACACTTACTCAGTAGTTATCACGGATTCAGATCTCATTCCTCTAATGAAGGTACAGGAGCTTGGAATATGAGCTTTGTGATATATTTAGCTGATCTTCTGGCTAACCTGGGTAAGGGGAGCCCTGACAGCCTTGGCTGGTTTTCTTTTCTAAACTCTGCATCTGTTGGGGGAAGGAGTGTCTGGCAAATACACTTTCAGGCTCTTTTCACATTAGAGATAATATAATTGGACTTTCTCTGTAGGATTAAGGAGTGCTTTGAGGCCACCTGTGAGATGCAGAGCACATCCTGAGCTAATGCTGTGAGCAGACCGGCTAGCCTGCCCTGGGAGCTGGGAAAAGCAGCTCCTGGAAAGGGATACGGCTCCAGCCTCCTTAGGGAGAGGCTCATCCCTGTGACCCAGGCTGCTCCTTGTCTGATGTCTTTATTGTTGGCTGCACTCTGGGTGGGAGAACGGCAGCAGCTCTTCCACCCTGGCTGATCCTGGTGGGATCTTCCAGAGGCTGCATGGGGAGCCAGAGATCCCCTTACTCAGTTGCCTCCCCCATTAACCTTCCCTGCTCCGAACGGCATCCTACTAAAGAGACTCAAACAACTCATTGGCACAGCTGGACTGCATTTTCAAGCTTGCATCTTTTACTTGGGAAGGAGAAACACTAACAAACGTGGAGCAGACTCAAAGCCAGTGCTCCCAGTAGGAGCCATCCCAGTTCACTCTCCTCCAGCCCTCGGGAAGTGACTGCAGCGCTGCCATCAGCGTGGCTCCGTGGGAGGGCATTTCCAATAGGTAAATCAACCCTTGTACATCAAAGTGATAAGGGAAGTGGGATCACAAGCTCCCAAGGAACACACCCAGCCTCGGGATACTGTGCAAGTGAAACGCAATCAGTGTTGGTCTGGTTTTCTCGGCTCCCGTGTTTGTCTGAGCTCCTGATCTAATGGATTTGACAGGAGACTGAGTCACGATTTCTGGGTTCTCTGCCAGGAGGGTTTTGTACAAATCAAGTTGCCGTTGGCTTTGGTGCCTTTCATTAACTTGGGATAAGACATTATCTCACGAGGACATGCTGAACTTTGGTGTTTAAGGTGGTGTCAGATGAGACTGAAGTGTGCTGGAGGAGTATGTTATAGATAATGAAACCTGAACAGCTGGAAACAGCTAGATGGGAGTTTTACAGCTGCCCTCATGTTCCTGTTACAGGCTTGACTGTACTTGTAAAGCCATTTTGGTGCTCTTTTCATACAAGGCACAGAGCAGTGTCTGTGGAGTCTCCTGCTGTATGGGTCGTAAAGCCTAATACACTTATTCTGATTATCTTGCTTCTAGTTTAAAAAACCTCTTGGCAGCAGCATGACTTTCCTTAATTTTCTGAATTCCTCAAGTAAAACCCTCCAGGACATCCTAATAGCAGGATCATGTGCACTGCTTGTCGGTTGATCCCGTTTTGTGTAACTCTTGCTTTTGATCTTGCTTGAAACCACAGCCCCCACCACGAGGCCTCTTATGTCACAGGGCACAGCACAGCTGTTCTTGCACTTTTTCTGCTTTGTCACTTTTTTTTTCCATAGCCGTTGTTGGCTCCAGCTTTCCAAGCAGAGGGGTCCCAGAGCCAGCTATCCCGACAGGGTTTGTCTTGTACACGGTGTTGTAGAATTTCTGCACAATTGATGATTTATCTGCCTTGTTATTTTTTTCTCACTTCCCAATGCTCCTAAAAACTGGCTGATAGCTTTGAAAACATCACATTTCTTCATTATGGGGCAGATAGAATCACAGAATGGTTTGGGGTGGAAGGACCTTAAAGCTCGTTTTATTCCACCCCTGCCATGGGCAGGGACAGCTCCCACCATCCCAGGCTGCTCCAAGCCCCATCCAGCCTGGCCTTGGACACTTCCAGGGGTCCAGGGGCAGCCCCAACTTCTCTGGGCACCCTGTGCCAGGGCCTCCCCACCCTCCCAGGGTAGAATTTCTTCCCAGTATTTTATCTAAACTTGCTCTCTTTCTGTTTGAATACTACAGTACTTAAATATTAATGCTAAAATAAACTGAGCTTGCTTTGTTATCCAAAAACAAGCAAACCACTACTATATCTGCTAGAGATATGAATGTTTGAAATGTGTTTTGGTTAATGTGTTGGAAAGTAATCTCTGCAATGCACTTAATCAGATCAGGGAGTTCTAAAATCTCTTTGCGTTTTTGCAAAGATCTCGTGAGGGAGACTCGGGAGCTGCTTTTGCTGCTCTGTGGATCTCTGTGTGAGCATCCCAGTGCTTTGTCTGTTCCTAAGCAAATCCGAGCAGTAGTTAATAATTAGCCTTTGATAGAGATAATGATGTGCTTGTCAGCATTATGTGAGGGTTGAGAAACTTTGATCAGTTTCAGACTTGTTGCCTCTCTGGAGAAAAAGGCTCTCCTGGAGTTGGTAGATGGAAAACCTGTCTCTGGAAGAGTAAGTACTCAGCATTTTTTAGCTCTGAATCATTTCTGCTTTGGATTAGCAGCTCTGTGGCCATCCAGGGGTTTGAAAATGATGAAAAAGGCAGCATTCGAAGCTCTTTCCCAGAGTGGTGTTTTGTCACTCACAGAAAAATTGTTGATGGCTCTTGTTCCGACTTTCCACGCCCTACAGTCATGGCTCTTCCTGTCAGAAGAGTGTCACGGGGCCAAGGCTCTTCCAAAGATACGTTCCTTTCCAGAGAATTGAGTTGATTGCTCTTTTCCCCTTCTTTATACTGGAGATCTTCTACCTTGCTGAGATTGTATTTTCAGTGATTCAGTAATTTCAGTAATACTTGCAGCAGTTCAGTTGCATTTTCAAAAGGAGGATGTACAGGTGCTCTGTTCCATGGACTGGGGCTATGAATTTGTGCTCTGAACCCTTGCAAGTATTTGCATTACTACCTGGAAGCTGTTCATATGTCACCATGCCATCCTCTTGCTGTTTGCCAAGATCATGGATCGAGAGTAGCAAGGTGCCTCTGGTGATGGATATTTGGCCTTAACCATCTGCCAAAACAGAGGTCGACTTCCTGGGCTTAATTAAAAACCCACTGGAATGGATTTTGCCACTGGTTACCTGAATTCTACCATGCATTTTACCCATGAACAGCTTGAGGCTTCTCAAAACAGGTGTTCGGAGGTACAAAAGGATTTGATTCTTGGCTGTGGTAGAACAAGTTCTTGTGTTGAGGGACCATCATGAGTGGTGCTGCAAAATGAAATGAACACACATCCATTTCTCCTCTGCAAGAAAAGGCATTTTTCTAAAAGTCAGTCTTGAGAATTCTTAGGTCTTTAGTCAAAGCCTGCATTCCAAAGGTGACCCTGATGTGCCAGAGCAGGAGCTGGAAATCCCAGGGTATCCCAGTAGGAGCTGACACCAGCATGTGGCTGTTGCGGCAGTGTTGGACACAGGCTGGAACGTGGCAGCTCCAGGGAAGGGGAAGGGTTGAGTGGCCTCCCTAAAACGCTGTGTCTGCACATGGACACGCTTCTGAGGAGTAATTACAGACAAACAACTGCTTAAATATGAAAAGAAAGGAGTGAATTGGAATTGCTCTGCAAGGACGCTTTCCCATGTGGTGGAAGGTAATGAGTGTGTGGCTGTCCTGGACATGGAAAAACGGCTTAAACCAGGATGTCTCATATATGTGTGGAATGGCCTCCTCAAAATTAACCAGGAGTTCTGGAGTGTGGTTTTCTTGCTATTCAGATTCTCAAAACACCTGAAAGCCAGTTCAGAACTTGTACAAGCGTTGCCTTTTCTGGGCTAAGTCTGATTAAGATGTTGAAAAACAGCCGGAGAGGGAAAATGAACTGTGTGAAAATGGGCAAGTAGAGTAAGATCTGGGAATCTCCTGTGAATCACCTGTGCTGGACTCCCTTTTATGAGGCCTTTAATAAACCAGTGCCATCCATTTATTAACCTCAGCTTTAGTTTTATCTGCAAGGGACAAAGGTATTTATGCTGTTGCTAGATAATATCTGTAATGAGATAATAACAGATAACATCTGTAATCCTTCACCTGTATTGAAGGCCCACTAATGCACTTCTAGGACACATTGAATCACTTTTGGCTCTGAGGAAACTTCTGCTTGCGTTCTTGGGAATGCACTTTTTGACTCTGGTTTCATTTAGTGTCTCCTGAGATTATTTTATAGTTTTACAGGGTTTAAGGCTTGAAGGCATCATAAAATCCATGTGGTCAGAGCTGTTTATGTTGCGTAGCCTGGTGTGTGTCCTTCACACTCCAAGCAAACCACGGAGCAATGGTTTATCAGGATTAACTTGCAGGTAGTTCCTTGTCTTGCATCCTGACATAGCTGTCATTCCTTATAGATGGAATGCTTTTGCATGTGGCTACTGAGCAGCCACAAACAATAATCCATGTCCTTACCCTGTGGACAGACACATTTCTGTGGGAGACACCTTTCCATAGGTGTACAGGTGGTGCAGGAGGTGTTGAACCTGCAGGAATCTGGGGGCTGAATTAGTGAGCACGGTGAAGAATCTTGTATGCAAAAGGTGGTTTTCTTTTTTCATTTGAGGAGAGAACTTCTCCCTTCGTTTAAAAGAGTCTGTTAAAGGTAGAGGAATACATGCTAGAAGCTGTTCTTGATTAGGGCATGTGAAATAGGAAGTGAAATTCTCCACTAGGCCTGGTTTTTCTAAGGAAGCAGAAGTTGTCTAATCTTACAGGATACACATCTTGCAAGATGGAGTTCCAAATATTAATATATTTTTATATTAAAAAGTTTTTGAAGAGTATCACAAGGCTCAGGACTCTGTCCCATTTGTTCCCAGCCTTCCCCGAGGCAGCAGGATGGTTCCTGCTCTCTGGCCATATGGATCACATCTGCCTGGTCACCATTCCCGTGTTTGGTTGTGTAATATCTGAGCAAAAACCACCACTGAGGATAAGGAAGTATCTGTTTATTCAGGAATTACGTAATCTTGGAAAAAATGGGTCACGTGGCCCTGCTTTTCTGTCTCCTCTTCCCAGTGCTGTCCCGTGTCTCCTCACTGCTCAGGATCCTCAGTTGTCCTCAGCTGATGAGTGAGTGCTGAGAGTTTTTAGCGGGAGCTTCCCAGGTGACTCCTGCCTGAGCACCACGCACCCTCCTGCTCCTCCAGCCCAACACGGCTCCTACAGCCCTGGCCTTTGAGCCATTCTGCCTTATCTCTGTCTAAACTTCCTCCCTTCCTGCCAGGAAGGCAAGGCCCTCAGCTTTCTCCTCCCTGGGTGCTGAATCCCGGGCATTTTGTGACCTGGATTTGTGTTCCTGTGTCATGCCCTTGATGATGTGAGGACGAGAGGGGAAGCTCTGATGGTGTGGCCTGCTGGTCTGCAGACCTGGGCTTCAGGAGGCTCTGACATGCACAGGGAGTGCTGAAGTGCTTCTGTAGATGCCTCCTGGGGATGGCCTTTGATGGAGACTTGTCAGTTCTAGCTCTGAATTCACGCTGGCATTGGCTATAAGGAATTTTGGTGTCTGCCATGCCTTTCCTCTGATGTTATCAGGCTTAGAGTCTGAGGTTTTCTGCTCTGCAGGATTGTTTTCAGCTGCCTTTCACTCCGTTGGGCCTGTGGGTAATGACATGGTGTGTGCTTCACTTAATGAAGTCCAGTGCATTGTCCTGTAAAGAACAATCTGTCCTGGGTTATTTTTTTCTCTTGTTCAAAGATTACAGATTTCCTGAGGTGTCTGCAGAAGCTGGGAGATTAGGAATGACCGTCCTCTTCTAGGGAAGCCTCTAACAGAGGGCGACCAGACAAGTTTGCTGTGAAAATAAACTCCATCAAAGGGACATTATTGTAGCCGTGCTGAGAGGAAGAGCTCTGGCCCCTCCTCAAGTAATGGGGATTGTGCTGAGTGACTGTGACCAGCTTTGTTTTAGTTGTACAGCTGAGGGATGCTTTGATTCAGAGCAGAGGACAGCACCTTAAGGACTGAACATACGCTGATACGTCATCCTCTTGTTTTAATCTTCATTTTAATAAAACGTTAATTAACGTATATAACTGCACCAAGCTGCCAAATGATGTGGTGCAGCTCCAGGACGTTTGTGTGAGCCAGCATCCCAACTGGAATCCATAGTCTGGAACTGGAGCATTGTTTGGGATTTTTGGGTTTTTGCCATGTCAGTGGGTGCTGTGTGATGGCTCCATGTGGAGGGGGCAGCCTGAGCCTTGGGGACAGAGCAGCCCGGTAAAGAGAGGGACAAACGTGTATTGGTACAAGAAACACAAGGATTTGATAAGAATAAAATAAGCAAATGATGGCAGCCGGGAGGCCTGAAGGATGGGTGTTTGGAGGAGCACACACTGCAGGGTGCGGTTGTGGGCCCCAGCCCTGCGATCTGGCTGTGCTGCAGAGAACCTGAGCTCAACTCTGGCTTAAGGTGTCACCCCCAAACCTCCCTGTGTGGGTGATGTTGGTTTTGCTTCTTTCTCCTCCCACATCCTGCCTGTGGGGTTTGTCAGGATCACCTTAATAAGGGTCTGTCTCAGCCTGGGCAAATCCCATCAGTTGTGGGCACGGCTCATGGACAGCAGAGTGGTTTTGATGTGCCAAAACTTTGTCATTACCCTCAGCAGCCACAGCTGTGCTGTAATGGTTCCAGGTGGGGTCCTCGGTGGAGGTGATGGCAGAGGATCAGATCTCCTGTGTGGATTTCTCCCCTCACAAGCCATGAAAGCCCTGCTTGTCATTTTAGAAGCCCATTCTTTGCCTGTGTTGTTCATTCCAGCTGGGAGAGCTGGGCTCTGGGTGCTCCCAGCCTGTCCCTGCTGATGTCCCTGCTGACTGCTTCCGTCCTGGCATGTCACAGGCTGCCCAGGCATTGTCCCCTTTTGAACCTGAACACAAGATGTTGTCTGCAGCCCTGCTCAGCTCTTTTTTTGCCCATTATTCTCCGTTCCCTGCACTGCACCCTCTGGCATCTCAGGCCTGTCATCCTTCAGAAGTTCTGAAACTCGTGGGTGTGAATAGCTCAGCCTGCTTACAGACACACAGGGAGAATGTGCCCTGTGTCACACTGTGTGTTCCTGCCTGGCTCTGCTGATCCAGCTTGAATCCATTTTCAAGCTTCCACGGTCAGGGACAAGCCCCAGGAAATCCAAACTTGTACAGCCTGACCCTCAGCATGTATTGGAGCTCCTGAGCTGTGCCCTTCTCTGTCTCTTTATCCAAGCCCCTTCTGGTGTGTTCAGCTTTTGGGAAGCCTTAAACTTCTGGGAAAAGCTTTAGGATGAGACTCTTAAGGTGGTGAGGCAGTACCAGGGCAAGCCACAGTTCTGCCGTGAGCTCACAAACATTCCTTGAATTCTTAATATAGCTCTAAGAGTTCCTTCTTCAGGAATTGTGCAAGGGAAAACCAGAGGTGTGCAATTAAGTGTGCTGGGCACAGCACAGTCCCTCCCTGTGTCTCAGTGCCAGCCTGGCATTGCTGAAGTTGCTTGGGAGAGTTCCAAGGGGAATTTTCACACTGGGAAACAGCAGTGTGTATCTGTAACACGTGTTCTGCTGCATTACTGAAGAATGTAGTGTTTGTTCCCTGTGTCTTTAAAGTGTGTCTTTATAGCTGGCCCAGAGGGCCTGGCTGTCGTTGCTGGGTGCTCCTACAGCATGGACAGGTAGAATTGGTCTGTCCCTCAGCTGTGCCTTTAAGCAGCTCTGGAGCCATGCCTGGGATCCTGGAGGAATCACAAGCCCGCCCATTTGGAAAGGAAGCAGTTAAAGCAGAAAAGTTTGCCAGGAAATTGAATGGACTAAAAGCAGTGCTTAGGTCTCCTGATGACGAGCTTGGTGGAACCCACAGCTAGAGCCAGTGAACAGAGCTGCAGTGTCTGCAGGTTCCTGCTCCCCTCCCACTCCATTTACAGCACTGCTAAACAAAAACGGGATTGGGACCACAAGCTGGGAGCCAGTGGAGCTCGGTCTGCCAGCAGCACTGCTGTAAGTAGAGCACGGGGAACTCTTGGGTGCCTTTTCCATTCCTTCTGTGTTTTTGCTGTAGCATTCCTTTGTGTCACGCAGCACTGAGCCATATGTGATACGTAAGCAAGAGATCTTTGCTTTTCCAGCTTGCTATTCTTAATCATTTCCCTTCCCTTTCTCTCAGGAGCTTTGATTTTAATTCTTAGTAAATACTACCAAGTCTTTCTCACTTCTTCAGAAGAGAGGGACCTCCTGACCCTGTTCTTGCTACCAGAAGTGGTGGTGGAGAGACTCTGGGTACGAATCATTCCAGCTGTGCTGAGAGGACTCGGGAGAGTTCCGAGCAGGAGCCACTGCAGCAGCACCCTCTCTGTGGGACAAATGACTGCTCTAAAGGAGACTGGAGAGGGGATTTTTAAGGCTCTGGTCCTTTTGGGCAGACCCAGTGAAATTAGTTTTAATTCTTGGGTTTTCTGAACTGACTTGGGAAAGATGAGGCACTGTTTAGAAGGGAAGAGTTGGTGCTGTAATGGGCATTGATTTAGGGTTCCAGTGTTAATCCTGTTTAAAGGGGCTTCATTCCCTTTGAGTGCGACTTTAAGGAAGATCTGTTTGACACTGAGCTGGTTGTAAAGTATTTTCTGGGAGTTTGGTAGATCCTTCCCATAGTCTGTCCTGTTTTTGCGTGTCCTGTGTTTCTGCACTGAAAGGTGTATTTTCCTTGGGTGTTTGCCCCAGGAAAAACTGTGATTTGCTGTGAAGTTGCATGACTCTGGATGAACACAGCAGAAGCAATAGATTGGGAAGCTGTGGAGGGGGTTATGTGTAATGGCAGTGATCTTTGGCTGAGACCTGCTTGAAAAGACTATTCTGGCTTTGGCTTCTCACCAGGTCCAGCTCCTTTACCTGCACTCGTGTGTGCCCTGCCATATCCTGCCTGTCCCCCCCTTCTCTGTGCCCTGGAGTTGCAAATGTGGCCTCCTGGTGTGTGTGGGGTGAGGCAGCACTGGTTTTGTGTTGGTGGAGGGTGAAGCCGAGTCCTGGTGCTGACAGTTCGCTGCTGTCAGATCCTGCTCCTGGCTGCACCTGCCCTGAACCAGCCGGGGTTGCGGAGCTGCCACGGTGGCATTGCAGGGTTGGGACAGAAACCTCGGTGTGAGCAGGGCCTGCCTCAGCTCCTGCTTGAAGGAAGAGGAGTCCTGTGTGTAGCTCTGAGTCTTGCAGTTTTCCTTAAAAATCTGAGGGGTTGTGAAATGGAGGCTGTGGCTTCTCTCACCTGGGGTAACAGCACTGAGAGGGAAAGAAAGAAGCCCTGGAGGAGAATTTCCTCATTCCTCTCTCCTGTTCCACCCTGTTTGTTTTCTTTGTGCAGAGCACAAAAAATCGCTCTGTGTGTGTGTCCCTTGTGACAGGGACACCCTGGGGTCTGTCCCCTTCAGGTGTTGAAAGTACCCGAGGCTGATGCAGCCACAGGCTGTGGCAGATCCCTCTCCAGGGCTCCACGCTCAGGAATCCACTCCAGTGCCTCTCCCTCTCAGTTCAAACATCTGGAGCAGGCAGCAGCCAGAGATCAAGTCACCCGTTCAGACAGAAATACCTGCTGAAAACTGGCTTTGTACAAGGCTAAACCTATTTAAAGAGTTTACAATAATAGAAACTTGGGGTGGGGGGGGGGAGGATTTTTTTCTTTCAGGTATAGAGTCAGCCCTGTTAAACTACCACCTTCTGGTGACACACAGAGCCCCACATCTGTCAGCTTGTTTCTTAGGAGCTGTGTAAACCATCCAGGGATCTGCAGCTTGCAATATTACACACCCATTAACCTGTTGCTGCTGCTGCCCTATATTTTGTTTTTTACCTCAAGGCATAGGTAGAGATCTCCTAGGCAGAGTCTGACTGTCCACTGGAACTGAATTATTTTTAAACAGAACTTTATCCACTGTTTGTTAACATCAGTGACACAAAACACAGCTGAAGTGGCTCAGATGAGGTTATTTCCTCTTAACTTACTTAAGACCCCATCCTTTCAGGATCTCTTAAAATGTCCTTCAGTGTTGGGTAACTGCAGCAAGGGGCTGGATTTGGTGTTGGAGCACTGAGATAGCAGGGTGGGAAGGAGCTACACAGGTGAGGGTCAAGCTTGCCCTTTGTAACCTGTATCAAGGCCTGCCCAGCCACTGGCAGCCACTTCTGAACACCTGACCGTGTTCTTTGTTCCTACAGAGTAAATATCCCAAGAACACATCCACTGTTCCTCCCTTTCTGCAGACAAATGATGATTAGTGAGAAGGAAAGGAGTGAAAAGCTGGACACAGCCCAGCCATGAAGGCAGTTTTTTCATCTGGTGACCGGCCAGGCCTTCTGTGGAGCCCTTTGGAACCTGCTGAGCTTGGCAGGAATGTGAAATCATAAAAGGAATAAATAATCATTGGACAGTAGTCACTAGTGAGGATGTTGCACCCAAAGGAAAAACAATGGATCCGTCAACTGAGAGGAGAAGGGGGAGGAGACAGAGGGGCAGCTCTAAACTCTGCCCTCTGTGAGCAGGAACAGGACCTCGTGCACATCCATCCCTGAGCCCCCCTGGCCACGTTCCCTCGGGCTGCTGAATGAAGGAGTTTGTTTTTCAGCTGGAAATGGAGGCAAAGAGTGAAACCAAGCAGGAGAACTACTGGCTGATCCAGTACCGGCGCCTGCTGAACCAGAAGCCCCTCTCCCTGAAACTCCAGGTGCTGCTGCCGTTCCTGCTCCCACCGTGGCTCTGCTCTGCTCTGCTCTGCTCTGGGGGGAGCAAGGACAGCCCCCTGAGCTAAGGCTGGGAGCAGGGCACAGACCCCTCACACAGATCCAATCCCAAAGGATCGCCAAAGGGGTTGTTTCAGATGTGAGGGGAGCTCACTGGGGGCTGCAGCTCCTCTGGAGGAGCAGCTCCCATCTCTGCTCTCTGGGACAGGGACAGCACCCAGGGAAGGGCTGGAGCTGGGCCAGGGCAGGCTCAGGCTGAGATCAGGGAAAGGTTCTTCCCCCAGAGGGTGCTGGGCACTGCCCAGGCTCCCCAGGGAATGGGCACGGCCCCGAGGCTGCCAGAGCTCCAGGAGGGCTTGGACAGCGCTGCCAGGGATGCCCAGGGTGGGGTTGTTGGGGGGTCTGAGCAGGGCCAGGGGTTGGACTGGGTGATCCTGGTGGTCCCTTCCAGCTCAGGATATTCCATGGTTCTATGATTCCAGGAGATTTTGGCTGGGGGAGAGGGGAAGTTCTTGTGTTACGTCTTTCCCCTCACAGCACATGTACCTTTGATCTTGTGGGTAAAGCACTTGGGCTTTCTTCTTCCTTCCCTTATGCAAAAGACAATTCGAAGTTTGTGTCTTGGCAGAAGATTCCTTTCCCAAGTGTTTGTATTTTGGGACTGCAGTTCTAGATCCTGAATGTTTCAGCTCTGGAACAGGATAATTTTCTAGGCTGTGCCGTATGGAAATCACACCGGGCATTCTGCAGGTATCCCTTGGTGAAGTTTTTCTGTGTCAGCTGAGCTGCTGCTTGCATTGGTCTCTCTCCTTTTTACCTCCCCATGAACATTTTCCTGGTCTCAATATTTAAGCACAAATCAGGGGCAAAGTGAGCTAAAAAATATTAGCAGAAGTATGGACAGGGAATTCATTCTGCTTTAGCCAGTGCCATTAGATTCCATGACAAGTTACTTTCCAGGGGATTATTGTGAAGTTGTCTGATGCAATGAGGGATGGGCTAGAAACTTCATCTGCACAGAGGTGCAGAACACACCTGAGCTGTGGGTTCCTGGTGTCTCTAATTGGTGCTTCCCTGCATTACTTAATTTCTGTGTTTGCAGGGTATTACTTCTGTCTTTCTCTTGAGTTCCTTCCCAGCACTGCTGGCTTAGTTTCCCTATCTTCCCCAAATCTCTGATTTCTCATTTCTCTCTTTAATTTAGCCCCAAAGCCCTTGGATATCCCCTGTCGTGGATGCTCCACAGGGCTACTCTGGCACTCGTGTTCTGGGCCACCCTGCTCAGGGTCCCTGTCACACTAAACCAGCTCCACCACCAGCTGCCTTTTGGGGTTTTATTTGCTACTTTCAGTTTAGAAAGCTCTTGTAGAGTCTCATTTCCTCTCTCCAATCTAAATATAGCCATGCCTACCTGTTCAAACACCATGCTGCCTTTTGGCTTAAAAACCTGAAAAACCACACTTGTAAACTCTCCTGATGATTTATGTGGAAGGAAGTTAGTCTCTCATTTCTTTTTAAACTTTAATTTGATAAAGTGTATTTCTTTTCAAACTTGAATTTGATGAAGTGTCTGAACTTTGATTTTTATTTCACTTGGTTTTACTTTAGTGCAGGACTGGAGTGGGAGGGTACAGAGTATTCCAGGCAGGGTCCAGCAGGACAGATGCTGTGCTTTTAGGACTGACTGGTATTCCCAGGTTATTTTCTCTCCCGTTGCTGGTTCTACCTGATGATTTTCATTTCCCACCAGCAACTGCCAGCCCAGGCAGTGCTGGGGCAGAGTGCAGCAGCCGTAGCACAGCTAACCATGGAGGGTATTTTTATTTATTTTTTTTTAGTGTGTCCAGACATCCCTGATTTGTGGTAACCATATTAGGGATTGGGACTGGCAGCCTCTTGAGTGTTTCTCTCACTGTGGGTAATGTGATTAGAGGGGAGATGTGGCAATGTAAAACTCGTGGAAATGAAATTGGAGTGCCTGTGGCTGTTGCAGACCTTTGCCTGGCAGTAGGTCTTGTACCAAGTAACACAATTTCTGTGTTAAACATGTTCCACATAAAATGCATAACTGTCAATTAAGAGAAATCCTGTAGTCTGATCCTTTAGTATATGCATTTAAAGTGGTGCTTGTGATATTTTTGCCTCTTGCAAGACTGCACTTGGGAAGGGGCTCTGTTTTTTTCCTCATGTAGATAAGAAATGTTCCTTTATGCTGAGCACTTGTCCCCAGGTGCCATCTCAATCAAATTAGGCTGCAGAGGGACACACCTCCTTTAAATTGTCCTGCTGTGTGCTCTCTGTAGCCAGAGCAGGACCATGAGGATGCTCCAGGAGTTTTCCAGAGGCAGCAGCTCTCAGTGGCTTGGAATATTTTCTCTTGCAGTAGCAGTAGAACAACCGCATTCTGTTTAGAAAAGGGCTTCATTTTTTGTTTGTTTTTCAGGGTCCCGTTTTTCTATGTGCCTTTCTGAATCTCGCTGTCCTCAAGATGTCTCACCACATGAACAGCTCCATGTTGCCAACCTCGCATCCTCCTGAGCATCACCACTCCTCCACCACAGCCTCGGGACACGGTCATGGATCTGACATGATGATGATGGTAAGTGGAGAAGTCAGGACTAACCAGAGAGTTTTTCCTCATCTGTGATTCACAGTAACTTACCATCTTAAAGACTGTGCTCTTGAGAACTGGAAACTAACCTGAGCTTTGGAATCCTTCCAGGTAAAACCCAGATCCCATTGAGGGTCTTGTGGAGTGAAGGAGCAGCATGAGGGATATAGAGCAGGAAATGGATTTCAGAGCTGGAGATCCTTTGGCAAAATTGTCTCTTCTTGCAAAAACTTTTCTAGCAGCCAGCCTGGTGTCTGCTCTGCAGCCAGCTAAGGGCAGAACTGCAAAGCTAGAGTTTTCCTGCAGGAAAGGGATGGATGGAGGTCTCCAGGCTGGCAGTGAGAGCCCCAGGCTCTCTCTCTGAGAGGATTGCCCAGCAGCGTGAGGGGCTGTGCTGAGCTCCCTCTGTGCCCTGCCCTCCTGATCTCTCCGAGCACACTCGGTTTGGGGAGCAAAGCACTGCCAGGGCTCTTTGCCATGTTGGCATTAGGGCTGGATTGGTCCTGATCCCTGCTGCTCCAGCTGACTTTGATTCCAACAGGTTCAGACTTGTGCATTTGGCATCACTGGGGCTTTGCAGAGATCCTGGCCAGAGTTTCCATGGAGATGGCTGTAGGATCAGTGTTTGTGTGTAGCCAGTTCTAGGAACTTTTTCAGCTTTTTCCCCTTTTCCTAAATACTTCTGGAGTGAGTTTCAGATTATTAAAACATGTCTGTTTCTGGTTAAATTTCAAAAGGAGGGGAGAGAGGGCACATTTCCATTTCAAATGAGAGTGTTCTCAGGAGTGGATTTTGCAAACCTTCAGCTGGAGTTTGTTTGCCAGCTCTGTGCCTGAGGAGAGAACCAAGAATCTCTGCTTCTACTTCTACTGCAACCAGTGTCACAGCAGGAGAGGAGAGCACTAGAACAGCCTTGGGGGGCACGGCCCACGTGGAGCTCTCGGTCCAGCTCTGCCACTGGTCTCCTTGAGAAGCTCTTCCCATCATCTCTCAGCTCAGTATTGGCATCCCTGGGCCATTACTTTCCATGTAAATGTCATTTCTTTACAAATGTCTGGTGTTCCCTGGATAGTTACAGGACCCTGCCTTGCCCTGCAGCTGAAAACTGTGAGTGATTGCACAAGATTTTGAATTCATATTGCAGATAAATCTGTCAGGGAAGGCAGTACATAGGTACAGCATCTTAGATGACAGACTGAGCACATTTAATGTGTGTTTTCCCATTCCTCTGGCACCAAGTAACAGGCTCAGGTTCAGCTGCAGTTCTTTGGTTTATGTGGGCTTTGTTTCAAATATAAAGATGTTAAATTCATTGAAGAGACATAAGTACTCTCTAAAAGGTGTTTTACAGTAATTTTTGCTCTGGGGAAAATGAGTGTCTTCTGATTCTTATGGATGCTGAAATGAATCATAATTCTGAGCTTCAGCAAATAACCTTAATTAAGCAATGAGGGAAGTTCAAAAAGAAGTTCCTCTTGCTTGGTCAGTACTTCCCATGTGAAAACACCGTGTGCAGCTGTGCCCAAGACATGCCAAGCTGTATTTACCCAGATGGGAAGTTTGTATCACCTGCAGCTGGCCTGGGGATCATCGATGTCTCCCCTTCCCACAGCATTCACTGTGCAGGCTCAGGAGCCCTTATTTCCACCCAGGGAAGCTGTGGTCCTGCCTTACCTCCTTGTGGTAGCTGTGTTTAGGCCTCTGTTTCCCATAGGATATTGGGAATTCCACAGGGAGACAGCCCTGCTGTGCAGCAGGGGAGCAGAGCACTCACCTGTACAAGCCTCACCTGCATCATACAAACGAGGTCAAAGTGGGGAAGGGAAAGCGCCCTGTCCCCAGTTCCTGAGGGGATGGGAGGCAAGGAGGAGCTCCATGGAGACATCCCCAGTCCCTGGCTGCTGCTGATGCTGAGGGGAAAAGGAGCTCCAAAAGCAAGGAGAAGGGACTGACCTGGAGTTCTGGGAAGGACGGGGCCTCCTGCCCAGGGCTGCCCGAAGGAGCTGGGGACTGGAACCGGAGCCTGGAGTATCTCATCCCTGTCTCACTTGTGTGTGTTACACCAGATTTACTGGAGACTTTCTTGGTGTTTAGGTGGTGACCAAATAAATTGATCTGAGTTCTTGTTCTGATACAAACCCCATTGCTACACCTTGCTGTGAGCTCCATCTGGGGATGAGCTCTTCAGGCTCATCTTGGTGTTCTTTGTGTTTTGGGCAGGCCATGACTTTCCACTTCAGCTGTGAGAATGTGCCATTGCTGTTCTCTGGACTTACAATCAATTCTCCTGGAGGTTAGTAACACTGTCTTGTGCAGTCCAAACAAAAGGGTTGCAGTTGGTGTTTCAAGATTCATGTTTCAGGAATTACCTTGTTACTTGTGCTAAAAATACGTGGACATGCTGTGTTGAATCTGGTTTAAATGGCTTCTGTGGGGTGAAAGAAAAAAGGAGGTGTTTGTAGAGTTCCAGAGTTTGGTTTTATTAATGAAAGATTGCTGGTTTTGCTTCATGGGTGGAATTGCAGTGAGTGTCTGGATGAAATTCCCATTTCCCACCTGTCTGTGCATGCACACGGAGCCTGGCCGTGGCCTGTGCAGCACAGTGGGGTTGTTCAGTCCCAAGTGACTCTGCTGACACATTTGCTTGCCCAGAGACAATAATGTTTCCTCTCTTGTCAGAAATGGCTGGTGCTTTTGTGGCTGTCTTCTTCCTGGCCATGTTTTATGAAGGCCTTAAGATTGCCCGGGAGTGTCTGCTCCGTAAATCCCAAGTCAGCATCCGCTATAACTCCATGCCAGTGCCAGGCCCCAATGGCACCATCCTGATGGAGACACACAAAACCGTGGGGTAAGGATAGCACTTCATTCCAGAGCAAAGCTCTGCGGGTGAGACTGGCACAGAAGAAACTTTGTGCAGCCAGTTGTGATCTCTGGAGAGTGTCCTGGCTCCAGACTGGGACGCTGCGTGGCACTGGAGGACGGGGGACACCTGGGCACCCTTGAGGATGGGGACAAAAGGAGGAAAGCAGCAAGGAGCCAGATGAGCTTGGGGTTTTTGTAATGAACACATTTGGGGGAGTTCTCAGGAACAGAGTTTGGGTGTTACATCCAGTGACCCCGAGAGAAGACACTCAGGATCCTTTTGTTGGCAGGTAGTCGAGGCCTTTGTGCAGAACAGGAGCCAGTCAGCTTTTGAATGGGGGGGTTAAACAAGCTTGGCAGAGTCTGTTTCTCAGCTAAAAGTTGTGTCCTCCCAGCAAGCTCCCTGCTTGCTTTGCTCTGTGGGCAAAACCAGCTCCAGGTGCCAGCTGCATGCAGGAACCCCTGCCCAGGCTGGTGTCACCTTCTCTGCCATCGCACGCCCACCTTGCTGTCCTGGCAGCTTTCTCTTTGGGGATGTGCATTTCCCACCTGTCCGTGTTTGCTGACTTGTTTGGGTTTGTGTTCCCAGCCAGCAGATGCTGAGCTTGCCCCACCTGCTGCAGACTGTGCTGCACATCATCCAGGTGGTGGTCAGCTACTTCCTCATGCTGATCTTCATGACCTACAACGGGTACCTCTGCATCGCCGTGGCAGCGGGAGCGGGCACCGGATACTTCTTCTTCAGCTGGAAAAAGGCCGTGGTGGTGGATATCACTGAGCACTGCCACTAACGCTGGATGTGCCCACAGGCCTCTCCACCCCGCTGCTCCCTGCAAGGGCAGCCACCCCTGGACTGGAGCATTCCTAAGCTGCCAAGAGAATCATGATAAATAAAATCAACTGGAGTTCACCACAGGTTCCTGGAGGGGTGCAGGGATGTGAGGAGCTGGGACACGCTGCTCCCCTTGACTCTTGAGAGTCCATTCTTGGCCAGGATTTGCTTTATTTTTAGATTATGCTGTGATTGAAATTAGTTGGCTGACAGAATTGTAGAAATTATTATTTTAAAAAGAAAAGAAAACCATTTTATTTTTAAATTGTAAATGCTCGTCAGTGAGGGTTTAATGAACAGTAGGAAAAGATCAAAGTTGCCAATAATGTGTAAACGGCTGTTTTAATTTTGATTTTTTTCAATGTGTACATAATGCCAGGGGAGGAGATTGCCCTGGCATTGTGGCTTTTGGGGCCAATGACACCTTTTGCTGTAGGACTCAGTCTCTGAGGAAGATTTGGTGCTGCACATCAGACACGCTCAGGTGTGTCCTGGCAAGGGAGGACTTTGACCCAAGGATGTGACCTGTGTGCTTCAGGGCTGGATGAACCTGCCCTCCAAGCCCACCAGAGGATAATGAGTGTTGTTAGTCTGATGTATCCAGCAGCTTTACTCAGCCTCCAGAGAGAACACTTGAGTTTGGCTGCTTTCCCGTACCAATTATGGAGCAGATGCAGGATAATAGTTCTGTATTTACAGAAAGATTCTAAATAAACCATTGAACCCACAGGTACTTCATGTGGAACTGCACGTGGATGGAACTAGAGCTAGCTTTGGGTTACTAGAACTGGTTCTGTAAATGAGGCAGGAGCTAAATAATGATTTTATGACACTAAAGTTAAATGGCTGAAGAGGCTGTTCCTGGATGGAGGTGAAGGGGGAAAACAACCACGTTCCTGCAAAGGAGAGATTTGGGGAAGAGGAGAAGGAAAATACAGGACTACAGCAGCCTTCAGTGTCTTCTCAGGTGAAATTTGGAGCAGCGTGGGCTGATGAAAAAGTATTCCTGACCCAGATGACTCCTCTTTATGTTAATAATCACAGTGTGCCCATGCTGGAGGTGCAGGTTCTCAGTGCAGTGGGGGACAGGGGTGCAGTGACGAACTCGGTCAGTGCTGGGGGCTCTGCCCAGTGCCCAGGCAGGACAGGCTGTGAGGGGGCAGAACCTGCCTGGTGCCAGGACAGGCTTGGGGAGCAGCTCTGGTTTAGCACCTGGATGTTGAAAGAAATTGTGCAGTGTGGTGCAAATTGGGAGTCTTCCCTCTACCCAGATTGTGCCTGTAAGTGGCTGGAAGAGAAGACAATGGGAATTTGAGAAGGGCCCTGAGAACAGGCACCACTTTCAGACTGGGACTGGTGTCTGGGACATGCCATGAGAACAGGGAATCCTGCTGGGATAAAGCCTCTGGGCACACACAGGAAGGTGTTTTCCTCTGGAGATGCTGCTGGTGACTGCTGGCAGCAGCTGTGTGAGGAAAGCTGATCTTTGGAATGACATTTTTTAGCCCCTGAGCCTTAGAGGGTGAGGCCATCCCTGTGTACCTGGGTGCTCCGTGGTGCTGGTGCTGCTGTCCCTGCCCAGAGCCCACCCCACCACCCTCTCTAAGGAAATCCAGGACTGCTGCTACCAGGACTCTAATTGCACCTCCTGAAGTCAGCCCTCCTGGCTTGATGCCAAGTGTTTATTTGGACATCTTGTTTTCTCTGGACGGTGCAAATAGAGAATAAAAGGAGCTGAGTTAAAAGCAGGCTTAGGTTCCTAAATAGCTGCTTTCTGTAGCAAATTCCCATCTGGGTGAAAGAGGCGAAGTTATTTTCATTGAAAAGTCCTAGCCACCTCCTGCTGAGAGACAGGAAAAGTGCTTCCTTCCCCAGTCTGATCTTTGAAGGGAGTTCTGTCTGGGACAGAACCTACTGGTGCCCTCTCTGCACCTGTCACAAAGGTAAAGCTCTCCTGTGTCCTCTAAGCAACCATGGGAGGGGAAACCTGACTCTCCCCATCCCTGGAGAGCTGGGAGGAATGTTAGCATTGGACAGAGAAAATGGACAATCCCTTCCCACTCCTGCTGGAACTGAGAGGAAGTCTGAGTGCTCGTCAGAGAAAACTGGAGCTGTTAAAAGCTGGAGATGGTGGTTGGTGGTGTGGGAGGGTTTGCACTGCAGGGCTTGACCCTGGAGGAGCTCAGGGTGCCGTTGCCACTGCTGCCATTGGTTTTTCTGGAAGGGGCTGGAATTGTTGCCATTCCAAGCACAGGGTGGGGTGAGGAGTGGTGACACTGGTCACCTCATATACCTCTTGCTGTGTCTTTCTTTGAAACAGAAGCTGCTTGGCCTGATCTTGCTGTCACCTTTTAGCCATCTTTCTGTGTGCCCAGGTAACCAGACTTGAGTTCTCTGAGGGATGACTTGGAGATCAGGCTGTGGCTCGTGCGGTGTCAGTCTGGTTCTTGTTAAGCTCTTCTGCCTCGTTCTCCTTGTACCACCTGTGCCCCTGGAATTGTTTCCCCCCCAGGATGAGCTCCCAAGGCTTGTGTCCTGCCCATGCTCTCCCCCGAGAGGGCACACAGCTTTCTCCAGCATGCACAGGGAAGGGACACTGACCTAGCAGGGGTCACCTGGGCAGGAGTGCCTCAGGTGCCCAGCAGGTGCCCCAGCTGCTCCCACAGCCTGCACGGGGGGTGCTTTCAGCAGCCTGGGCTGCCCAGGGAAGGTGAGAAGTGGCTGAGGAGAGCAGGGTGAGGCTGTGTCCCCTCTGCTGCTGAGCTCCCTGAGCTGGGGAAGGGCTCCTGCCATGGCTGTGCTTTCCTCAGTTCAGTGTGACAATCCAGAGAAGCCACCGACCTCCCCATGTCCCAGCCTCCCCCTTGCCACCAGATGCCACCACAGTGTGTTCTCAGGCCGGGCTGCTGCGGGCTGTGGCAGAGCCTGAGCAAAGCCCGAGCTCCCTCTGGGTGGGATCGGCAGCTCCGGGGCAGCCCCAGCCCCTCTGCTGAATTTAAAGTTGTCCTGGTGACAGGGGGCAGAGGGTTTGAAGGATGACCAGACTTGGGTACATGAAATTCCTGTGTTGACACACGTGTAGCACGCTTGGGTGTGCTGTCCTGCCTGCTTGGGGGTGACACCCTGTGCCTGTCTTTGTGCCCCGATGTTTGCTCTCCACACGCTGTGCCTCGGGATGATCATCGAGGAGGGAGCACAGAGCATCCAGGCTGTGTCCCTCAGCAGGCTTCTGTTGCTTTTCTTTGAGTGCCTTTTGAGTTTGTCTGGAGCCAGTCCCACCCAATCCAGCAGGATTTCTAGTTTTGTTTACAGTGTGGACTGTCAGTTTTGTTTTTACTCTTGCTCTTTGTGGCGGTAACTTGTCTGATGTTACTGTGAATATCAAGAATTTCCTGTACATAATTAACCAATAAAATAGATTGCATTTTACTGTGGTGGGGGTGTATTTTGGGAACAATCCTCAGTGCCTCCCTCAGAGGGAGCAGCAGTCCCTGCTCAGGTGCTCTGGGATGGGAGTGAGGAGCAGCATCCTCTGGGCCTCCCTCTGGGCTGCTGGAATGGGAATGTGGGAATTCACTGAGAAGTTTCTGTTTGTTCCAGCCCAGTCACTTTGCAGGTGTGGGGAGGGGTGGAAAGAGGAATTGGTGCCTCCCAGATCTGCCTGCCCTGGAGAGGGAAGAGTTGGGGAGAAGAGTTTTACAACCTCCTGAGGTGTTGCCCTCTCAGAGCTGGGGCCTGCTGGGAATGCCAGAACAGCAGAGCAATCCCTGATCGTTTTATGTGGTGCTAGACAGGAAAAGCAGCTCTTTTCTAGGCCAGGCTGGGGCTCTTTCCAGTTGGAACCAAGTTTGAAATTGTGTACATTTCCCCAGCCCGACCTAAAATTTGATGCACCTACAACACAGGAAGCCTGAATTTGACTAACTCCAGTTTGGAGCATTGCTTGGGACACTGAAAAACCAGAACTGGTCATTGTGCTGAACAGCCCCGGCCAGAGGCAGGGAGAGCCTCCAGCTCCTGAATTCCCTGCAGGTGTCCTGGTGCAGGTCCAGGCTGTGGCAGCCTGCCCTGCTCCTTCCCCAGGCTGCAGGGAGCACAGTTCCCTAAACACCAAGAAGCTGCTCAGGTTTTTAACTTGCTTCCCGCAGCTCACCCCGCTGTGTGCCAGGCTCCTCCTGGGTGGGCTCTGCCCCAAATCTCACCTCGCCCTCCCCAGGCAGCTGAGATGAGGGTAAATCCAGGGACCTGCTGAAGAAATCAACGTGCCCTTGGCCTTTTCACGTGACACCATCCATTAGGAACTATTTGGTGACCTTTGATCCAAGCAGAAAACAGCCCTGAAGCTCCATTCCAAGGGTGACAAACCAGGGTAGCTGGGGTGACACTGAGCAGGGCTGGATGGAGGTGGAACAGGGAAGTGCAAAGGAAAACCGGCTCAGAAAATACAGGATCTCATTCCACATCCATGTACCCAGTACATCATCCAGGTCTGCAGTTATTCCCTGCTCAGGGCCCAAACCACATCCCAGCTATGACGGATTGGGAAGCAGCTCTGGGACATATTTGGGACTGGGTGATTTAATAGACTTGGGGAATCCTTGCCTCGGGAAAGGACAGAGCAGTGCCTGGCACCCAGAACCGTGGCACCTTTATCCCAAAACACTCATCAGACACTTCCAGGACCTTCTCCTCAGGGGGGCCACCAGCGGGTAGGGCTGGAGGTTCAGGTGGCCACACTCCACTGTCTGGTTTAAGATCACCAAATCACGATCCCAGAGGATCCTCCCGCAGTGTTTTACCCCCCTGCTCACAGGAGCAGGGAACGGGTGGTCCAGGTGTTCCCATCCCCACCTGGTCACTGCAGCCATTTACAGCAGCTCGTCGGATTATTATTCTTTTCTTAAAAAAAATACATGTTTATTTAAACCAAAACACTCGGCCAAGGGGCGTTCACGGGCATGTTAACCAAACTTAAAAACCAAAAATGTAACAGCTCGGGGGGGGCGGCGAGGCCCGTCCGGCGCGGCCCCCCCGGCTGAGCGGGGCCGGGGCAGCCCCCGTTAGAACTCGAAGGTGCCGAAGTGCGCGGTGCGGCCGCCGGCCTTGGGCTGCGGCTTGTACCCGATGCGGTCATTGATGAGCTGCTCGCGGCTCTTGTGCTCCGTGCCCAGCGCTCCGATCGCCGCCGCCTCCTCGCCGCCCGCCGCCGCCTCCGCCTCGTCCCGCTGCTTCCTGCGGCTCTGCGGGCGAACGGGCCGGTCAGGGCCGGGGGCGGGCCGAGTCCCCCGCGCCCGGCCCCGCGCGCACCTCCAGCTCCTTCCGGACGCTCTCGAACTCCTCGATGTCGTCCAGCTTCAGCTCCAGCCGCGTCGGCTTCCGACGGAGCATCGCGACCGGCGGCACCGCGACCCGCGGCAGCACCGAGCGCTCCGCCCTCAGCGGGCCCCGCCTCCCGGCGTGCTCCGCGCGCCCNGGAGCGCGAGCGCGGCGAGTCTCGTCCTGTTCGCGTTCTCCGGTTCCCGCTCCCCTTCCAGTCTTGCTGTCGGTTCCCGGTCTTGTTCCCCGTCCCGCTCCCGTCATGGCCTCCGCTCGGGCACCGGCGGCGCGAGGCGGGGCCCGGCCCCCCGAGGTGAGTGTCCGGGGCGCGGGGGCGCCTCCGGGCCCGCAGGAGCGGGAGAGGCCGCGGGGGTCGCGGCTGCTGTCGCTCTGTGGGGTTTGCGATGCACCGGTGACACCGGAGCCATGTAAAGGAGGCAGAACGCTCACGTGTTTTCCTGCGTTTTTTCACAATCCTGGTTGTATTCCCGGGAAGCTCCTGTGACGCCGCTCTCCGGGGGCAGGGAGCCGGGCACCGCTCGCTTTCCCCGGCCTTCCTGGGAGGGCGCTGGGAGCTGGAGGGTGGCATCGCTCCTGGCTGTGCTGGCGCTCAACAGGAGGAGGAAAAGCTTCGCGTTCTAAAGCTTTTTCAAAAAATACCTCTGCAGATAATAAATAATAGGAACACAACACAGCCTGATTTAAGCAATTTAATGTGGCATTTTACTTTTGCGCGTTGGCCTTTGGGCAAAAACCTCAATGTCCAGTGGCTGCCCCATCCCTCGCAGTGTCCTAGGCCAGGTTGGACGGGGCTTGGGATAGTGGGAGGTGTCTCTGCCCGTGGCAGGGGGAGGAATGGGATGAGCTTTAATGTCCCTTCCAACCCAAACCAGTCTGGGATTCAAGAAGGTCTTTGCACGGTGCACAGCCCGGTTTTGCTGGCACAGCTCGGCTCTGTGGCACAGCCAGGCTGTTTTCGGCTCCTCTCTCCCCAAACACTCCCAACTGTGCCTCTCCCCGCAGCCC
Organism: Edolisoma coerulescens; assembly: GCA_013397115.1. Taxonomy (NCBI): domain Eukaryota; kingdom Metazoa; phylum Chordata; class Aves; order Passeriformes; family Campephagidae; genus Edolisoma; species Edolisoma coerulescens. The sequence continues at coordinate 483,933 of VWZW01004602.1, forward strand.
CCCAAGCCCAAGGCTGCAGAGGAGGGCGATGGAGCCCCGGCCAAGCGGGCGCCCATCTTCTACGGGAGCCTGGAGGAGAAGGAGCGGGAGCGCCTGGCCAAGGGCGAGTCGGGGCTGCTGGGCAAGGAGGGCATGAAGGCTGCCATGGAGGCTGGGAACATCAACATCAGCAGCGGTGAGGATGTGGAACCACCCTTTGTTATCCCTCCCCGGAGACGTGACGCTTCCAGATGGCTCTGGCTGTTCTCTGGGCATCACCTCCAACCAGACGGGGGTGGGCAGCTCCTTGGATCTTCCCATTTGGGAGGGATCCAGGGGCAGAGAGGCTCTGGAGCAGCTGCCCAGGGAGGGGGTGGAGTGTCCCTCTCTTGAGACATTCCAGCCTCCCTGGGCGCATTCCTGCGTCCCCTGCCCCGGGTGCCCCTGCCGTGGCAGGGGGACGCACTGGGCGAGCTCCAGGGGTCCCTCCTGGCCCCGGCTGCCCCGTGGTGGGTGTGGGGTGCTCAGGGCTGTGTCTGTGCCCAGGGGAGGTGTTTGACCTCGAGGACCACATGAGCGAGCGCCAGGCCGAGGTGCTGGCAGAGTTCGAGCGCCGCAAGCGCGCCCGGCAGATCAACGTCTCCACCGACGACTCCGAGGTCAAGGCCTGCCTGAGGGCCCTGGGCGAGCCCATCACGCTCTTCGGAGAGGGGCCCGCCGAGCGCAGGGAGAGGTGCTGTGTCTGCACTGGGGGAACGGCCTTGTAGCAAATTCCTCAGCTTTGCCTGGGAGCTGCGGTCAGTAATGCTGTGCCACAGGGCAGCTGGGAGAGCTGGAGGTGTTCAGTCTGGGGAAGAGAAGGCTCCAGGGAGAGCTCAGAGCCCCTTCCAGTGCCTAAAGGGGCTCCAGGAGAGCTGGAGAGGGACTGGGGACAAGGGATGGAGGGACAGGACACAGGGAATGGCTTCCCCCTGCCAGAGGGCAGGGCTGGATGGGATATTGGGAAGGAATTGTTCCCTGGGAGGGTGGGGAGGCCCTGGCACAGGGTGCCCAGAGCAGCTGTGGCTGCCCCTGGATCCCTGGCAGTGCCCAAGGCCAGGCTGGACATTGGGGCTTGGAGCAGCCTGGGACAGTGGAAGGTGTCCCTGCCCCTGGCAGGGGGTGGGAATGGATGAGCTTTAAGGTTCCTTCCAGCCCAGACTAGTCTGGATTTCTGTTCTAAGAACCCCAAGGCAGAGGGAGTGTCACACTGATATTTGTCGGGTGAGCTGAGAATTCACTGACTGAATCCAGCTTTATGACTTTTTTTCCAGGCTAAGGAACATCCTCTCGGTGGTCGGCACAGACGCGTTAAAGAAGACCAGGAAAGATGATGACAGGTCAAAAAAGTCCAAAGAAGAGGTAGGGCTGTCTGCTGTCCTCTCAGTGCTGAGGGAGGGATGGTCTATCCAGGTCTGATACATCCAGGACTCCTGGCTTTGGCCAGCCTGTGGATTCTCATGTCATCCCTTCAGGCTTTTTCCCTGTTGCCCATTTCAGCAAAGCTATGGCAGTGTTTGGTCTCAGGGAGGAGCACTGAGTGTGGGGTTTTTACTCCCAGACCGAGCTCTGTGCTGCACTCAGTGGGCAAACCAGGAGAGCAGGTGTGTGGGCTCTTACTCACTATAGCAAGTCCCTTACTTGCACTCACACTTGGGAAGAAAAAAATATCTTCCTGCTGCTGCATCTGTTTCTGCCTTTGATTACTCTTTCTGCTTCTGTCTCTCTTCTGAGTCTCTTTTTTCCTTACTATTTTTGAGTTGTGCTGTAAAATTCTTTCTGCAGCTCTGGGCTTTCTCTTTAGTGGGTGAGGTGTAAACAAGGAGGGAGTTACATGTCAGTAAATGCAGATGAGTCAGGGCTCAACTGGGACATTGAGCGAAGTGGCAGCACGTCAGGATCGGATCTGTAGGGCAGAGAGTTTGGTTTATCTCTCTTAATCCATTTCCTGTGGCTTACAATTGTGCAGAAGGCCCTTAAAAAGAAGCCAGAGCACAGCAGGGTTTGGGGGCAGGTGCTGGGAGGAGGCACCTGAGGGGAACGAACGCAGGGGCAGCAGCACCAGAGCTCTTCCATCAGTTTTATTCCTGTTTTTACAGTATCAGCAAACCTGGTACCACGAGGGCCCACGCAGTCTGAAAACAGCCAGGCTGTGGCTGGCCAACTACTCACTCCCCAGGTGAGAGAAACAGCCCAGAGCAGGAGGGAGATGCAGCCATGTGTCAAATCCAAGTGCTGATCCCACTGTGGGTAGCACAGGAAATCCAAGGAGTGGGGAGGCAAGTCCAGTGAGCCCAGAGCTTGAGCTCTCAGGGGCTGATCCAGCATTAGCCCAGTTTGGGGGAAGAGCAGGGAAAAGCCTGTTCCCAGCAGCAGGAAGGGGGAATGCTGGGGGTTCTCACTCTGCCTTTGCTCTCCCCAGAGCAGCGAAGCGGCTGGAGGAGGCCCGGCTGCTCAAGGAGATTCCCGAGGCCACCAGGACATCCCAGAGGCAGGAGCTGCACAAATCCCTGCGGGTAGGTTTAGCAGCTGCCCCACTGCTGTGTTCACAAGGTTTGGCTGATCCTCCAAAGAGCCCAGCAGGAATTCAGCTGCCTGAGGTGCTGTCCAGGTGCACGTCAGTCTCTGCAGCCTTGGGAAGTTCTGCTTTTCCTCTTTCCCTGTGTCTCTGGAGCATGTTCTGACTCCTTCAGAGCGATCCAGGGAGTTGTATTTTGTCCCTGTGCATGGCAGAGGGATGCAGAGCCATCCCTGCCTCGCCTTGCCACCCTCCTGTGAAGCTAAAGGAATGCATTCCTGGCTTTGGCACGGGTTTGGCTGGCTGGGAAGCCAGGGAGTCCGAGGGAAATACCCAACTCCGGGTGCAGAACATGGTTGGGATGACTCTGAGATGCCCTTTCCGAGCATGCTAAGCCTGATTCCCAGCTTAACCAAACAGAGAGGCTCAGGCACACCGTGTGCTGCCCCCCTAATCCTGTTTACTCCAGAGGCAGCAGCTGCCAGAGGATTTGCTTCTCCCCTCTGCCCTGTCTGTCTGGTTGGATTCTTTGGATGAGTTGTGGAAAGATGCCAAACTCCAGCCAGTTCTGTGTCAGAGCTGCAGAGCTCTGGGGCTGGGGGGCACATACCATGGGTGGCCCTGGGGGGCTGAGCTGTGCCCCAGGCCGTGCTGGGCCACCTGGGCCAGGCTGGCCCTGGAGTGGCTCCGAGGCAGCTCCTCCTTTTGAAAGTCACTTTCCAAGGGCCTCTGCCTCCTCCTGTGCACGTTTGCCTCCCTCATCTCAGGCTTTGGCTGGGGGTTGCTCTGTGCTGGTTGTACTTTAGTGATTTATTGATGGTTTTCTTGGTATTTTTTACAGTCCTTGAATAACTTCTGCAGTCAGATCGGGGACGATCGCCCGCTGTCCTACTGCCACTTCAGCCCCAACTCCAAACTCCTGGCCACGGCCTGCTGGTGAGGCAGCCTTGGCAGCAGCTGCTTTGGGGGCTGGGAGAGCACGGGAATGTTTTTGGAGGCTTGGGAATTGTGAGAGGCTGTGTCTTCCTACCCTGAGCTCTCATCACTTCATTTTAGAGCTGAGCAGAGATTCATTGAGCTGAGCTGGCTGCCCCAAGTGTGTTGGTATTTTAGCCACTGCAGAACCTCGGGGTGGCTTTGCAGCTCTGTTTGGTCTGTTCCTTGATGTTCCTTCTCCACTGACATCCCTTCCTTGTCTTCCACAGGAGTGGGCTGTGCAAGCTCTGGTCCGTGCCCGACTGCAACCTGGTTCACACCTTACGAGGTAGCGAGCGGCTCTCGCTGAGGCTTCTGGTTCTTGTTCCTCTCTGTGCTGAGCTCCCACATCTGCATTACTTTGTGACTCAAAATGTTGTGTTTGGGCAGATTTCTCTCTTACTGAGAGCATCCCTTGGCTTGAGAGCATGGGAATGTGTCAGATGACGAGAGGGGAGACCTGGCCTTTAGCTCAGACCTCAGCTCCAAGTTTGCTGTTTCTATTTCTGAACAGTTTGCTTTCCAAACCTGGTCTGAGGTACTTGAGTTACAAACAGCAGCAGTTTTGGGCAGGTCACTTGACAACAGCGAGGTTCTTTGAGCAGTGGTCACATCTTGGACCAAATACAGATGTGAGGACAAATCTCTTGATTCATATGTTGAATTTTGTCTGCACTTTGAGGGTTCCAAACCTTGGTGTTGGATGCTCTGCCTTGGCTGCTCCTGGCAGTGCAGTTTGGGTTCCAGGGCCATGTCACCCAGCACTGAGGACACAGTGGAGGTGTTCACTGGCACCTCCCTCACCGGTACCAAGGAAATGCAGCTTTTCTGAGGAACTGCCCAAGATCTCGTGGCAGATCCTGAATTTTGGTTTTCCTTGCCCTTCAGGACACAGCACCAACGTGGGGGCAATCGTGTTCCACCCCAAGGCCACGGTGTCCCTGGACAAGAAGGATGTCAGCCTGGCCTCGTGCGCGGCCGACGGCTCCGTCAAACTCTGGAACCTGGAAAGGTCAGCACCCTTCCAGATGTGCACAGCTGCAGCATTGCTCTTCTGGGGTTTGTTCCACGTTCCTCCAGACATTTACCATCCTCCTGCCAATATGACCTTTTCTTGTAGCTACCCCAGTGCAGTCCCTGGCCTCAGTATGTGCCAGCCTCTTCAGCAGGAAGAGAGATCTCCCTGATTAGGGAGTCAAGGTGAGGGACATTGTCTGAAAGGGATTGAGGCAGAATTGCTGCTGGGCCTTGGTGAGCTGCTGGGGGTGATGGATGGAAGGTTTGGGGACTGTTTCATTCTAACATCTCACTTGGGAGAAAATTGCCCCTCTTGGATATTAGGAAGTGAATTTGAGTGGTTGGGAAGCACCAGGATTTGGAGAGGGACTGACCAAATACACAACAAGGCACGGAAACTTCTGCCTGTGCTGCAGACAAGTGGCTGTCACTGCACAGAGTAGCTTTGGCAGATGGGCAGCTCCTCTCTCAGGCCTGGGAAGAGGAGACTGGTTCAGGTACTGAGCCCCAGCATCCCCTGATTGAGAAGTGGAGCCTGCAGTGCTCCTGGGAAGGGCAGGCAACTCCCAGAGCCCCAGCTGTTTATCCTTGGCTGAAAATCACAGTTTCTAACAGCAAAAGTGCCCCTGTGCAAAGGGACAGGGGGTTGTTAGGCTCCTGTGACCACATCTCTGAATTAACCTGTTGGAAAGAAACTTCACTGCTGTTCAGATCGTGTGTGAAGGCTCCTGACCTGCTGCCTGTCATTCTGGGAGAATAAGTATTCCCTCCATCCTGCCTCCCTGCATCCTGCAGAACAGCAGGATTTGCTGCAGTTCAGGATGTTCTCTGTGTTCTCAGAAGAACTCCCTGCAGTTCAGTAGTCTGTGGTTTGTTTCTGTACTTCCAGAAGTTCTCATGACAAGGGCCTTGTTAATTTTCATTAATCATCATCATCACCATCATCCCAGGAGAGCTTTTCAACCAACAGGAGGTGTGGAGAAAGGGTTTCACTCAGCGCTGTAGGAGTGTGACCCAAAGGCAGAATTCAGAGCCAGTAGCTACAGCTCTGATGTTCCTGTCTGGTTTGATTCCATCAGCAGAGCTCTTGCTGCCATCACAACGGGTGGGCCAAGGCCTGGCTCGAGCCAGCCCCCTGAGGCCAGTGCCCAGTGGTTTGTTGTGTGTTTCAGTGACGAGCCGGTGGCAGACATCGAGGGACACAGCATGAGAGTGGCCCGTGTGATGTGGCACCCGTCCGGGAGGTTCCTGGGCACCACCTGGTACGGGCACCTCGAGTGGCTTCCAGAAGTGACCATGGGCTGCCCAGCTGGTGGCCCTGTGGTGCCAGGGCTTGTCCACAGCAGGGCAGGGCTTGGCCATTCGTGACCACAGCTGGGCTGTTGCAGTGTCAGTGACAGCAGGTCACTGGGGCTCCTCTCCCTGCCCCTGTGTGAGATACTGTTGGGCTCCAGCTGGAAATAAAATGCCCCCAGAGTTGGTGAAATATCCTGTAATTCTCCCTGGAGTTACATGGAGAGCAGGGGGAACGGCCTCAAGTTACACCAGGGAGGGTTTAGGTTGGGTATTGGGAAAAATGTCTTCCCAGAAAGGGTGGTCTGGCACTGGCACAGGCTGCGCAGGGGTGGAGTCACCATCCTGGGAGTGCTCAAAAAACATCCGGATGTGGCACCTGGGGACGTGGGTCAGTGGTGAATGGGGTGGTGCTGGGTTAACAACTGGACTGGGTGATCCTGGAGGGCTTTTCCAGCCTGAATGACTCCGTGGTTTAACAAGGGCTTTGCTCTTGCAGCTACGATCACTCGTGGCGCCTGTGGGACCTGGAGGCCCAGGAGGAGATCCTGCACCAGGAGGGGCACAGCAAGGGGGTCTACGACATCGCCTTCCACACCGACGGCTCCCTCGCGGGCACGGGGTGAGCCCCCCTCGGCTCGGGGAGTGGGAAACGTTACCAGGGCTTGCTGTGACCAGAGATTTCTGCTGGGGGAATGGCTTCCCACTGCCAGAGGGCAGGGCTGGATGGGATATTGGGAAGGAATTGTTCCCTGGGAGGGTGGGGAGGCCCTGGCACAGGGTGCCCAGAGAAGCTGTGGCTGCCCCTGGATCCCTGGCAGTGCCCAAGGCCAGGCTGGACATTGGGGCTTGGAGCAGCCTGGGACAGTGGGAGGTGTCCCTGCCCATGGCCAGGATGATCTGTAAGGTCCCTCCCAGCCTGACCCAGTGTGTGATCCTGTGATTCCAGAGGCCTGGACGCCTTTGGCCGGGTGTGGGACCTGCGCACGGGACGCTGCATCATGTTCCTGGAGGGGCATCTGAAGGAGATCTACGGGATCAACTTCTCCCCAAACGGGTAAGGAGGGAGCTGGCGCTGATGTGGGAGCTCTGGGTGCAAACCCCACTCCCTGAACACTGCTCTCCCTCTCCTCCCTGGCAGGTACCACGTGGCCACGGGCAGTGGGGACAACACCTGCAAGGTGTGGGACCTGCGGCAGAGGAAGTGCATCTACACCATCCCTGCCCACCAGAACCTGGTCACCGGCGTCAGGTTCGAACGTGAGTCCCTGCTGCTCCCTGCCCTGCCCCGCCAGCAGCTCAAACCCGCACCTGCAGCTCAGGAAGGCCTGTGCTGCTGAGCAGAGATGCCAGGGTTTTATTTGCAAGTCTCACTTCTCCCCTTTTGTCTCCTCCTGTGCAGCCAACCACGGGAATTTCCTGCTCACGGGCGCCTACGACAACACGGCCAAGATCTGGACCCACCCCGGCTGGTCCCCGCTGAAGACGCTGGCGGGGCACGAGGGGAAGGTGATGGGCCTGGACATCTCCCTGGATGGGCAGCTCATTGCCACCTGCTCCTACGACAGAACCTTCAAGCTCTGGACAGCCGAGTAGCTCGGAGGGGCCGGCTGTGGACTGGGCTGGAGACGTTCATGACTTGCGGTTGCTTTTTTACATTAAAGAAAAAAATAGGAATCAGCAATTCCAACGTGTTACTGCAGCTGCAGTCATGGCTGCTCTGGAGTCTGGGTGTGTTTGGAGCACCAATGTTGGCCAGGGCTTGGCTGGAGTCAAGTCTTGGGGGTTTTCCCAGTTTTTGGACTGTTTTTGTACTGCAGGTTCCACTTTCTGCTGTAATTTTGATCCATGTACTTCCACCCTCCCTTCCAAGTTCGGCTCCCAGATGTCCTCCAGACATCTGCAGTAACCACAGAGCACCTCAGGTTTGGTGTGCGGGTCAGCCTCTGTCACTGCCCTTCTCATTCCTTTTTGGTAGGAGTGTGACTTCAAACTTGATTTGCATTCAGAGGGAGAGGCAGTGGTGCCCTCCTTCCCTTCCCCTGCCTCCACACGGGTGTCTCTGGATGGAGATCTTCATCCCCCTGGCTTTGCTTACAGTCGATGTCCAAGGCCAGGGAATCTTTTCTTTTCCAGGTACCACCTTGTGTCCTGCTCCTTGAGCTGTCCCATGGACTGGGCGTTGCAAATCCATGTCAGCATCTCCTGTTTAGGGTTTGCTGTGTGAGGTCACTCAGTGTAGGATTGTCTTGTTCTGCCCTACCCTGGGGAGAGCTTTTGTACTTGTTCTTAAAATTGAGGTTTTGCAAATGTTGTGCCCTGGAAAATCTAAACACGTTTTGAATTTGTGTCCTGGGCTCTGGGTCTGACAAGGAATGGAGAAATTACAGGAATTTCACAATGCTCAGTTTGATTTGTGCTGGTGTAAGAAACAGCTGAGGAGGGGTGAGGTCACTGGGTTTGTTCAGCCTGGGGAAGGGGCGGCTGAGGGGAGACCTCAGCAAGGGCTGCAGCTCCTCCCAAGGGGCAGCTCCCACCTCTGCTCTCTGTGACCAGGGACAGCACCCAGGGAACGGCTGGAGCTGGGCCTGGGAGGGTCAGGCTGAGATCAGGGAAAGGTTCTTCCCCCAGAGGGTGCTGGGCACTGCCCAGGCTCCCCAGGGAATGGGCACGGCCCCGAGGCTGCCAGAGCTCCAGGAGGGCTTGGACAGCGCTGCCAGGGATGCCCAGGGTGGGGTTGTTGGGGTGTCTGGGCAGGGCTGGGGTTGGACTGGATGATCCTGGACTTCTTGTGATTGAATGAAAACCTTCAGGAGTAAAGAGAAGATGGATTCACCTGCCTGGTGTCAGCTGGAGAGCAGCTGTCTGTTCCTTGGGAGCGTGAGGACAATTCCTTCCAGGGAAAATACGATGGAATGAGAGGCCAGCAACTAACACAGAGGAATTATTTAATTGCAGTCTCTGGTCTGAGCCCAGGTCTGGCTCTGTGTGCCCAGCCTGGTGCTCAGGTATCTGTTCCTTGGTCCTGGCATCTCATCTCCTCCCTCTGCCCATCCCGTGCCTCTGGCTGCAGGGAGGCTTTGTGATGAAAATGCAGGAGGTTCAGTCAGGAGCAAGAGCTTGGCCTGAAGGCTCCCAGAGTTTGGCTTTTCTCCTGGACATCCCTGGTGCCTCCCTGCCACCCCCAAACCAACCAGCAACTCCCCCAGCTCCTGCTCTCACATCCCCGCTCCACAGGCACAGAGTCCCTGCTGCCCACGGCCAGGAGAGCTCTTGGGGGTCACGTCCCCTCCTGGCACAGTCTCTGCCAGGGGGTTCCCGTGCTCAGAACGCTGCCACCTCCTCCTGGCACAGTCTCTGCCAGGGGGTTCCCGTGCTCAGAACGCTGCCACCTCCTCCAGGGCGGGTTCTGCGCCGCCGCTGAGGCGGAGCACGTGGATGCCGGAGTTGGAGCTGGCACAGAGCAGGGTGGAGCTGTCGCAGGCGGCCAGCGAGGCCAGCGGGCCCGAGCCCTCGAGGCACAGCGTGGCCAGGCAAGCTGCAAGGGAAGGGACAAGGGAGGGACGCTGGGTTTGCTGAGATGAGGCACGGCCACACCGATCTCCCCCCTCCAGGCTCTGCTCGCTGCTGCCCTCCCTGTCCTGGGTCCACACATCCAACGCTTTGGGAAGTGCCCCCTGGAAGAGAGGCCCTCACCCCTGTGCACTGCCCAGGCAGGCAGTGGCTGACAGGGATCCACACTGGCGTCAGGCTCTGCCCCTCCCTGGGAGAGGAAGCAGGGCTGGATGGACCTGCAGACCCCCCCTGGGCAGAGCTGCAGGGACACACCTTTTTCTCCCAAAATTAACAGTTTTCCCAAGGGCTGTGCTATGCTCACCATGCAGTTTTGATGACTCTCCAAAAGGGAAAGAGAAATAAGATTTACAATATCCAGTGCCACGTGAGCCTTTCTGTTTGTGTCTGTTATTAAACCCCCGAGACAGTTTGTGAGACATCAGCCTGAGCTGCAAACAATGCTGCACGTGGCATGGACCCACAGGCAGCTGCCTCTCCTGATGCCCTGCACCCTTCCCAGAGCAGCTGGATTATGGCTCACCCAGCTGGGAAGGCAAGAGGATCCAAGCTGCTGCCAGCCCTGCAGCCACCCTGGGTGCACAGGCCCCAAGCAAAGGAACAGGCAAGAGAACAGAAGCTCCTTCTCTGCAGGAGAGCCTCAGGTTTCTATTTTCATCCCATCTTAAATAAGTTCCCTTGGAGAGGGGCTTAGCCCTGGGAGTGTCTAATGCTGTGAACCTGAACAGCTTCCCAAGAGGTCTCTGCCTGCAGCACAAGGGTTACTAAGAAGCTGCTGCCGTGGCAGGACTGGGCAGGCAAACAAACCCCTTTGTGTCCAGCTCAGGGAGGGACTCAGCCTCACCACCAGGTTTATTCCCCAAGTGCCCACGATTCCCCTTCAAGAGGACAATCAAAATGAGGGTGTTGGCTGAGCAGCCCTCTGTTCTCCAGCACAACTTCTGTTCCTTACAACTTCCTACTTGTACCTGCAGAAATCTCTGGAGTTCCCCTGTTCCTTTTCCTTTTTATCATTTGTCCTTTCATGGCTTAACTTGGATGTACCTTTGAAAGCTGCTTGGTAATTCTTCCTTTTAGCTGAGCGAGGCCCCCTGTCATCTCTCACACGCAACTCCTTCATGCTCTGGGCCATTTCTCCCCCCTGCCCTGCCACTGGGGTAAACTCCAGAGACTGCAGCAGTCACCCTGCCCATCACCACCAGGAGACAGAAGTGAGGGAAGTGGGTTTGCTATCCAAGAGAAAGGAACAGGGAGTGGGCAGGAGCCTCCCCTACCTGCAGTGTCTTGGTCCCAGACCTTCACTGTGCTGTCGCTGGAGGATGTGGCAATGCTGGGGGCGAGCGCTGGGCCCCGGGGCAGGAAAACACACGAGGTGGTGGTCTGGAAATGCCCTTTGTACTCACACACTCGGCCCCTGGTCTGCCTCAGGTCCCAGAGCTGCAGGAAATAGGCAGTGTTAGAGCCCAGCTCTGCCAGCACGGAGCTGTTTTACCAAGACAGGAAGGTGGGTTGGGACAAAGAGCTCCTCGCCAGTCCTCAGAGTACCCTGGCTACTGCCCTTGTCCCTGCTCGTGCTCACAGTCCTGGAGAACACCAAAGCCTGAAGGATTTTCACCACTGGTGACTGAGCACATGTCCACACCCATTAGAGCCAACAAGCTAAGACCGTGCAGGCAGATAAGAAGTGTCCAGCCTGCTCCCATCCTCAGCCCTGCCCTCCCTGGGACGGGATAGTTTCATCCTCTTGATCCCCACACAAAGGGCTGAGAAGCTGCAGGATTGAATCCCTGGTTTGGAAACACCTGGAGCAAGGGGTCCCTTACAGGCTTTCTGCAAGAACCTTGTGCTCCTCAAAGCCATCCGTTGTTTTTTCCCTGTGAGTTTTGCTGAAATGAAATTCCAGACTGGTTTGGGGTGGAAGGGACCTTAAAGACCATTTTGTTCCAACTCCCTGCCATGGGCAAGGACGCCACTCACTAGATCAGGTTGCTCCAAGCCTCATCCCACCTGGCCTTGGACACTTCCAGGGATGGAGCAGATCCCAGTGCTTTAATCAGGCAGAATAACTGCTGATACTCTCTGAGCAGAACTTCCCAAATGGACAGGCAGGAAGGCCCTGGCTGGTGTCACCAGCACAAGGCCAAGGCAGTGGGAGCACTCAGACCCTTGAGCACCGTGTGCTGCTCCCCCTGTAAGCCATGGACACAGAGGGAAAGGGAGCAGGGAGCAGGAGCCCAGGCCTTGCAGCCCTGTCACTCACGGTGGCCTCGGCGCCGTGGCCGGCGGAGCCGCTGCTGCTGCTGAGGCAGTACCGCCCGTCCTGGCTCACGTCACAGCACGTCTGGATGTGCTGCTTGGCCGGGAACGTGTGTGCCACCTGCAGCTCCCGGCTGTCCCACACCCTGCAGGGAACAGCAGAGGCCAAGGACACCCTGAGGCACCGTCGCCACCGTGGTTTCCCTCCGTGCCCTCCCGCGCGCCCCGGCTGCGCCCGCGCGCTCTGCCCTGGCTGCTCCCAGGCTCTCCCTGCATCCCTGCATTTATCCTGCTGGATCACTCTCCAGCTTTCTTTCTCACAAATTCTCCTTTTCACCCGCAGTCTCCACCCAGTGCTGCTCCCAGCCCCTCTCCCTGGCTGGAGACTGCACTCCAAGCTGAGCTGGCAGGTGGCTTTTAGCCACACCAGCAGCGGTCGTGACAACCAAGCAAAGAACAGCCCCACGTGCCTCAGACTGTGCCTCCCTTCTCTCTGGCCACAGGGAGAATTTACCTGGTGGTTTTATCCTCTGAGGTCTGGATGACATAAGGCTCCCCAGGAACCCAGCACAGGTGTGTGACCTGCAGAGAGGGAAGGATGAGCAGGAGCCACCTCTGTGTGCAGCCCAGGCTGTGTCTGCCCAAGGATGGAACCACTGAGCTCCCATCCTCTCCCTCCCTGTGCTGGGCTGGGAGCTGGAAATGCTGGATGAAGACATTTTCTGCTCCCCTGCCAGGTGCAGTCCTGGGGGGGTTACTGGGGGTGACAGAGGCTGGGAGGTGCCAGCAGCTCAGCAGCCACAGAGCCATGGGAACAGGGACAGGCACAGGGGGTGGTACCCACAGCAGCTCTGGGCTGCTACAGGAGGGAATGCAGCCCCATGCACAGGGCTTCTTCAGCCTGGAGAAAAGGAGGCTTGGAGGGATCCTCTTGCTCTCCATAACTCCCCGGCAGGAGGGTGCAGCCAGGTGGGGGTCAGGCTCTGCTCCCAGGGAACAAGCATTGAGAAGAAACGGCCTCAAGTCGTGCCAAGGGAGGTTTAGGTTGGATATGGGGGAAAATTTCTTTGCTGAAAGGGTGGTCAGGCATTGGCACAGCTGCCCAGGGCAGTGGTGCAGTCACCATCCCTGGAGGGATTTAGAAGACATGCAGACATGGCACTTGGGGACATGGGTTAGGGGTGGCTGTGGCAGTGCTGGGGGCATGGCTGGACTCCATCTCAGAGGTCTTTTCCAACCTCAAAGATTCCATGATTCTATGTGCTTCCAAACAGGTCTGAGAGCATTGATAAACTGCCATAAGCCCCTTGGTACCTTTGTGCTCCTGGGTTTGTTGTGACCTGGAGAAGGGAACCAGCCTCAAGCTGTGCCTGCCCAGCTGCACAGTGTCCCAAGGGCTCCCTTTGGCACCCAGCTCACAGCAAATCCTCTCTGCACGGCTCCATGTGTGAAATAACCATTTAGGCAGGGGGATGTTGGGATGGGATTGGAGGAACCAGCAGATCCTACCAGATTCCTGGAGATTGCAGCTCTGCCCAGACACTCCCCGGTCTCGGTATCCCACTTGCACACGGTGTTGTCCCGGGAGCCCGTGCACAGCTGGGAGGCATCTGCAACCACAAGTTAACATCAGAAACAAGGCAGGAAACGCTGGGGACTCCCTGGGGACTGGGAATGTGTTGTCCCTCACCTGGGCTCACAGCCAGTCCAGTGACAACCAGGTCATGTCCTGGGAAGTGCTGGCTTGGCCCCGAAGCCCCGTGAAGCTCCCACATCTTCACTGTCTTGTCCCGGGATGCGCTGAAGACTCTGCTGGAGTCAAGGGCTGAGGTGACCTGCCAAGGGGCAGAAGGAGAAGCTGCTCATCCTCCCACCCAGGTCACAGGGAGAGCACGACTCTGCTGCTGTCCTGCCACAGCCCAAGACACGCAGGAAGGTGTCTGGAGAGAGCCTGGCCTTCCAGCTCCGTCCCTCATCCCCTCAGAGCCAGGGAGCGGGATGGTGGATGGGTGCTCTGAGGTCTTGCTCTTAGAAACCATTCATTTTATAGGAAAAACTTCCCTACAAACTCAAATGAGCCCAGGGCAGAGTTGCTTTGAGCACTGAGGTGAACAAAGCCCCCTTTGTCCCTGCAGTACCCACAGCCCAGGGGACCCGCTGGGGCTGTCCCCAGGGGCCACACCACACACAGCTACACCTCCTCTGCACATCTGCTCTCCCAGGAGCCTGCTTGGCTTTGTCATCCCAATCCCAGAAAGGAAATTAAAGCCCTCCTATTCCCAGAATCCGCCAGCTATGGTACACAGTATGGGTATTCCCAGAATATATCAGCCAGGTATGGCTGATTTGTGGAATAATGTCAAGTCTAGCAGAATGAGACTCGAAGAAAAGTGAATGGCATCTCTGCATCAAAAACTTGTAATTCATCCTGAGCTTTTGCTACACAGTCTCTTGGAGGGAAAGACAAGCTCACATCCAGACCTCCTGCAGCCCTGTTTAGTCTGCATGCACCACTCCGTGCTGCTTCCCAAAGTATCTGCTGGGACCTTGGGAAAAACCTGACGTGTTCTGATCGCAGAATCATGAATCCTTGCTGCTCACCAAGTCCAACCATCCCCAGCTGGACACCAGGAATACCCTGATCCCACCTTCTGTGTGGATGACAAACCAGTGCTCCATCATTCCTGGCTCCCCAGCTCCTGAGGGAGACCCGGCGCTCTCACCTTGGTGACCTCGCGCTCGTGGCCGAGGAAGCGGCGCAGGGCAGCCCCGGACCTCCAGCTGGACACGGCCACGCTCTGCAGGGACAGGGACAGGGACAGGGACAAGGGTCAGCACGAGAGCAGGGCAGGGAGGATTCTTCACATCCTTGGTTACGTCATACCAAGGCTCGTGCACAGTCCACAGGACAGGGAACAGGTTCCTCTGGTTTTCAGCTCCTAGAGCATGTACAGCTGTCCTTAAAGCCAGGTGATGTAAGAGTCAGCCCAGCGATCCCAAGCCTAAGTGGGAGCATTTGATGTGATATGAGCTCTGGAGAGGTTATAAAATTTGATTCTGTGTGCTTCAGTGCGTGCCCTCACTCTAAGCTCATTTTTCCTCTCTAAATCCAGGGACCGACACAGTCACCACCCACGGAAATGTTCAAAGCTCACATTTCACTCTTATTTTTGAACCCACTGATACATTTCCCTGCCCCAGGGGATACCTCACCTTATCCCTTCCTCCTGACACACACAGGTCTGGTTTGAGAGCAGCCACGGAGGTGACAGCGTCGGTGTGAGCGGGGCTGTGCTGCTGGGGGGCACCAGCGGCTCCCGTCTGTCCCACGGAGCCGTCGGCCCTGCAGAGGAACAGGGACAGCAGTGGGAGCTGCAGGGGGCTGGGAGGCGAGGTCAGGTGCCATTCCCTGGCACCAGGGTCTGGGGGATGGCGCCTCTGGCATCTTGTGACTGAACAACATCTGTCCTAGAAAGCCAGAGAGAGGCTGTGAGTGAGACGGAGCAGACACAACAAAGCAGTTTGGAAATTTGGGCCAAAGAGCCACTCCTGGAGCTGTTCGCCTTCAGATCTCTGCCTCAGCCACCACAGAGCACAACCACTGGCCATGGTTATGTGCTTGGCCACTCCTGAGCAACATTTGGGATTTGAAGAAAGAAGCTGAGGAGACTTTAGAAGTGAGGGTTAGAAATAAAAATCTGATTCAAACATCCAATAATGAAATGAAACCCTTGTGCTTGCCATATTCTCTGCTCATTTGTGTTCTCTCTTCTCTCTCGCACCTGGTTTATTAACAAGCCCTGATCTCCCAGCATTGCTTTACCTGTATTTGGTGGTGTGGAAGCTGATTTTACTCTGCAGTTTCCCCATAGCCCTGGCAATGAGCAGGTGGTGGCAGGTGTCACATCAGCACCGTGGGGACATGACCTGTGGGTGAGGGGACACGGCATCACCATAGATCCAGAGAGGGTTTCTCTTTGTTACACAGACAGGATAAGGTGCTGGTGACATGTTATCCACATCCTAACTCCATTCACAGCAAGAAGAAAACCTCAGAGGAAGGGACATCTGGAGGTCCTGGGTGGAACCTTTAGCTTAGAGCAGAGCCAGCAGCAGGGTGAGGTCACTGGGACCTCACACTGAGCTTAAAAATACCCAAGCTTGGTGAGGCCACATCAGGGATGGAGCTGCTGCCTGTCATTCTTTACAATTCCTCTTACTCCTGGATTTGGTCTAGACTCCCAAACATCCTGGAGATCCCAGTTTTTGGATTGGTGAAGGCAAACACCTTCAGACTGAAGCTCGTACAGCAACTGCTGGGACCAAGTGCAGGCATAGGCAGCCCCAGCTCAGCTGAGACAGCCTGGCAATACTTGAAGAGATCTTTCCATGAGCTGAGGAACACTTTGGGAAGAGATCCCATGTCCAGACGCCAATTCCAGGCAAGGCAAGACCATGTGGATAACCCAGATGCATTCAGCAAACACTTGGCCAGGCTGGGGCCAGGCTGCCTCACCCCTCACAGGAGAGGTCAGCACAGCCAGGCCCTGCACCAGCATCCATCCAGGTGAGGAGCAGCATCTGTCCCTCCTGTCCTGACAGGTCACAGACCGAGCAGAAACCAGTCTCAGTGACAGTGAATTGTCACAGACAGTAATTCGCTGCTGCTTAGCTCGAGGCACACTAATTGGATTTAGTCTGGTGGCATCCCCATCTTCCATGGCTGGAGCATTTTGCTAATCAAAATCAGGATAAACCCCCCCCACCTTCTTTTTTCAACAAAAAACTGCTTGAAGGCTCTGCCCACCAAAAGAAAGTGAAAACCAGATCCTGGAAGCACTGAGAAAAAGTGGTTGGGTTTCTACAAAATTCCCTTTCTAATTTTACCCTGACAGCCTTTGTGATTAGCAATTAGTAATACCCAGTTAATCTCCTGCTTTTCTATCCATGAGTTTGCATGTTCCAGAGATGTGAGGAATGATCAATTCCTGAGGGGCTGTGATAATTTGGCAATTTACTCTTTCCATCAGACCAAGTGCCCCAATCGTTTCAGTCCATTGGGAACGTGATTTTTCTCTGACAGTGGGAGAACTCTGGAAGCTGCAAAACAAGATTCTAGGAAAAGCTAAGGCATGAATTCTGAGTTTTTAATTCTGATGGTTACTGCTTCCAACCAGCAGTCAGTTAATGTTCATCCCTACCTGCACATTAGCTGACAGGCAGCTGCCAGGGGCCAGGGGAGGCTGCAGGGAAGGTGGGAGCTCTGTCCTGTGTCTCACTGTGTGCTCCTGCCTCTTCCTCACTGCAAGAAAGAGCAGATTTTTCTGCATCCCGGATGAGAACAGCGCTCAGGCAGGATGTTCACCCAAGGTTTTGCTGTCTGTATCCCAACACACGTTTATCCAGCACCTGCTCCACCACAAAGCTCTAAAAACTCAGGGATCCTACAACAACTGATCCACACAAAGCTTCACTTCCAGCAGCCTGAATTTCACGCTGGAGGATCCCCTTATCCTCCCTTCTCCCCAAATGCACTGCTTGACAGAAATCAAACATTTGTTTTACTCAATTGCTTTTAAAAAATAAGCCATGCTGCTGCCTCCACCTGTCCAGGCTCTGCAGTGAAACCTGTACCGCGGGATAGGGAATATCAGCAACCACAGCAGCAGCACGGAGACCCCAGCAGAGCTGCCCCATCCTCACAGGGGAATGAGCATCCCTTCCAGAAGGGTGTTTGACCGGCTTTGGGGAAAATGGGGGACATCCTGGGTTCCTAGAGCTGGGGGTGACCCCACGGCGGTGGTGGCAGGTCTCTGTGGCTGGGGGTGACCCTGTGGGGTTAAATGGGAGCATCCCGGGTCCCTGTGATGGGGGTGGCCCGGTGGGGGTCAGTGGGAGCATCCCGGGTCCCTGTGATGGGGGATGGTCCTGTGGGGTTAAATGGGAGCATCCCGGGTCCCTGTGATGGGGGTGGCCCTGTGGGGGTCAGTGGGAGCATCCTGAGGGAGCCCCTCAAGAGCCATGTGGGGCAGCCTGGCAGAGGCGAGGCTGGGCAGCCCTCGGGAAAGGTTTGAGAAGACCCGCGTCCCTGTGCGGGGGCAGCCCCGCGGCCCGGCCCGGCCCGGCCCCGCCGAGGGGGCGGGGCCGATCTGGGTGGGCGGGGCCGATGCACCAGACCACGCCCCCAGCCCCGCTGTCCCGCGGCGCGACCCGGACGGGAGCTCGAGCGCGGTGACAATGTGAAGGCGTGTGTCCACGCGGAAAACGGGGAGATTGGTACA
The DNA here is from genome assembly GCA_013397115.1 of Edolisoma coerulescens. Lineage (NCBI taxonomy): Eukaryota > Metazoa > Chordata > Aves > Passeriformes > Campephagidae > Edolisoma > Edolisoma coerulescens. The sequence continues at coordinate 501,864 of VWZW01004602.1, forward strand.
ACGTAGAGAGAAATTATATATATAAATAGAAAAAATAGCGTTCAGTCATAGAATTGTGGGATAAAATGGTTTGGGG
>VWZW01004602.1:502298-513085 GCA_013397115.1 Edolisoma coerulescens
CCTGGCAGGGTGTGGGGTCCCTGGGGCTGTGGGGGGGCGTGCGGGTGTTCCCACGGGGAGCTGGGTTCTCTGGGGAGCCCCTGGGGCGTGCGGGCCCACCCCGGGATGGGGATGGGCGCTCTGCGAGGGGCTCCTGGCCGGTGTGGGGCTGCTCAGGGGTCCCCCCTGGGGAAGGGGCTCTCTGTGGGGTGGTGTAGGCGGGCCGGGGAGGTGTGGGATGGCTGCCGGGGGGCTCGGGGCCATCACCCCGCTGCTCCGTGTCCCAGAACAAGCTCGTGGAGCGGTGCGAGCGGCTCCAGCTGCAGAGCGCGGCCATCGCCCGGCACGTGGACGAGGTGCTGCCTGCCAAGGACCAGGGCGTCCTGGTGAGTCCCTGGGGCTGGCCCCGCCTGCACGGAGCTCGCCGTTCCCGGCAGGGATGCTCAGCTCCCGCGGGGGATCGTCGGGATGCAGCTGTGGAAATGGAGTGCCAGGGTGTGCCTGCAATTCCCGCTTCATTTGCCTAAAAAATGTGCACAGACAACGGTGTGAGTGTACAGCAATCAAACATCCCACTAGGATCGGTGCCTTAGAGTTCCTGGGTTTATTTGTTCCTTGCTGTCACTGAGGATGAGGACAAAGGACAGTGATGGAATCGCAGAATCCCAGACTGGTTTGGGTTGGAAGGAACCTTAAAGACCACCCAGTTCCAACCCCCTACCATGGGCAGGGGCACCTTCCACTATCGCAGGTGGCTCCAAGTTCTGTCCAGCCTGGCCTTGGACACTTCCAGGGATGGGGCAGCCACAGCTTCTCTGGGCACCCTGTGCCAGGGCCTCACTACCCTCGCAGCGAAAATTTCTTCCCAATATCCCATCTAACCCTGCCCTCTGGCAGTGGGAAGTCATTCCCTCTTGTCCTGTCTCTCCAGGCTCTGGTCCCAAGTGCCTCTCCAGCTCTCCTGGAGCCCCTTTAGACACTGGAAGGGGCTCTAAGTCTTCCCTGGAACCTTTTCTTCAGGCTGAACACCCCCAGCTGTCTCAGCCTGTTCTCATGTTTCTCACCAACAGTGAATCTATGGAGATTTGCTGGGGGACAGGACTCTGGTCCCTCGCAGGTTGTCACTTAGGTACCGGGGCTGGCTGAGGAGGCAGTGGGCAGGTCTGGGACTGGTATCATGCCAGGTGCTGTGGCCTGGGCTCAGTTAACAGAGCAGCACTAATGGCTGAGCCCATGGAGAGCCAGCAGAAGCAGCTGGGGCTCTTCTTGGGGCTGGAGCAGGGCTGATGCTCCTGCTGTGTCCTTGCCGTGGCAGAGCGCGGCCAGCGCGGCGCGGGAGCTGGTGGTCCAGAGGCTGCTCTTCGTGGGGAAGGCCTGTGAGAACGAGGAGCAGCGGCTGCTGGAGAGAGTGCACGCCGAGGAGGAGCGGGCGCACCAGAGCATCCTCACCCAGCAGGTGCACTGGACGGAGGCTCTGCACAAGCTGGGTGCCCTCCGCACCTACCTGGTGGACATGATCACCAGCCTGGATGACCAGGGCCTGCTGGTGAGTACTGAGGGTCAGGCAGCCCAGAGCTGACCTGGACTTTTTGTTACGGGGTTTAAATGTGGTGTTCAGCAGCTGCTGTGCTGACAGCAGGGAGGCAGAAGTGGACAGGATGTACATTTACAGGTCTGGCTGAGGGAACCTCCTTGACCTGGTCCTAATAAGCCCCTGTGGTTTCCTGGTGGCTCCTAGAGCATCTGCTCTGCCCGATCCTGCTCTTGCTTGCAGTGAGGTCCAGAACCACCCAGGCTCAGGTCTCCAAGCTCCAGGCTTGTAGCTGCCCTTAGGCTGGACAGCCAGGACAGCTCTGGGTTGAGAGCTGCTCTTACAATAGTTGTGCCACCAGTTTTCTGGTGTCTAGTTTTAATCAAAACTGACCCTTGGAAGCACCTGCAGCTCTGCTGGAAAGTCCCTTGTGTTGCCTGGCTTAGCCCTGTCAGGGATATTTGCCGTGCACAGCAGCCTGTGCTTCCCCTCGCTCAGTTCCTTCTCTGGTTATTGAATCATCTGGGTTCACCCAAGTGATTCCTCTCATTTTAGATGTGAGCAGGTCTGCCCTGCACCACCATGCTCAGCCTCTGCTTCCCACGTGTAACTTTGTGAGGAGGGGAACTTGGCTTGGAAAACAGACCCAATCCCCTGGAAAGAGGGCAGGTGTTCCTTAGGTGGGAAAGGCGGTTTCTGTCTCAGTGTGCTGGGCTGTAGCTGCAGCATAAAGAGGAGAGGCTGGAGAGCAGGATCCATCAGCTGCCTATGGCAGAGAATGGCCACACACTCTCAGTTTCTCCTTTTGGAGGGGAATTAGGGGATCGTGTGTTCTCCCCCTTGGATTGTTGGTGGTGGTACTTGTGCCTCTCTGGAGTCAGCACGGGCCGTGCCACAGGGAAGCTGCAGGCATGCAAAGTGCCCTGCTTGGATTTGAACAGGGATCAGGTATTTTCTTATCACTTTGCTGTATCTTGAGAATGCCTCATGCCCAACAGGCACAGAAACAAGTGGGACTGTCCACGAGGTCACCTGACTCTTGGCTTAGTCCCTCTGCAGCCTCCCCCCTTTGCTGAAAGCCCTGGGGTTGTTTGGTGGGAGCACAGGCTGTTCCTGCAGCCTGCCCTGGTGGGGTGGGGACAGCAGACAGTGCCTCCAGCCAGTCCCACTCATTTTCTGAGTCGGGAAGTGGGAAGTGCTGCAGCTGCAGAAAATGGATGTTGGATGCTCCTGCTGCTCCCCAGGGCTGGTGTTGGGGTGAGGGGTGGCTTCTCTGAGTCAGGAAGGGGAACACTGCTCCGTGGGTCCCAGGTTTGCTGTGTTTGGGGTGCCATCTGTGGGGATTTCAGCTGTGATGACTCTTTCTCTCCTTGTCCCCAGCGTGCAGAACAAGAGATCTTCGAGAGGTCAGTACCCGGCTGCTCCTGGTCCTTTCCCTGCTCCTGCTCCACACCTGCATCCCCACAGCTCCCGTGCTGCGTGCCGTGCCTCAGGCACCCCATGACACCTCTTTTGTCCCTCGTGCTGCTTTTGTTGTGGACGAGGACAGAGCGCAGAGATGCCAGCGTGGCCTCTTGCCTCTGCTCCATGTGCTGTGCTGCACCTGGAGATGCTTCACGTGCTTTGCCAGAGCAGCAGTCCTTGCTTATGGGAGAACTTCTGCAGCTCCTCAGGAAACCACAGGGCTTGCTGGGGGATGGAGCAGGCCTGTGCCAGGCTGTTGGCAGGAGATGGGGTGGTCTGTGCTCCGTGCTGGGGGTGGCTGGCACAGCATCTCCCCAGCTCTGCACGGGCAGGCAGAGCCAGGTGCAGGTGTCAGTGTCCCCAACAGCCCCATTGGTGACACTGGGCTGCCCTTCCTGAGGAGGCACCTTGGTGGCTGTGTTTGTATTTAATCCATTTAATTTTATTTAAGTTATTTTTTTTTGTGACTGCTGCACTGTGCTGCCCAGAGGGCCTGTGGGGGTATTTGTGCCTGTGCAGAGTAGGGAATGTGCCACAGCACATCCCCAGCAGCCTGTGCCACAGCCTGTCCTCACAACCATGAGTTCTGTGGGTGCTGCAGGCCACAGGAGCCAGAAAATCCCCTGGCTCTGGGCTGGGTGAAACCTGGTGGCCTGGCTTGCTCTGTGCTCAGACCGTGGGGCTCTGGCAATAGAGGGAAATCTGATTCTCTGCCTGTTCCTTGTGTTCCCCTGGTACCCTGGTGGCTGCTCTCAGACACATTTATTTACCCTGTGTCTGCTGAGTGAGGAGCTGTTGACTCAGGCTGCTGGGATGTGTTTTACAACACTGCAGCCCTTTCACAAGGAGCTGTAAGCAAAGCCAACCGAAAGTATCACTCAGGGTGAGAGCTGGCCCAGACACCCCTGCCATGGTCTCCCTGCAGCCAGAGCTCCTCTTTAACCTCTGCCATACCTCCTCATGGTCTTTATAAACACCTCCCAGCACAATAAATCATTGTATTTTGAAACAACTCTTGTTTTCCTTTGCTAGGACAGAGGTGGCGGAGGGAATCTTGGAGCCACAGGAGTCCCTGAAGTTAAACTTTAATCAGACCTGTGTTCAGAGTCCACTGCTGCATCGACTGTGGGCCTCTGCTGTGCTCTGCAGCCTCACAGGTCAGTGTCTCGCTCACATCTCACGTGCTCCAGGGATTCCTGCACCCTCACTCGTGTTGTGCCCAAAGAAACGCCCTCGTGCTGGGTCAAAACTTCCTCATGCTGTGTCCTGCCCCTCTGCTCTCCCAGCCCCTGCTTGTTTCTTGGAGGCCTCCATTCAGGGAGGCAGCAGCAGCTGTGGGAGGTTTAGGGGGAGCAACAGCTCCAAGCAGGCTGTGGCTCAGGGAAGAAGGGGAGTTTGAAAGATTGTGTGTGTTTTATCAGCTCTGTGGCTTTAACGTCGCGTGGTTTCTTTGGCTGTTTCCTGGGTCTCTTGGTGACAGCACTGAGGCTGATGCTGCTGGGGGAATCTCTGTCACACAAATCTCTGTTCACAACGTTTAGCATTGGGCTGCTGGGGACTTTGAGAGGGTGATTTCATCTGTGGGGTGTCTGTGAGACTCTGACCAGCGCAGGGAGCAATGAGTAGATGCAGCAGCTTTCTGATCACAAGCTGAGGTTGTGGCTGTGCACGAGCTGGTGGTTCTAGAGGTGCTTGTGCTCTGGCTCAGCTCCTGCTGTACAGCTGAGGCTGCACTGGAGGCATTTGCCAGGCCCCTGACGGGCTCTGGGACTGGTTTACCTGGTTGGTGCTGGCTGTGTTGAGCAGGGAAAGACGTTTTTCTTCCGGCTGTGATGTGCTTGGCTGGCTGGTTGTGAAATGTTTGCTTTTCCTCTGGCTTTCAGTCTGTTGTTAAGAATATTTCAAATGTATTTTTTGTTTCTCAGAGATGGCAACGTCCTTTGTAATTTGCCTTGTGAACAATCCCTAGGGTGGTTTTTCCAAACTGCTTTCTGCTTATCTTGCCATGATTCTGATCAGCTGTTTCCAGTTTTTCCCTGTTTCCAGGCCTCTCTCCAAGGTCTGCACTTCAGGCTTTCATTGCTCTCATGGTTTCAAGTATTAGCTTGAGAATCTGTGCCTACCAAGCACTATCATCATGTGTTTCTTCTGCTGCAAACTCTGTTTTCGCTCTCCCCTTGTGATTCACTTCCCTCTTTGGAATCTGTGAGTGCTGGCAGTCCTGGAAAGTGTCCCTGCAGGGGGTTGGGGCTCGGTGAGCTTTAAGGTCCCTTCCAACCCAAATCACTCTGTGATTCTATGCCAGCCCCTGCAGTGGTGCATTGACAGTGTCACACAGAATCCCAGAGTTGTTCAGGTTGGGAAAGACCTCCAAGACCATCAAATCCAACCTGTGATCACCACCTTGTCACCCAGCCCAGAGCACTGACTGCCAGGTCCACTCATGCCTTGGACACCTCCAGGGATGGTCATTCCACCACCTCCCTGGGCAGCCTCTTCCAGTATTTACCAGCCCATTCAGTGAAGAAATTCTTCCTGAAAGAATCAGTCGAGCAGGTTCTCAATGTTCAGAGCCATGGAGTCAAGCAGGAAGCCTTTCCCTAATTTTCTTGTGACATGGAGTTTTTCAGGATTCCTCTCCCAACAGCATCCTTGTGAAATGTAATGACTTTAAGGCATTTGATTCTTGTGGTGGGTGTGCTGCTGCATTGGTTACACAGGAATTTCATTCTGTTTGGGTTTTTTTGAGTGTGTGGTTACATTTCACATGGCCTTACTGCATGCTGAGGATGCCTGGTGTATCCTGGTGGATCTCTGCAGTCCACAGTCCACCCTCGACCAAGCCTTAGAGATTTATTATTAACTGCAGTGGTCTGAGCTTTCCTTAGGACACAGGAATGTTAAGTGTCACTCTGTGGTCCTTTCTCCCAAAGGCAGGTGAGCAGGTGGCTGTCTTGTTTATGTTTGAAAACAGAAAATTCCAAGCCTTGATGGCTCACTCCATAACCTCTCAAAAGCTTGGAAAGCAGCAGCAAAAGGGCCTCCGTTTCACTCTCAAAAATAAACAGGATTCCTTTGATGCCTTCACTTGGCATCCAGGCTCCTGCATCACTTCTGTCTGGGGCTGGCAGCTTCTTCCTTACACCACAAGATGATGTCAATCTGGCACTGTTTTGGGAGGGATCTCAGTTCATGGGAACTCGGATTTTTAAAAGCAGTCAGATGTGCTGCAGCTCACACGAATGTGCTTCCCAGAGCTGTTAACCATGGGAATTTATTGTCCCAGTATCCCTCATGTCCCAAGGCCACCCTGATGGATACAGGACACCGAGGGCAAGGTGAATTCCTGGTGGAACCATTCATCAGGATTGTATGTTAAAATCCAGATTTAATCATGACAAAACACTTGTGTGAGGGGCAAAATTTGCTGATCTGAATTACTCTGCTGTTCCTTTGCCAGCACTTCCCCTCCCTCAGATGCTCCCCTGGAGCTGCAGTTCCACAGCAAAGCATCGTGGCTGTCACTGGGGTGGTGTTTCCCTGCACAGACCACCAGAATGCAGCCCTAGGTTAGCTGTGAGTTGCACAACAGGAGGTTTGGTGCCCTCCTTCTGCCAGAGGAAGATAAAGTCTGGTGCTGCTCTTTTTTCTATGAATTCAGAGCAGCCTTTGGCTTCCTGGAAAGCCGCCCTGCACCCAGCAGCGTGGGCAGCCCCAGAACCCTGTGGAGAGCTCAGGTTTGGCTGCTGTGTGGGGAAATAAATCATCAGATGAATGAGGCTGGCAGCTCCTGCTGAAGGAAGTGCTGGCTTCAGCTCCTCTTTGGGCTTACTCTTGCTTGCAATAACTCCTACCTGACATGCACAGGTGTGTGGCACTGACTTGCAAAGGGGTAATTCAGCCTTGGTTCATCTGCCAGGGAGCACCTGGGCACGTGCAGCCCGAGGAAACCCTGGAGCATTGCTGCTGCTGCTGCTTCTGGGTGCTGTTTGCTGTTAGAGGGATGCTGATCTGGGTCCTGGAGCAGGTTGGGCTCTGGGATGACCCTGTTCAGGTCATCCTAAGGTTCTTTAAGGGCTCATCCTGCTGGATGCTGAGCAGAGGGTGTTGGGCAATGGCTGGTGCTGGCGTGACAGAGTAGAGCTGCTGGCAGGGCTGGGAGAGCCACTGACTCACCCACTCCAGCCCTGTTTCCATGGTGGTTTAAGACCTAAAATGAATGAAGTGAGGGTGGGGGAAGGCAGGGCAAGGAGGGGCACCTGCTGGCAGGAACTGGGTCTCCTTGGGAGCAGGTGAGTCCGCTGGGCATCAGCCTCATCCCTGCTTCACAAATTTAGGGAGTGAGTGACACACTTGTGCAGTTCCACAGTCTGCAGAGCCACTGAGGGGTCTCGGGGAAGCATGCAGCCAGGGCAGGGCACCATGATCTTAGAGGTCTTTTCCAACCTTGACAATCCTAGGATTCCGTGATTTTGAAGTGGTGCAGACCCACAGTGGGTGCAGTGTCCTCTGGCCAGCCTGGTTCACCCCGGGCTGCTGCTGGCTGGGTTTGTGCAGCTGGGCCCCCCCTTCTTTCACAGCAAAGCCCAAATCCAGCCACAGCCATACCACCTCCCCCCACTGCTGCTCCCAGCACCTCGGGGTGGGTTGATCAACACCTGGGGCTTTGTAGCAGGAAAGAGATTTCGCTGCCTGGCCCTCCCCAGTCCTGTTTTTCTGGCTTTGCAGGTTTTCTGCACAAAGCCCTCCTGTTCTTGCCAGGCTCTTGGCTCCCCTGGCTGGGGGAGGAGCAGCCGTGTCCTGCTCACCCACCGTGGGGATGGGGAAAGGACACGAACTGAGATTTGGATCTGTCCCAAAGGCAGGGTGAACCAAACCTGCTGAGTTCTGTTCTGTGGGGAGTCAGGCCAGGGTCAGAGGAAGATGAGCAGGGCTTCTAGTGCAAGGTGGAGAGGTGTCTGGTGAGTGTGGGCTTTGATGAGTCTCTGCCTTGGTCTGGCCCTGGCTGAGAGGAGAAGCTGTGGCACCCAGCCTGAGCCCCCAGCACTGTCACCCAGGGGAGCAGATGGGGCCCCAGGAGCGATGTGTGAGGAGAGGGTGGTTGCCCTTGTGTTTCTGATGGCCATGACTACCTCAGGTGGTGGCCACCAAGTCAGTGCTCACCACGTGGCTTCTCTTGCAGGCTCCCAGGAGATTCACATAGATGAGAAAACCCTGAGCCCCCACCTCAGCCTGGCAGAAGACAAGAGAACCCTGACCTTCAGCCCCAAGAAAGCAAAGGTGGACTCGGACTGCCCCGAGCGGTTTGACCACTGGCCCAACGCTTTGGCCACTGCACCTTTCCACTCGGGGGTCTGTGCCTGGAAGGTCAGTGTGGAGCAGAGCTGTGCCTACAAGCTGGGGGTGTGCTACAGCTCCGTGCCCAGGAAGGGCTCTGCCAACGAAGGCCGCCTGGGCTTCAACGCTGCCTCCTGGGTGTTCTCGCGCTACGACAAAGAATTCCGGTTCCTGCACGCGGGGCAGCCGCAGCCCGTGGAGCTGATCAAGGCCCCGGCAGAGATCGGGGTCCTGCTGGACTTTGCGGGGGGAGAGCTGCTGTTCTATGACCCCAACTCCTGCGCCATCCTCTTCTCCCACCGCGAGGCCTTCCTGGAGCCCGTCTACCCCGTCTTTGCCGTGGCCCACCAGAGCATCTCGCTCGCCCCGTGAGCGCGGCCGTGCGTGACTGTGTGTGCTCTGCGCGCTGCCCGGGGGGAAGGAGCCTGGGCAGGGCTGTGGGCTGTGTACAGGGGCCTTCAGACAACACCTGCCTTCACACCACACCTGTTCCTCCTGTGTTTGCCACAGCTTTCCTCTCCTCCCGGAGCCTGCACCCTGTGCTGGGTGAGGGGTCTGGGAATGCCTGGCTGGGCCAGCTGCTCTTAGGTGAATTGTTTAATTTCTGCCCCACCAAAGGCAGCTTTTCAGCCTGCTGGTGGGCTGGAGAAAAGGGGAAAAAGAGTAAGAGGTATGTATGGAGAAATGGCAGGGAGGAGGCCCGTGGAAAGGGACATACTGTGCTCTACAACTCCCTGACAGGAGGGTGGAGCCAAGGTCAGGCTCTGCTCCCAAGCAACAGCGAAAGGACGAGAGGAAACATTGTGCCAGGAGAGTTTTAGGCTGGATAGTGGAGAAAATGTAACTGAAAGAGTGGTCAGGCCCTGGTACAGGCTGCCCAGGGCAGTGACAGAGTCACCATCCCTGGAGAGGTTTAAAAGGCATTGTGGATGTGGCACTTTGGGATGTGGTTTAATGGTGGCCTAGGCAGTGTTGGGGGAACAGCTGGACTCCATCTTAAAGGTCTTTTCCAGCCTAAATGTGATTCTCTGATTGTCACACAGCTGGAGGCACTTTTAGGAGGAGCTACCCCACTGCAGAGCAGGAACAGTGCAGGGGGCTGTCCCCTGTGGGGGAACCATGCTGGGCCGGGGCCCTGTCCGAGCAGAGGAACAAGCAAAGAGCAGCAGAAGGAAACCAAACCTGAGCGTCCCAAGGGAGTGGGGTTTGAGTGTGCAAACACGGGGGGCTGATGGCAGCAGGCAGGGAGGAAGGAGAGGTGTTGGCCTGGAGTTGAGCCAGGGAAAGGGGTTTAAAATGGTCATCTTTATTTCTCACTATGCAAATCAGTAAAGTTTGTTAACTGGCAGTTCATTAAGTGATACCGCCCAACTCCAGGCTGTTTTGCCCACAGCAGGAGACCTGCAGGCACCTCCTGCCTGCCCACCACTGTTGGGAAGGGGGGGATGTTGGTGAGGTGGTAAAGCTGGGGTACACTGAGGTGTGCAGGGCTGTCCTGGGTGCTGTGTGTGGGCAAACCTTACCTGGGACAGGGCCAGCATTTGCACTGGGGGATGCCTGAGCCTGTCCCCGGGGTGACTGAGAAGGGATAAACCTCAGTGTCTGCCTCCATCTCCTGCCAGAACGAGCCTCTGGATTGACCCAGTCTCAGCCCCGTTAAGGGAAGACACCACTGCTCTCCCCCTTCTGTGGTGCTTTTAAAACCACGAAACACATTAGCAGCACTGCTGGGTGTCAGAAGTGTTTTATTGCATGAACACTCCTCCTGCTCTACAGGCAGCTCGGACTCCCTGCTTTTCCCTGCCCACCTGGCAGCAAGAAATCCCGTGTCAGGACAGTTCAGCGCTCGGCAGCAGCGCTGGACCCCTCCGAACCGCAGCTACCCCTTCTCGATACGAGCCAGGAGGTGGCTGAGCGTGGGCAGGACGTGCTCGGGGGGCACCTCCGGCCCCTCGCCCTGCCCGGCCGCCCGCAGCAGGAAGCTGTGCATGCCCGCGGCCCGGGCTGCCCGGTAATCCCGGCTGTAGTCATCCCCGATGTGAGCCGCCTGCTCGGGGCGGGCCCCGCCGAGCCGCAGCGCCTGCTCGAAGATCCTCCCGTCCGGCTTGGCGAAGCCCGCGGCCTCGGAGGTGAGCACGAACTCGAAGTGGTGCCGCAGGTCGCACTGCGAGAGGATGACTTCCAGCCGGTTGTCGAAGTTGGAGACGATTCCCATGCGGAAGCCGAGCTGGCGGCAGCGGCTCAGGGTCTCAGCGGCTCCCGGCAGCACCTCCCAGTTGTGGGAGCTGCAGAAGTCGCGGTAGAGCTTTTCCGCCAGCTTCGTCAGGGCTGCCTCGTCCTGCACTCCCGAGAGCCTGAAGCTCTGTTTGACGACATCCAGCCACCACTGCCGGGAGCTGAGCCCCTGGCCGTGGCCGTAGTTGGGGAAGCGGCGGCTCTGGGCCCCGTACACCTCTCGGGAGGAGCGCCCCAGAGC
>VWZW01004602.1:528639-591808 GCA_013397115.1 Edolisoma coerulescens
CAGCCTGGGGGGGGGGACTGGCGGAGCCCTGGGGCAGAGCTGGTGCCCGTGGCAGTGTTACCAAAATCCTCCAGAGTCCTTGGGATAAGTAAGACTCCCTCTAACGCTGGCACTGTTAGCGAGTAAGGCATTACTGTATCCTTGCCAAGAGGTGTGTGGCTGACAAAGTTCCAGCCTCCGCACCGACCAGATACAAAACTTATTTATACATTTTTAGCAAACAATTTAATGTTCATTGGTTCTAAGTTACATAATTCTCTTCATTACTCAGTATTCTATCCACTATTGGTTATCAAATTGTCACTCTTCACGCTAATCTGGTCCACATTCTTTTTATCATCTTTTTTCTCAGACAGGGAATCGCCAGCTTTCCAGGCTTTAACCTCTGCCTTTTCTGGTTACTCCAATGCCCTTGAAGGGTCATAAATTTAAGATCCCAGATGTCCAATCTACAGCTCCCTTTGGCTTTGTTTATTGGCTTGGTAGAGTTACTTTTAGCAAACTTGAGGTTTTGGTGATTTAATGATCAAAGTAATTGTAAGAGCCCGTGAAGAAACTTAACTAGTGCTGGCTAAAAGAGGGCACTGCTTACAATTAATTAAAAGAATTAGTTAGGAAAGTTACATCATTTCCAACAGGAAATAACGGCTGTTTTCCCCCACTCTGGTTTCTGGCCTCTTCCCTCGGTGCTGTGTGAGGGCACAGGGCATGTGAGCTCCTCCATCACTGCCCCACTGACCCCATGCCTGGCCTAAACCCTGTAATTCCATGAGACTTTATCCCTGTTGATAACCTGACCAGGTAATTAAGTAAGCTCGNAATCTACAGCTCCCTTTGGCTTTGTTTATTGGCTTGGTAGAGTTACTTTTAGCAAACTTGAGGTTTTGGTGATTTAATGATCAAAGTAATTGTAAGAGCCCGTGAAGAAACTTAACTACTGCTGGCTAAAAGAGGGCACTGCTTACAATTAATTAAAAGAATTAGTTAGGAAAGTTACATCATTTCCAACAGGAAATAACGGCTGTTTTCCCCCACTCTGGTTTCTGGCCTCTTCCCTCGGTGCTGTGTGAGGGCACAGGGCATGTGCCAGTGCCCATCACTGCCCCACTGACCCCATGCCTGGCCTAAACCCTGTAATTCCATGAGACTTTATCCCTGTTGATAACCTGACCAGGTAATTAAGTAAGCTCGGAGTGCAAGAAAGCAGATTAATTAGGTGCTGTGTTGGGGTGATACTTGAAACTGTGAGCGGTGACTGACAGTGCAGCTCTTCCCCATGGAAAATGGGAATTTTCTGTTGTCAAGGGCGGTGTTACTGGTGTGGGCAGAGCTCACAGAAACTCTTGAGCCCAGGAAAAGGTGACTGTGGTGGACACAGCGCCGTGCTGGGAGAAGCTCATACTGAGCACACGAGGGCCAGGCCTGTGTGAGCCCTGTTCCAGTTCCAGTGACGGGATTAATAAATGCCATCCCTGCGTGTACAAATCATGTCTGAGTTTTGGTTTTATGTCCTTTCCTGTGCTCTGTTGTTAACCCCGGCTGCTGTGTGTCCCTGTGGCAGTGCTGGCAGCGGGCAGGGTGCACTCCCACCGTGGCAGATTGAGCTGTCGTGACAGGGACCGTGCCACACTCGGCTCCTGGACACGCTGGTGGCGCAGAGCTCTTGGAGCCCTTGGGAGCCGCTGCTGCTCATTTTGGTTTCTGTTTTTTAGAGCGTGAGGTGGTTTTGTCCATGAATTGAGAACCAAGCGAGGCGGTGGTGTGGGGCTGCCTGGGGAAGGGGTGGGATGGAGCAGAGCCAGGGATGGGGCTGCCCAAATCCAGGGATACGGCCCAAAGCTGCCCCACTCACCAGCAAAGCTGGGCTGGGACCATCCAGCTCCGTGTGTTCTTGGCACAACAGGCTCTCCTCCTTGGTCACTGGTGTGAGTCTGTGTTTGTTTTTAATTACAATGTCTGGAGGTTGGTACATTGAATTCCAGGAAGGGACCTTAAAGCCCATCCAGTGCCACCCCTTGCCATGGGCAGGGACACCTTCCACTGTCCCAGGGTGCTCCAAGCCCCGTCCAGCCTGGCCTTGGGATGGGATGAAATGAGCTTTAATGTCCCTTCCAGAGTCTGTGATTCTGTTCTATAACTCTGCACTGGTGTCAGGAGTTGAACACTGTGAGCTTTGAGCCCGCAATGAGGGTGGGCACTCCCTTAGCCTGCTTGTTTTTCACAAAATTACACAAAAACGTGACATTTACGGGTTAGCTGCAGGCACAGAGCTTACCCAGCAGTGTTTGTACTCCTCAGAACCCACCGTTAGTACAGAGGGGCTTGAATCTCACCTGACTTCTGTGAAAATGACACTTCAGTATCACTGTGGCCAAAGAAATATCAATACAAAAATACAGATTATTCCGGTGCAGAACAGTCCTTGTGGAACACCTGTACTGTTTCCAGCACTCTCGAAGCCCTGTTATTTTGGATACCATACCAGTCCTGTAAAGAGGAGGCTGTTGATGCAGAAGATTAACCCTTCCTCTCATAAAATCGGGGATGAGGTGTGCCAGGACGTGGTGCCCAGGCGAGCTGACGTTCTGAACTGCAAACCCTTCCCTCTCGGCACTCCCTGGCTCTGCTCGGAATGTTTTGGGGTTGCAGGATTAACTGTGAGGTCTAGAGCCTGAGAATCGTTCAGTGCGTTCCTGACCCCGTGAGTCACTTCACACCTCTCCCCGCTCATTAGTGCTGAGCAGATCCACCCGAGCTGCTGCTGAGAGCCGGCTCCGGGTGACTCAGAGGGACGGGGAAGCGCTCCAGAGAGTCAAAACAAACAACAGGAGACCCAGTGTTCACAGAGCTGAAGGTAAGGACTCAGGGACACATCCCAAACTGGTGTTGGATGAAGGCAGGGACTCAGAGACACATCCCAGACTGGTGTTGGATGAAGGCAGGGACACATCCCAGACTGGTGGGGATGGTTTGCACTTACCAGTTTAAATTTCCTTGGGAGACTGTCCACGACTGTTCTGGTTTTTAAATTTTTTTCCCTTTTGGCTGTGGAAGAAGAATGAACGTGAAACACTTGGCAGCATCCTTTTTAAAAGGAAATAAGCTTTTACTTGGCCATTATAATCTCTAAATTTTTAAGTGCATCAGGCTTTTAACTTAGAGCTAGTGCCTGGGATCATTTCATTTTTCCTTCCCCTAAAGAGAAGCCAGGCTCTGCAGCCAGGAGCCTGGTTCCCAGAGGATGGAGCTGTCCCGTGGAGGTGTCACTCACACCCTTCTCTTCCTGCCTCAGGCCCTCTAAGTTCAGCTCACCTCTGACGAAGGCCTCTGAGTGCAGCCCTTCCACTCCCCAAATATCTTCCTGCCATTCTTTTTTCCACCATAAATGAATTCAGCAGTTTTAACCATCAAAAAAGCGCCAGCCTAAAGTTCTACTGATAGAGTGGACTCTCCTGTGTGACCTCAGGCAGAGACCTGGACAAATCCCATGCACCAGGTCAGGAGCTATTTTCAGCTGCGTGGACCGACTATTGCATTAGCTGTAACTTTGTTATTCCCTCTGGAAAGCGCTTTGGGAAGGAAAGCTGAAGGGTAACCTCTGTGTTACCTTTCCTGGTGCTCGTTCGGGTTTGTGACACCATGGATCTTGCTTCTGGTTGTGCCGTGCTTCAGCCAGAGCCGAGCTCTGCAGCAGGGCCAGGCACTGTCTCACCTGGACAGATGGACCTGCTGCTCTGTCAGGAGAGTGGAGCTCTCAGCTCCGAGGGAAGGGAATGCCTTCCTGAGCATGGATAGTGGGATCGTGGTTAAACAATATAGGCAATAATCAGGCTGTGCTTGGCTAATTGATCCAGAATACCAATTAACCCACAGAGGTGGCTTAAAGGGGCCCCAGTAAGGCTGAGCTAATGGTGTGCCACTACCCCAATGGGATCCAACTCCTTCTGTGTCTGCCAAATGTACATTAAAGTTGACCCTACTGGAGTGGAAAGTCCTTGAACTGAAAATGGTTTGGGGCTGGGCGGCTGTTTTGGGAAAATGTCTCATGTGCCTGCTCTGTTGTTGTGTTCTTCACCTTCTGACATGAAACAGGAACTTTGTCTGACCCAATGGGTCTGCTTTTATTTTCTTCAATATTCTTGAATATTCTTATCTCCTTAGATATTCTTGTAAAGATTCCTCACTGAGAGGGTGGTGGGTCACTGGCACGAGCTCCCTGGGGAAGTGGTCATGGCACCAAGGCTGCCAGAGCTCCAGAAACATCTGGGGGGTGTGATTAGTCGTAGGATTTAATTCTAGTCCTGCAAGGGAGTGGGGGTTGACCATCCTTCTGGGTCCCCTCCAGAGACTCTGTGTGTCTGTTCCCATGCTGGGGCTGAAGGGGGGACTCAGGATCACAGCTGTGGGGAGAGAAAGGAGGCAGCTGCCCTTGGAGCAGCAGCTTCACTCTGGACTAGCTTAATCTGAAGATAAAAGAGCTGGAGAACCTTGGTTTGCTTTGTCCAGCCTGGGAATGGGGCCTCACCACACGACAAAGGAGATCTCTGTCAAGAAAAAGAGAAACGTACCTTTTTTTATTGTGCCCCAGGACAAGGGACAATGGCTCTAAACTGAAGGAAGATACATTTAGTTAGATATTGGGGAGGAATTGTTCCCTGGGAGAGGGGGGAGGCCCTGGCACAGGGTGCCCAGAGCAGCTGTGGCTGCCCCTGGATCCCTGGCAGTGCCCAAGGCCAGGCTGGACATTGGGGCTTGGAGCAGCCTGGGACAGTGGGAGGTGTCCCTGCCATGGCAGGGATGGCACTGGATGGGATTTAAGGTCTCTCCCAGCCCAAACCGGACGAAGATTTGGTGCCAAATGCCAGAAATACTTGATTTTCTGTGAAATTAGTGAGCTAACCTGGCTGACTGGGAAGCAGAGCAGTGTCAGACCCTGGGGAGCAGAGCCCGTGTGAGGTACCTGAGAGGAGAGCTCAGCTATTTCCTGCAGCTCCAGACTGAGCTCTGCAGTCCAGCTCAGGTGACAGGCAATAACTTCCTAAGCTGTTTTAACTTCATTACTTTGATCCATTTGACCATTCTAAGGCCAAAAGCATAATTCCCAAGAGACCTTTTGCTACATGGAAACTGATCTCTTTTATGAGAAGTGTCACTAAAGACCCGGCTTGGTTATTACATTGTTTTTATTGCATTAAAATAAATCAGCAATGGATTAACACTCAACATTTGTCAAAACGCTGTAGCAGGACTGGCTGCTCAGATCAGACATCCTCTGAGACACCTGGAATGTCTCGTGGTGCTGCTCTCCTGTGTCATTGAGGGCTCAGAGTGCAGAAGAATGGTGCTGTGGGGCTGATGTGCTGCTGCTCTCCTGTGTCGTTGAGGGCTCAGAGTGCAGAAGAATGGTGCTGTGGGCCTGATATGCTGCTGTAATTCATGGGGCTTTTAATCAGCTTAAGGCTGTGAGACAGGTGTGTGTTAAACACCTGCCCTGAGAAAGTCCCACTGCCCTAAGGGAATGCAAAACCAAGGACAGAGCCTTCAGCTGGGAAAACTGTGAGGTGTTTGGGTACTGCTTCCAAGTCAGGTGTGTGCCCAGGCTACTGTTATCCTGCAGGCTAGGCATGGCAAAAGGGAAAAAAGAGGGAAAAAAAAGAAGACAAAAATAGTTTATGATGCCCCGTTGGTGCTTTGGGGTCGGTGTCTCCTCTCAGCCTGCTCAGAGGGAACCAGACTGTGCTGTGTGTCTTTCCTGAGGAGAGAATCGTGGAATCCCAGGCTGGTTTGGGGTGCAAGGACCTTAAAGCCCATCCAGTGCCACCCCTGCCATGGGCAGGGACACCTCCCACTGTCCCAGGCTGCTCCAAGCCCCATCCAGCCTGGCCTTGGACACTTCCAGGGATGAGGAATCCACAACACACAGATAGCCCATGGTGCTCTGGTGGCCACTGTCCTCTCTAATTGCTGTTTCCTCACTGTGAAGGGGGACAGGGGGAGCCTCTGCCCTAAAGGAGATGTTCTGTCCAGGGTGTTTCTGGAGTGATCAGGAGGCATCCCTGTGCCTCCAAGGGATCCCTCTCCTGGATTAACCCTGGCTCCAGCCCCAGGGAAGCAGCCAGGCAGTTTGTGCAGCTTTAGAGTGTTCAAGACAGGTGAAAATCTGAACTGAAATGAAATGAGAGCTTCTCGCTGTCCCACCTTTCCCCTGCTGCTCTGCTCCTGGAGAGGAGCTGCTTTAGGGAGCAGCTCTGATACAAACCACGCTGCAGTCACTGCTGCCTTGGTTTCAGCCACAGCTCAGCAATGGCAAAGGGACAAGATGAGCTGTTTGCAGCAAGCTTGGCCCTGCCAAAGGATGGGCACAGGAACAAGGGGTTGTGCACGGAGACTGTTCTGTGCTCTGCATCCCTGGTGAGCCACCGAGGGGCCGTGCCAGCTCCTGCTCACGTGGGGTTTGTCACAGAGCCTCTGCCTGCCCTAGAAATACTCTGTGCTTCCAGCCATGGGCATCCTGAGTTCTCACAGCAACGCCTCAGAGCCCAGGGACCGCTGTGGGCTGCTCCCTTCAGACTGTTCAGTGTGCGGGGAAGGGGCAGAGAAGGAGGTTTAGAAAAGATCAGACAAAGGAGTTTGTTACCCAAAACGATGGGTGCAAAATGCCAAACACATCAAGTCCTGTGGAGAGGCAGAGACAAAGTTCTTGTAAGACTCTGGATGTTGCCAAGACTCTGATATTTTGGCAAAGCAGCAGTGCTGAGCTGAGTGCTGGGCTGGGATCCTGGGCTGGGATCCTGTGCGGGCTGTGGGGACACTGTGGAAGGGGATGGATGGTTTTGGGCAGTGGGCAGTGGGCAGGAGCAGCCCATGAGCTTGGGTCAGTGCTGGTTTAACCCTCAGTGCACTGTCCTCTCCCAGCTGGGAGGGGAAATCTTCCAGGAACTTGGAGTCCCAAGTTCATCTGCCTCAAAAGGAGATGCCAAGGGAGCTGCAGGGTGGCAAAGGCAGCAGCAAAGACCACGCTGGGGGTGTTGCTGCTGCTCTGGCTCAGGTCTGGGCTCCAACAGTGGGCTCACACTCTGGGATGTGAGCAGAGAAGGGCTGGTGTATCTAAAATACCCTGGCAGGAGGAGAAACCTTTCTTGGGCCTCAAATTGGAAAAGGATTTGCTAATGAGCCAGTCTGCCTCTTTGCTGGGTTCCTAATTGGAGTTTTCCAGGGAAAGGCTCAGCTGTGCCTGCTGCAGAGGTGGTGCCAGGGACAGCAGCACCTCAGCTGGGCCCTGGGGAAGAGGGGCTGCAGCATTCCCACTGCTGGGAAGTGCTGTGGTTTGAGTGTCTGCCCTATATGGCAGGCTGTGCTAATCCCAGAAATCTGCCCTCAGGATTGCCCAGAAATAGCCCAAACCCTCTTTCTTGCAATCCTCTTACCATCTGGGAAGCCAGATAATTTTTCCCAGTCTGATTTAGTTTCTTTAGTTCCAAAGGCAGCCTCAGCCTTGTGGGTTTTCTGTGTGCATATGTTACCCTTTTGCCTGGAATAACTGTCTAAGCACGTGTTTGCATTCAAATATCCAACCAAAGGCAGACCCTGGTGCTGGCAGACTGAAATTTGTGATGGAGAACGGTGTTAAATTTTAAAAGAAAGTCATTAACTCCCAGGCCAACCAGCTGAATGGGCAGTTTGCTGGAGACTCCAACAAAACTGCAGGTTAAGGTCAGTCCTGGGGTTGGAATGTGAGGAGGGAAGTTAGAAGGAGTCGATTCCTCGCTGTTGGGAGCCAGGAGAGAATGGGGCTGTTCCAACACCACCATCTCTTCCCAGTTTACAATTTAATTTGTCCCTTCCCAGACTGGATCTCTGCTCCCTTGGGACATTGATTTACTGGTTTGGGGTTGGGTTTTTTTTTTCCCCTCCTCTGCAGTGGTACCACGATCAAAGGCTCGTGGCAGCTCAGTCACAGCTTGGACATTGCTGGAGAGGATCCTGACCCGGCGTGGGAGTCATGGAGCAGCTGGGAGAGCCGGGGCTCACACGTGAGTGCTCCGGTGATTTCCCCACTGCTTTGCAGCACTGCTCTTTCTTTCTCCTGGGGGCAGGATGGATGATGGCTCTGTGGGTGGCTGGCCAGGGCAGCCAGATCCTGGTGGCTGGGGAAGATGAGGGTCTGTATCTCCCCCGTGCCTGTTGCGGGGGGCTGGAGATGCCCAGCTCCCTGTGGGATCATGTTTGATCTCGGGGCTCTCTGTGCTGCAGGATGGAGCGGGTTTGAATCTCCTGGGTTTGTGTGTTAGGAGTGATTTCTGCAGCCAGCGAGCCTCAAACCCTCCTCTGGGAGATAAGTGGGGGGGATTCCGTGGCCTGGAAGTCCAGGTGACTCTTTACTCTAATTTATTTATTATTATTTTGAAAGCCCTGTCCCCCGGGACTCTTTCACCCAAAGCTGCGATTCGCCTGCTTTAGCTGGAGACACAGAGCATTTGTTACTGTCCTGTTTGCCTCTTAAAAAGCCTTTTGCAGTGAAGGCACGGAGAGAGGAGGCTTTGCGTGAGCCTGGGCAGCTCCTGGGAGACAGGGAGGGTGTAAACAGCTCTGTGTGCTGGGAGAGCTGCAGGCGCTGCTGAGAGGAACCACACAGATCATGGTGCTGGGGCTGTCGAGGTGCTGTGCTGGGACAGGAACCAGGACACGGCAAGGCTGGGCAGGTACTCGCTCTGCTCCCATCCCAGAGGTTCAGGGTACCTGGGATTGTGCAGGGAATTGTTTGCTGTTCGCTCAGGAGGCTGCTTGGTGTTGTCTGTCCTGTGGGCTGAGCTTCAGCGCAGTGAAAAAGGCAATCCCAGATTGGTTTGGTTTTTCCCAGGGGCAAGTAAATTTGCTGGGAAAAAGCTTTAATTTTGCTGGGTGGCAGATAGAGATCACTGGGAATGTCAGCAAATGGATTCAGCTGAACAAATGAAGAAGAGGTTTTGATTATCCTGAAAGCAGGAACATTTAGAAGTGAAAGGAATAGGGATCCAGCTTCCCCCTGGACTCAGATCCAGCAGTGGTGTGAGAAAAGGCTTCTGGGGAGCTCCTGGTGCTGTCTCACAGATGCTCCTGCTTGCTGACACGTCCTGCACTGCCTGTGCATCCCCTGCACTTCGATGAGGGCAGCAAAGGCCACTGCTGTGCCCAACAAACAAGCAGCAATTACAGAATAAATCACGTCTTTGTTCGGGGCCCCCTCCTCGCCCCACCCTGACCTCTGGGTCCCAGTGGCTGGAGACAGCGGGAGGTGATGGGGAGCTGCAGGAGGGCTGAGCAGCTCAGCTGGAGCAACCTGGGGTGGTTGAAGCAGGGATGGAACTGGATGGTCTTTAGGGTCTCTTCCAACCCAGACCATTCCGTGGTTCTAAGAACACCCAGTTCAGGACAGCATCTCCCGTGTCCTGGACAGCTGCTCACAGATTAATGAAGCGCTGACAGGACTGGTCATCTGCTTTAAATAAAATAAAACTGTGCTGAGCAGAGCCTCTGGGATGCGCTCGGTGCGTGGGATGGGAAGGGCCATGGCCCAGGCTGCAGCTGGGGCTCCTGCCAGGGGTGACCCCCTCTGAACGCGGGTCTGGCTCCTGCTGTGGCACTGCACCGAGTGCACGGCCCTCCTTCCTCTGCTTCGTGCTCACAGGGAGGGCTGGGGCACCCTGGAGACAAAGCCCTGGGGCAGGTAAAACGGAGGGTACAGCAGAGCCTGGGATGTCCCCGGTGTCCCCACTCCCTGGCCTGCTCTCATCTCCTCTTTTCCCGGGCAGGGACAGGGCAGAGTCTGCCGGTGCTGGAGCATCTGCCAGCAGTGACCAGGGGGCCACACCGGGCTGGACAATCCTCCCTGCGGGGCCGGCAGGGAGCCTCGGGGAGCAGGAGGAGGATCAGCCATGCCCGAGTGAAAGGGAAAGGTGAGTGAGGGGCTGCGGGAGGGGCTGTGGCCAGCCGGGGCTCGGCCCTGGCCAGGGCTGTGTGGAGGGGCCACCACAGGCAGGGCACTGTCCCCATCCCGGCACTGTCCCCCTTCCAGGCATCCTTTGCAGATTATGGAATCACCTGGGTCAGGAATAGTTGGTCCTGAGACTGGNCTGTCCCCACCCCGGCCCTGCCCCCCCCCTGCCCCAGGTGCGGTCCCCGTTCAGGCGCGGGGCCGACGGGAGCCGCTCCATTCAAACCGCGGCGGTTGTTCCGTGTCCCATGGAAACCCCGCTCCCCGCGGGCGCGGCTCCAGCTCCTGCAGCTCCTGATCAGAGCTGTCGTGCCATGCAGGCCGGCAACGTGCACAGAGTCTCGCTCTGCTCCCGCCGGGCCGGTGCCCTCCCGGGAGCTTCCTTCTGCCTCAGCACGTTCGGTAAGCGCGGAGCCCCGCCTCGGGGATCCCGGGGATGCCACCCCGGCCGGGCTGCCGTGGGAAGGGGCTGGGGAGCCACTCCCCGAAGGAATCAGGGCCGGGCAGCGGCTTCTGCCTCGCTGAGCCGCGATAATGCCCGGAACCGGGAGCGCCCCGAGCCCCGGTGCGGTGCGGGCAGCGCGCTCCGGGTGTGCCGTGCCCAGCTCGCTCTGCCCCCTGCACGGACACGAGCTGGCCTAGGGCTGGTGGAGCCGTGCCCTCAGTTTCCTTTTTGCTCCTTGGGGGTCTCTCCGTGGCTGTGGTGCTCCTTTGAGGAGCCCCCGGCAGCGGTGGCTCGGCCCTGCGGGCGGAGCTGGCCCGGCTGCGAGCCCCGAGTGCCTCCCTGCGAGCAGGGGGATTCGGGTGCCCTGCGGGTGTCCTGGGCACTCGGGTGTGCAGCAGTGTCACACACGGGGCAGCCCCAGCCATGCCCAGTCCCCAGAGTGGCATCCTCCCAAATCACCCAGCACAAAACTTCCCTTCTCCTTCCCCTCTCGCTCTCAGTCCCACTGACTCCTCGTCGTGCTTGGCTGCTCAAGGGCAGGTTCCTTTCGTGTTATAACATCTGTGGGGTGCTACCAGTGGAGATTCCCACAGCCTCAGGGATCTGCAGATAGGAGAGGGGCTCAAACCTCGTGCCCAAAGCCTGGAGTGGGAGGATGAAACTGGGGGACAGTGTTCTCTCTGTTGGACAGTGTTGGAGCTGTCCTGACTCATCCCACCCGGGTCCTGTCTTTGCTCTCACACCTTGCACTTGTAGAAATGCACCCAGACACCATTTCCACATGGCCATGCACACGTGGGCACACAGGAGCTGCTCAGGGGTTGGACTGCTTTTTTTTTTTTTGAGTGAAAAATGTGTTCTCTGCATTGTTTCAGGTTAAACAATCCCATCAGATATCCCCTCCCAAGCAAGCTCGAGCCCTTGGGCGTGTCTTTGGCAAAATGAAATGCTGGGTTTTAACTTGCAAGATGTTTATGTGTCTGTACATTATGTTTACTCGCCTGGAAATTATGTTTACTCACCTGTTTGTTGTGTTTTGTAAACTGGGGAAGAAGTGAAAATGGGATATTTTGCTTTGGACTAAGGGAAGCATTGCAGTAATGATGGTTTCAGTCTTTGGATTCTCCATGAGCGTTGGGAAATATTTAGTTTTGGGTTGATCCAGAACCATTATGTAATTAGAGACCCTTCATTGCCATTGAAATCTGCACATCCCACCGAGGCTGGCAGGCCCAGCTCCCAGGGAACCTTTTGGGAGGACATTCAGAGGGGAGGCTGCTCACCCTGCACCCCTTAACCATCGCATCAGACCCTGACAAACACCATGGGCTGAGTCTTCGTGCCAGTCTGAGCCTTGTGGGGGATTTTTGGGCTGCTGCAGAGCTGCCAGGGCATGGAAGAGCGAGGGAATGTGTGTGAGCAGGCTGGCAGAGCAGCGGTGCTGCCCTGGGAGCCGTGCCCTCACTCAGCAGGGCACACCTTGGCTCTCCCAGCACTGACCTCCTGCAAGGGGCGGGGACCCGCTGGGTTTTCGGTGCTGGCAGACAGCGCTGATCCCTCCCTCTGTGAGGTGGGATGTTTCCCCTCAGCTCCCCGGGGTGGGGAGGCAGGATGTGTCCAGCCCTGTGTGAGCCTTGGAGCTGTGGGGTGGGTGAGTCCTGCCTCCTCCAGCCTGTCCTCTCCTGTCCCCAGGCCAGCTGAAGCTGTCCATCGAGGTGCGGGGCCGGACGCTGGTGCTGCACGGTGAGTGTGTCCCTGGAGCACCCCAAAGTGACCCCAGAGCCACAGGGGGCTGCTGGTGGGGACAGCACTTCCATGCTCTTCCTTTAAGCTCTTTGGAGCTTCGTGGCAGCTGTTGGGAATGACTCTGATGTGTGGTGGCACAACTGGGAGCTCTTGGATTGAGAGAGAAATTTCCAGAGACCTTCATCTCAGGGTGAACACTGGGCTTGCACCCATGTGTAGGAATTATTTTTCTTTTATTCCATACAAAGAGAAAAAAAGGTGAATACAGGTTCCTGGAGGAACCTTACAAATCATTTCCTGCAGCTCCAGAGGGGCTGGCAGAACCCCTTTCCCCTCGTGCCCTGGGCTTTCCATGGGGCTGGATGTGTTTATTGGGAGCTCAGTCTGCCTGAGGCAGAGGCACTGGGCTGGCTGGGCTTGTGGGGAGGGAGCTTGGCCGTGCTCTGACAGCCCAGCCTGTGCTCTCCAGCTCTGCTGCGCATCCCTGGCACATCCCTGGCGCATCCCTTGCCCCAGGCAGCCGCGGGGTGCCGGCAGCGGGGCCGAGCAGCGTCGGGGCAGCGCCAGGATGCGGCCGTTGATATTTAACTGGATGATAGATTTGGCTCCAGGGCAGGGAGAGCAAGGCTGGGGGAAGTCAGGCAGAGGGAATGCAATTTGCCATGCGGATGCTGAACTGCCTCTGCCACTGACCTCACCCACAGCCTCTATTTCTAGCACGGGTGTGTTAAAGGGAAAGGCAAACCCCTGCCCCTGTTTGTGGGTTCTGCCCCGCAAGGAGGGATCACCCTGTGGAGCAGAGCAGTGTGGAGTAGGAAGATGCCTTCCCTGCTGCTTTGGGATGTGACCATTTCATTTCCTTTCCAGTCATGGAAGCAAAAGGTCTGATGGGATCGGAGTGCTGTGCGTGCGACTCCTACGTGAAGGTGGGTCCTCTTGGGGCTTTGTGCCTTTTGGGGGGAATTTTGTGGTTGGCTCCTCCCAGCTTGCTCTGCAGTATTTGTCCCTTCTCTATCCTGCTCTGGAAGAGCATCCCCAGCTCGCAGGGAGCTGGCTGGGCTCTAGCCCAGCACTGGACAGCTCGTGGGTTTTGTTGGCAGTGTCTGTGTGAAGTAGAGGAGGGGAGGACAGGACCCTGCTGAGGGCCGTGTCAACCATTCATTGCAAGAACGTCCCAGCGGGTGCCCAGGGCCTGCTGGGGATGTTTGCTGGCACGGGGTGGTCTCCTGCTGGGATGTGCACAGTGCAGGAAGCAGCTCCCCTGAGAGGGGGTGCGAGTCAGACACCAGCCAGCCACACTCGTGTACACCACTCCTTGATTTTTCTGCTCTTTTGCCTCCCTCCCCTGCCCCGAGCAGTTTTGTAACGCAATTACCTGACGGGCAGAAGGGTGAGGTGATCCCAACCACCCGTTAGCAGCAGCTCAGCAGGGACTTTGAGCTCAGCCGTCCGTGCAAGTGGCTGTGCCAGTCTCCAGCCACGGCAGCTGGGGCTGGTGCGTGCTCTGGGAACATTAACACGGGGTTTGTTTCCCTCCCAAAGATGTCCCTCGTGCCAGACGCTGACTGGAAGTGCAGGCAAAAGACGAAGACTGTGCCGGACAGCAAAAATCCCGTGTTCCATGAGCACTTTGTGTTGTGAGTATGGCAGGGCGGGGGCAGCTCCAGGCCGTCCCCAGCACCGTGTCACACGGAGCCCTGGGGACGCCGTGCCTGCTGTCCCAGGCTCCCTCCCCGTGCCAAAACCCCGTGTTTGCTCTTGCTCTGTGATCTCCAATAAACACTCAGCACGCCTGAGCAGCTCTGCTGCTGAGATGAGGAGTGACAGACATTATTCTGCTGGTTTTTGTAGCTGGAGTGCCTTGAACTTTTGGGCAGAGCTCTGCAGAGCTGTCAGCACACGCAGCATGGCAGCGCTGCTCCTGCACGCTCAGACTCCCTTGCTGGGCAGGAGTTGGACAAACACACTCCACTTCCTAGACCTTGCACCTGCAATAGTGTGACTGAGGAAGGTAAAAGGGTTTCCTACAGCCCCAGCATGGCAAAGGAGCTGCATGACTTGGTGTTTGAGCAGAGCTTGTCACTGCTGGTAGCTGAGGCTGTGCCAGCCCTCTGACCCGTGCAGCGTTTGATTTGGCACAGGGTGGTGGTTTCAGAGCATGAACTGTGGCTTGTTCTTTGCATTTATCCTTTGTTGGATGTTGGATGTGTCTTCCTGCAAGATTATTTCCCCCCTGAAACCTGAGTGGTGTCCCCACACCTGCCTGGGAGAGGTCACATCCCCTTGCAGGTGTCTGCCAGGAGTGAGCAGGTTACTGTTTGGGGAGTTGCTGCAGTACTCTGGGCAGAGACTGGAGGAGAAGACCTGGCTCTGAGGAGGCGAGGGCAGCCCTTGCTGAGTGCTCCTGGGGAGGCTGATGGGCTGTGCCCTCTTCTTGTTCCAGCCCAGTGCAAGAGGAAGATGAGCAGAAGCGTCTCCTGGTCACAGTCTGGAACAGAGAGCGGAATTCCAGGTAAGGGGGTGCCAGCTGCCCGATGATCCTTTGCAAAGGGGGCTGTTGTGGCAGAGAACCTGCCCCCTGCTCTGGTCACCCCACGTGAGCTCCTCCAGGGCCCTGAGGGCTGGCCCTGACCTCAGGGCTGCCCTGCCTGAGGGCTTGGGCCAGGGATGTCCCAGCTGGGGGCACACTCGTGGGCAGCCAGTGTTGGTGGACACCACGGGCAGGCTGTCAGAGAGCAAACCCTGCCCTTGGCACTCTGTTGCCCTTGCTGCTGCTTGGTAGCCATCAGCTGGGCCAGCGTTTAACCCCCTGCAGCCACTCGTGCCTGCACTGCTGGCCAAAGCCAGCTGGGGCTGGAGTGGGCTGGGACCTCCCCTCCCTCTGGGGACAGTGCAGCGAGGGGCACCAAGGGGTCTGGCACCTTGCAGGCTGCGCTGCCAGCCCAGGCAAGTGCCACCTGCCTCCTTGGCCAAGCTGCTGCCAGCACCAGGAGGTGACCTGAGTGCTTCAGCCCAGCTCCTTCTCGCCCTGCTGCAGCTGAGCCGTGTGCTCACACTGTGCCTGCTCACACCACGGGGCAGGGGCACGTCCTGGGCACTGCCTGGCTCCCAGCATGGCAGGGATGGCTGGGGGCTCCCTGGAAGGGGGTGCAAGGGGGGATCTGGTGCTTCAACAGGCGTGTGCTGATGGTCCCTGAACTCTGGTTGTGCTGCAGGCAGAGTGAACTGATCGGCTGCATGAGCTTTGGGGTGAAGTCCCTCCTGTCCCTGGACAAGGTACCTCCGTGTCCCAGTGCAGGGTATGGGGCTGGGGCCGGGCTCTCTGGGCTCTCTGGGCCCGGTGGGTGGATGAAAACAGGCTTTTCCCATCGTGGGAGAAGGTTCCTAGGGAGTTCCCTGCTCTCATTCCCAGTCTGGATGGCTGGTGTGAGACTGGAGTTAGTGTGGTGGCTGGAGATGGGGGGGAGGCTGTCAGAGGGGGGGGTCCTGGCACAGGGGATGTCACTCCCTTGGGCAGGGGCACAGAGTGGCAGCGACTGGGGGTGCACAGGGGTGTCCCCACTGCCTGCCCAGTTTGCAGGAGGGGACACAGGGCACGGGGCCAGCCTGGCACGGGTCACATCTGACATGTGGGTGAGGGGGTGTGATGGTGGGGACATTCCTCCCGGGAGCCTGCCTGATTCCCAGCGGTGTGCTGGTGGGCACAGAGGGTTTTTGGCTGTTCCTGCAGGAATTCTGTGCCAGAATCCCTGTCCCTGCTGCGGCGGGTTGGTCACAGTGCTGCTGCCCCAGCCTGGCTGCTGCTCGTTAGTACAGCTGCCTCTGCCTGCCTCGGGCAAGGCTCTCGTGGGAAACAGCTCCTGGCGACCACCGAAGCATGGGAATGCTTCATCCCGGTGGCCACTGGTGAGGGATTCTGTCCCTGGGCAGCAGAATATCTCGGCAAGCTGGAGGGGTTTCATGGAAGTGTTAATGCATCCCCTGAGCTCACAGAATCGCAGAATATCCTGAGCTGGAATCAGGGATCATCAAGTGCAGCTCCTGCATGGACAATCCCACCCTGTGCCTGCCAGCGTTGTCCAAATGCTCCTTGATTTTTTAAAATTTCCACGCCTGAGCTGTGGACATTTTCTTCATAGCAGGAGACTGAAAAGGAGCTGTCAGTGGCAGTGGCCTGAGAGATGGGTGAGAGGGGGCTTAAGCGTGGCCTCCTCTGAAATTTGGGCCTCAGCAAGGCTGAGATGAGGCAGCCCTGTCTCCTGGCTGCTGCACGGTACCCCTGGATATCCCTCTAAAAACCTGGAATCTTGTTGCTCCAGCGTTGCTCATTCCCTCCTTGCAGGGAGGATGGAATTTAGGTGCTGCTGAGAGAAGGACTCTGGGCTCTGCGTGTGTCTGGGTGTCTCTGGGGGCTGCTGCTGGGGCACCTCCTGCCCTGGCTGGGTGAAATGGGGCTGAGCCCCTGCCCCTGCACCCACAGCTGCTTCCCTCCCCACAGGAGATCAGTGGCTGGTATTACCTGCTCGGGGAGGACCTGGGCAGGACCAAGCACCTGAAGGTGGCCATGAGGAGGCTGAAGCAGAGCACAGGTGTGTCCCAGCACGGGAATATCCCAGGGGGTGTTGGCAAGGCTTGGAAGAGGAGTCACTCCTGTGCCTGAGCCTGAGTGCAGGGCAGCCCCAGCCCCGCTGCACCCTGTGCTCCCACGGGCACTGCTCAGCCCCACGGTGCTCAGTGGGCTCTGGGATCCCAAAAGCTTGTGGGGTGGGGATCCTGGCTGGTTCAGCAGGCCCCACTCTCCCCTTCAGCTACACTTTTGGGGCTGTGTGGGGACCCTGGCACTGCAGCCACGTCTGTCCCTCTTGCTGGGTCTTATTGTTGTGCTGCCTCCTGCCTCTCAGGAGCTCCCTGGGGACTCTTGGGGCTCATTGCTGTGCCCACGCTCTGTTTGCCCCTGGGGTGCTGGAGCTTTTTCTCCTGCCTTGGTCCTGCAGTGCTGCAAGGGTGTGGAGGAGCAGAGGCTGGCACAGGGCAGGGTGGGACAGCAGCGCCCATCTCAGCCACCCCCGAGCTGCTGCCTGGAGGGGATGTGCCCGTGACATGTAAAGGTCTCATCTGCAGCGTGGGATTGCCAGATGTGCTGTCACACTCTTGGGGGCTCGTCCTTTTTAAAAATTCTTTTAAAAATTCTTTCAGAAGTCAGCCCAGGAAGTCAAAGCGCAGCCCAGGAGAGCCAGGACGCTGTGACCCTGCAGCAGCTGAAGGTGGGTGTGACCCACCAGCCCTGGGAAGCTGTGGGGTCGGGTGTCTGCTTGAGGGGTTCCAGACGAGCCAAGGGACAGTGTATTGGTGAGGGAGACACTGAGGTGAGGGGGCTCTGTCACCTCCCTGTCACACCATGGCTGTCACAGGCAATTCATCACCCCAATCAGCCCCCAGCTGGTGGAGGGGGTGATTTGGGTGCTAACCCCCATTGCCTCAGGGGCCTCGTGTTTCTCCAGTGTATTCCCACTCAAGACAAAGCACCAGCACTGCCTGGGATGGGGGGGCTGGGGCTGGCAGCTCCTGCCCCATGGCATTGTCCCCTGTCCCATGGCATCAACTCCTGCCCAGCTCTGTGACCCCTTGGACACGTGGACTCCTCTCCTCCTCCCAGGACCGCGTGCTCTGGGAAGGGAAAGGCCCCTGGTGGAGCCTGGGTGATTTATAGGAGAGGCAAGGATGGGAAATGGGAACACAAACACATGGTTTGCTTCGGAAACGGGGCTCGGGCGGCCCCGTGATTTATCTGTGCCGAATTCCGCCCCGTGCTTCCCTCAGCTGCATTTGCAGTTATTTGTTTTAAAGCGCGGGGCTGAGCAAGACAAAGCCAGCGCCCCTCTCCTCCCTTCCTCTCCGGCAGTCGCCACTGACTTGAAAGGTGGTGGCTGGGAAGGAAGGCTGCTCCTCCTTCCAGCCCCAGCTCCAGCCTGGCAGCGGCCGCCCGGGACAATGCTGCGATGGCTCCGCCACTGCCGGCTCCCCTGGGAGCGCTGAGGCTCCTCAGCTCCCTCCCCGGCCTCCCCGGCCCTGCCACCCCGGCTGCTCTGCAGGAGAACCTGGATTTTGAGTTCCCTCCAGTCTTCCCTCCTTTTTCATCCCCGTGTAGGAGTGTGGAAAGTGTTTTCTTCTCCAGTGGCACCCCATCTCCAAGGAGCTGTGCCCAGCTCTGGCAGTGGGGCAGCTGAGCCCTGCTGGGTGCCCTGCTGCTGGTTGTGCTCAGAGTTTCTCCTGGCCTTCAATTCCCAAATCCCACCACGGATGCAGCTCAGTTGACCTCGGTGCTTCCTGCTCGGTGACTTTACCAGCATAAAGCACGGGGACGTGCGTATCCTCTGGCTCTGGGCTTTCAAAAACAAACTCTGCTTTTTCCTTTTTTTTTATTTTTGCTTCTCTAAACCCAAACCCCTGATTTTTTTTATGAGCGTGGAGTCGTGTCTTTCAGGGAGCGAGGCTCTCACAGCCGGTGCCTGTGAAACGCCGCTCCGACATCCTCCGAGTGTTTGTGAGAACGTCGCAATAACAAAGCGCTCCGTGCGCCCGGAGAACGCCACGGGAACAAAAGCCACATCAACAGAGCGGGGACTGGGGAATACTAAAGAGTTGACAGGAATTTTAATATAAAACTCTCTCCCTTCCTCGTCAGTGAGGGTTTTCAGGAAGCCTCTGGCTTATCGTAAAGCGGCATACAGCGCTCGCAGGGGCCGGGGAGGTGAAAGGTGGCTTCCTGCCATTCTTCTCGGGAGCTGGGTTCCCATGGGCGGTCATGCCAGTTTGACTGGGGCTCCTTCCACGCTCGTGCGCTGCGAGGAGTTGGGAATCGCGGCGGCTCCGGGGAGCTGCGGGGTTTTCATGGGCTCGCGGCGACTCCAGCCATGAACCGCTTCAATGGACTCTGCAAGGTGTGCTCGGAGCGGAGGTACAGGCAGGTCTGTATCCCCCTGCCATAAACCCCCAAGCCTCGGATGGATCTCTGAGCGTCTGGGGGTTCTCCTGCCGTGGCTGGGCTCTGTGGGTGCTGCTGGTGAGGCACCGACTCGGTATCGTTATCATTTGTGAATTAGAGTGAGAATTATGAGGAAAGCATCTTCAGATGGGTGCCTGTGGCTGGTCTCTGCCTGTTGCTGCAGTGGAGAAATGGGCAGAGAGGGGTGCTTTTGAAATATATATAAATTATTAAAAGATATAAGTAGATTTAAAGATAAACTTTGTATTTACTGTGCAACTTGCAGGTAGCATGTCAACAGTAACAGCGTTAAGCTGCAAGGTGTTGTCTTAATTTCCCCTTTATTAGAGCAGAAGCAGGCACAGCAGGCTGCTACTGCCTCTTTTAAAAGTATTTAAAAGTATTTAAAAGTATTTAAAAGTATTTAAAATTATTTAAAATTATTTAAAATTATTTAAAATTTTTAAATGATTTTAGTGCTTTTGAGAGCAAACAGCACTTGTTTCCTGAGGAGTAGCTTGTGCTGGTTCCAGTTCTCCTGGTGTGCGATCCCAGGTGCTGCTTTTCCATGGGCAGGTCGAAGTCTCCTCCGAAGAAATATTTTCTTTTTCAAAGAAATATTCCCTCTGTGGTCTGGATTGGGACTCCCAGCTCAGGGTCAGCTTCTCCCTGTGCTCCTGAGCTCATCTTTTGGGTTATTCCAAAGCTGCTGTGGGGGAGAGCAAATATTGGGAATTACAAAAGCAGCACAATTCCAAACCCAAGTGCCCCCTTCTTGCCAGGGCTGTGGTGACCATCTCGTGCAGGAAAGCTGCTCTGCCTTGGCTGAATAACAACTGACTCTGGCTTGTCTCTGAGACCTCCTCAAGTCTTTATTTTGACAATTTCCTCTGCATTTTTGGGCAAAGTTTGGGTGCAGCAAACCTCCCCACCCAGCTCCCAGCTTGTGGCAGATGCTCATCGTTCTGTAGTGCTGTGCACAGCAGCAAAAATGGGCAAAAAATGGGCAATCACTGCCTGTGATGGGCATGGTGTGGCAGGTGAGGAGCATCAGCAGGGAGAAGCTGCTCTTCAGGGGGGGCACAAGCCAGGCAGCTCAGGAAGAAGCAGTGGGAGATCTGGCACAGGGGAAACCTTGGGCTGGGAAGTGCCCACGGAGTTTGGTGGTGGTGGGAGAGATGCTGGGCTGGCTCCTGAGGTGCCAGTGGTTGGTACTGGAGGTGGAATCATAGGATATGGAATATCCTGAGCTGGAAGGGACTCACAGGGACCACGGAGTCCAACTCCGGGTCGGACTCAGCTGTGAGGTTCATTCAAAGGTGCAGAGCCACCTCTTTGAGGATCCAGTAAACTCCTGAGAGAAAAATACTCAGTGTGGTGGGACTGGGTCTGTGTTTTGATCCTGCCAGGGCAGGCCAGTTTCTCTTTTGAAGGCTGATTTTATGCTGAGCAATCAGGCAGGGACAAGGTGCAGGGAAATGAAATCTTGCTGCCTTTGCCCTCCCGTGGTAAAGGAGTGAGGAACCAGATCACCTCCTTGGTAACTTCTGCTGCATTCCTCCTCTTCTGCGTGTTTGTTCTCAAAATAATCCAGGTCAGATGTTGGATTTTTAATTTTCTTTTCTCTGTCAGTAAAACAAGCATCTTGGCTGATGTCTTGGGAGCTAATCAGGTATTTACAGGATCTGTCACGCTGAGCTGCTGCTGGAAGCCAACATCAAAAAATAAGCATCATTTTATTAATAAGCTCAATGCTCCTCGAATCAGGGGGAGAAATGAGCCTGAATCAACCCAGCATCCAACCTCTCCAAACCCAGCGAGGGAAAACCCGCTCAGCCCAGGGAAGGGGGTGATGCACACAGATGTCTGGAGGACAGGAGCGTGCCGAGCTCGCAGCTCCCTTCGGAGCAGGGGAGTGCTGCTATTTCTGTATTCTCCAACAGGAAATGAAATGTTCAAGTGACTTGCTGGGAGAAGTCAGTGTCTGAGCCAGACTGCTGGATTTTCCTTTCCAAAGGCTACTCAGACCTTTCCTTACACTTGGAAGAGCTGGGAGCAGAGCGTGTGCTAAATAAACTCTCCTTTTGTGGCATTCCAGGGATCCTTGGCTCGGTCTGGCACTGCCTTTTGGCACCCTTTCCACCCGTGGTCCGTGGGGTCACAGTGACAGCCCTTCCCCATCTCTAAATGCCACGTGCCAGCGTTTCCAGGGGCTGTGGGGCGGTGTGGGAATGAGGGGGGATCATCACACACCGTGGCTGCTTTCCCACCTAACGGGCGGCCCCGGTGTCTCCCTGCAGATCACGATCCCTCGAGGCACTGATGGCTTTGGCTTCACGATCTGCTGCGACTCCCCCGTCCGTGTGCAGGCAGTGGACTCTGGTAAGAGATTGGATCCTTTTCATCCCTCTTGATCTGAATGAATTATTGCTCCTTTTTGGCTTCCCAGAGCTGGTTGTGATTCTGGAGCTCCCCACGCCTTGCAGGACTCTGGGTACCTCCAAGGAACTTCATTTAATGAATTCTCTGTTGCCTCTAATGGGGTCACAGGCCACTGGGTTAGCACTGTGCCACTATTTTGGCAGTGTTTTGCAGAGATTTTGTTCCCTTCCCTCTCCAACCTGAGAACTGTCTGTCTGGTTTGGAGATCTTTGGAAATCATTTGGTGGGGGACGCAGGTCAGAGGGGAGCAGGATTGTGGGAACCCTCAGTTCCCCGAGTAGATCCTCTTGCTGTGGAGCTGTGGGATGGGCTGGTGTCCCCACTGTGCCCTGATGCTCCCCACTGCACCCCAGGAAACGCAGGCAGTTCGTGCAGCAGCTCTGAGGGAGCATCGGTGGCTCCATCCTGGTGCTGTGTGTGTGTGAATGTGCTGGAAGGGGAAGCTCCAGGCTGGCTGACCCCACTTCATTTTCAGGTGTGGGTGTCAGATGGGGTTTGAGGGAGTGAGTGGTGCAAGCTGTGGAGCTCTCTGGGTGTCTCCGAGCTCCAGGGCTTCTCCTCCCACTCCCACTCAGCCTCCTGCCTGGCAGGTGACTGGAATTTGTCCCTCGCAGGTGGCCCAGCAGAGAAGGCAGGTCTGCAGCAACTTGACACGGTGCTGCAGCTGAACGAGCAGCCTGTGGAGCACTGGAAATGCGTGGAGCTGGCACATGAAATCCGGTGAGGGTTCCCCCAAAACCCCAGAGTGGGGAGAAGAGGTTTGAAGGACCCAGGGCAGGGCAGGGGGACCACTGAGTGACTGTGGGAAGGGAAAAGCTCTGAGGGATGCAGAACACTGGGAAAGGATTCCCTGGAGGAAGAGAAGGAAGGATGCAGGAGCTGGGGAGCACGGGAGAGGGGCAGAGGCTTCGGAGAGAGGAAGGGCTGCAGGGCTCATGCCTGGATGTGGGTGCTCCACCCCTGATTTCCCCATCCCATCTCTCCCAGGAACTGTCCCACGGAGATCATCCTGCTGGTGTGGAGGCTGGTGCCGCAGGTGAAGCCGGCCCAGGAGGGCATGACCCGCAGGTCCTCCTGCAAATCCGCCTACGACCTGCAGTCCCCTCCCCACAAGCGGGAGAAGAACGGCCCCGCGCAGGCCGAGCAGCGCCGCAGCTGCCACGTCCTCTACGATGGCACCGAGGGGCTGGGGCTGCACTCCTGGGACAGGTACACGGAGCTGGGCAAGCGGGGCCAGAACACCCTGCCAGCCCTGTCCCGGGTGCCCTCGGCCGCAGACCAGAACTACATCATCCTGGCTCCGCTGAACCCTGGCAGCCAGGTAGGGCTCGGGGGCTGCTCAGGGCTCTGCGCTGCAGCCTCTCCTGGCCCCTGCCTCAGCCTTATCCAGCATCATCTCTAAGTATTTCTGAGAGCAGTGCCAATTTTACAAGGCACACCTCTGTCCCTTGGTGGAGCTTTCAGTGTTTTCCTAAAACATTTCCCTGCTGCCTCC
This sequence comes from Edolisoma coerulescens, assembly GCA_013397115.1. Lineage (NCBI taxonomy): Eukaryota > Metazoa > Chordata > Aves > Passeriformes > Campephagidae > Edolisoma > Edolisoma coerulescens. The sequence goes on from VWZW01004602.1 coordinate 551,726, forward strand.
CCTCAGGGCTCACCCCAGGGGTGAGGGAAGGATGTGGGGAGTGTTCCCACTGCACACACCACACTGCAACTCATTGCTCTCATTTTCTGCTGCAAAACCGGGTTTTTCCCCTCTCTGAAGTGCTTTGGCTTGGCTGGGTTTGGCACATGTTGTGGTTGTTGTTATTGTACCTGAGGCCTGCTGCAGGTGACCGTGTCCCCTCTGTCCCCAACAGCTGCTGAGGCCTGTGTACCAAGAGGACAACACCGCTGCGGGTGAGTTGTCCCTGTGCTGGGAATGCTGCTCACAGCACCCAGCTCTAAGCTGGTCTTCCTGGCACCCTCAAATCCTTGTCCTGAGCCCTGCAAAGCCCTGCCCCATGTTTTGAGGGGCAGCAACCTGGGGCTTTTTGTGGGATCATCTTCCCACTGTGGCTCAAACCTAAAAGGAGAGGTGGAACTGGGTGAGCCTCGTGTGAGAGGGTCTGTGGGAGCTCACAGAGGGCTGCTGCTGGGGACTTTCCATCAGGGGCAGGGTGAGAACATGAAGTGTGAAAGCTCTGGGCATGGTGGTTCCCCATGTGTCCCTGGGCCCGTCCGTGACGTGTTTCCCTTCTCCTCCACGGGGCCGTGCTGGGAGAGCTGATCCCCTGCTCTGAGGTTCCCTGCAGTGCTGCAGGAGTGAGGGTGGCTGTGCCTCAGAGCAGGGCCAGCAGTTGTGCCACATTTGGGGACTATTCAAGCCCTGGGCTGCTGCAAAGTCTCTGGGCCAGCTCTCCTCAAAAAACCTTTGAAACATAAACTCATCAACCACACCTGTGAGAGGTGTGCTGGGCTCTCCTGGAGCTCCCCGGGGGTGGTTGGAGTTGTGGGAGGAGTGGGCTGAGGTGGGTGGCAGGGCTGGGCACTGCAGGAATCCAGGTCCATGTGGAAATACCCCTTGTCTGCCCGTGGGTTTGGAAGTTTTGGGGGGCTGTGCTTGCACCCTGGCCTGTCTGGATGGCCTCAGGATGAGCTGTGTGTCCATCAGCATTCCCTCTGGAAAGCTTGGTGCTGTCTCTAAGGTGGGGCAGTGCCCATGGAAAGCCAAGTGTGGGGCTGGCAGAGCAGGAGGGAGCGGTGTGGGTGCCAGGCCCCTGTGCCTTGGGTGCTCCCAGCCCAGGAGCTCTGCAGCCAGGAGGATTTTCCACTCTCAGCTGCAGGGGATGTTTTGTTCCATGGATAATTGCAGCTCTTTCCTGCTGTTTGTGGATCCTGTGAAAAGATGAGCTGGGCCATGGGGCCTTGTTCTTACAGTGGCGTGGGATTTGAAAGGCTTGGGCTTCTTCCCATAACAAATTATGGGTTTTTATGGATTTGTTTTTAATTATTTAATGTTAAGTTCAGAGGGAGGAAGGTATCAGTTAACCTGAGCAGGGATGAAGTGTGGCAGCACAGAGCTGCCCACCCAGTGACAGGAGCTGACATTTGGGTGTGTTTCTGTGTCAGGACCTGTGCAGGTGATTATTTCCTCTGATAAAACGAGGTGATTTAGGGATAAGAGCAAAAGCAAATCCTGGACAGCCCAGACAGATCTTATCTGCCCCATGCTGAGCTGTCTCTGGTGCTCCGATGTTATCTGGCAGTGCAACCATGAAAAAGGGAAAAGGGGAAATGTCAGGATTAATGCACTTAGAGGTGGAAACAACCTCTTAGGTCACGAGGGTCCCCCCCAGCAAAGGCAGCTGCTGCAGCAGCAGTAAACAGCAGGGCTGGCTTCCCACCCCAGCGCTGGCTGCCTCTGCTGCCTTTATCTGGAAGTAAATGTGCTATTTCCTAATACTTCATGGAATATGTCATGCTGGGCAGGTTTGTGTTTGCTTTGGACGAGCCCTTATCTGCCCCGGGCCATGGTCAGGAGTGTTTGGGCTCATTTCTGCCTGGGAAGGTTCACAGTGTGAGGGTGAAAAGCTGCTGTGGTGGGAGCAGGTGCTCGGGGGGGCTGCAGGGAGGGAAGGAGGGATGCTGGGGATGCTCATTCCTGTTCCTGAGACATCCCCGTGGGGGAGAAGGAGAACGCTCCAGCTCCTCACCTGGATATGTTCAATCCCAGGGGAGAGCTCTGCCTGCAGCCCTGAGCTGGCTCAGTCCAGCAGCTACAGGAGGAGGGAGGAAGGAGATATTTTGATTTTTCAGCGGGGTTTCTTTTGAAGAAGCTGTGAATTTTTGGTTAGAGAGCTCCTGTTGGAGCTGTTGCCTTTTAGTTTTAGGGCAGAGCACAGGTTGCTGGTGTCCAGCAGGACGTGGTCTGGGCTCTGCTCTGCTCTGAGGTGGGAGTGTGCAGCTTCCTGTGCTCCCTGCTCGGAGTGAGGATAACCTTCTGCAGGGAAGAGGGACAGACTGAAACCCAGTCAGGCTGCTCGGGCCTCTTCCAGCCCCAGAATGTAAAGCTGAAAAGCAGAGGATGATGTGGTGCCAGCCTCATGAGCCATGAGGTCATCCTTTGTAAATACACCCAATGTCTGAACGACCATCGCTGGCAGCAGCAGGGACTGAGCCCAGCGATGAGAACGTGTTTATAACTTCTGCTTCTTTCTCTGGCACCTCCAATCCCAGTATCTCCTGAAAACTGTGATTAACCCACGGCCCCATGTCACGACATCCCTGCACTTTGCTAACTTCCATGCCTGGAATCCAGGGCAGGCAGGACTTGTGTGGATAAAAATGTCCAAGTCCCTCTCCAGCTCTCCTGGAGCCCCTTTAGGCCCTGGCAGGGGTTCTGAGGTCTCCAGGTGAACACCCCCAGCTCTCCCAGCCTGGCTCCAGAGGGGCTCCAGCCCTCGGAGCAGCTCCGTGGCCTCCTCTGGACTGGCCCCAGCAGCTCCTTGTCCTTCCTCTGCAGGTGGAGACTCATGAGGGCAGATCAGAGGGCAGAGCGCCTGGTGGGATGTGCTGGCCTGAAGCAGAGCTTGCTGTGGCCTCCCTGGGGTCCTGTTTGTACCTTCCCAGCCATGTCTGTGCTGCTGGTGGCACCCACTGAGGTCCTTGGGCCACCAAGCGAGCGGCTCTGGAGCAAAACCACCCCAGGGGCAACTTGTTCCCCATTAAAAAAAACAGAATCAGGGCTGTTATTCCATGAATCCCTGGGACTCCTGGATAGCTGAGTGATGCCTGTCCCTGCAGCTCTTGGCTCCAGCGGTTCCCCAGGATTTCCATGCCCTCCTCCAGTCTGGGAGAGCAGGACTGAGCTGGAGCGGGCAGAGCTGGAGCTCTCTCCTCATCCTGTGTCTCCTTCTGCCTCCTCTGTCCATCCAGGGAATGCCTGTAAAGGGAAATCCCACACAGGCTCCGGGAGGAAATCCAGGCTGATGAAGACTGTGCAGACCATGAAGAGCTACGGGAACTACCAGAACTGCACCATAGTGAGGCCTCACATCCCCCACTCCTACGGCACCTACGTGACCCTGGCTCCCAAAGTGCTGGTGTTCCCCATCTTCGTGCAGGTCAGTGCAGCTGGGAGGGGGCTGGGATGTGGTCAGTGCCCGGGCTGGGGCCAGGCAGCCACGCAAGGATCTCTTTCCCAGCAGCATCTCCCATGAATTCATGGATCCCTGTCACCCTCAGCTCTCCTCTGGAGCTGCCTGTACTGGGCACAGTGCTGGGGCTGTCTCAAAGGGAATTGTGTCCTGCCCAAGCAACTCTCTGTTGGATTTTTGTCTCCTTTTCAGCTTTCAGATCTGGCCCTCAGTGCTTGCTCGAGTCAGGAGGAGGTGTCCCAGCTTTTGGGCTTCAGAGCCAACTTTGGAATTGCAGATCCGTGTGGTTCTCCTTGAGGGTTCTTTGTGCTGTCAGTGTGTGCAGACAACGGGGTTTTAGTTTAGCTGGTGTTCACACTAAAATCTGGGCACCCTGTGCCAGGGCCTCCCCACCCTCCCAGGGAACTATTCCTTCCCAAAATCCCATCCATCCCTGCCCTCTGGCAGTGGGAAGCCATTCCCTGTGTCCTGTCCCTCCATCCCTTATCCCAAGTCCCTCTCCAGCTCTCCTGGAGGCCCTTTAGGCCCTGGAAGGGGCTCTGAGCTCTCCCTGGAACTTCTCCTCTCCAGCTGAGCACCCCCAGCTCTCCCAGTCTGCTTCCAGAGCAGAGGACAAGAATCCAGAGCAGTAATGGCTTGACAGGGAATGTTCTGCCTCCACAATTCCATATTTTAAGAAAACAGCCCTGAATTTGGTGGTAGCAGCTCTGACTCCCTCAGTGTCCTTCATTTTGTCCTTCATAGGGCCAGAACCCCACAAAATCTGATCTGCTCCCTATGTTTTAGTACATTGCTGATGGATCCCTTCCTTTCTGAGCCCGTGGGGAGCCCTTTGTCCTCCCCTGCCAGTGGCAGTGGCAGTGTCACCTCAGCTCAGACCAGTGACTTCCTCTGGGCTGAAACCATGGTCCATGTGCCCTGTGACTCCAGCCTGAGCCGTGGGCTGCCTGGGGCCAGAGTGGGCTGGGCTGGAGCTGGGGCAGGTGTTTTGTCACCTCCCTCCTCCCTGATGGCACCTGGGTGACCGCTCACCTTGTGTCCACCTGCCTGGGCTCTGCATGGTCGGCCTTTGGGAGGAACACAGCTGGCACTTTCTGCCTCCTTCCTCCCAAAACTCATCTTGGATTGTGCCTGGGAATCTGCCACTTCAGGAGCTGGTTTTTCTCTCTGCACTCTCTCATCTGCAGGGCCCTGTGCAGGTCCCCTCCTGTTCCCACTGTGCTGCTCCCGAGGGGGGTCCCGGGCTGGTGGTGCAGGGTTTGTTCTGCCCTCAGGACACCTGAGCCAGTCCCATTCTCCAGCACTGACTGGAGAGCTGGGTGAGGCATGGGAAGGGCCAGGAATTACTAAAAGTTGCTGTAAGAGTGATCCACACCGTCAGGTGCAAATATTGGTGGCTGAGGGACGTGGGGACCTGAGGTGCCAGCACTGTGGTTGTGCTTCCTGCTGACAAACCCCCCTGTGCAGAGCAGCCTCTGTGCAGAGGCAAGGGCTGCCTGTCTTTTCACAGCTGGGCTCACGTGGGTGTGGGTGCAAGGCTTTGTTTTCTGCTCTGCCTGGACTGCAGACCTCGTGTCCCTCTGAGCACAGTGCGGGGTGGCTTCTCCCTGGGTGAGTTACAGCTCAGAGTGAAGACAGAGTGGGCTTGGTGGGTGGAAAGTTTATCTCACAAACCACGCTGCCACTGGAAGGTTTGACTGTTTCTTTTTTTTTTCTTTTCTTTTCTTTTTTTTTTTCCATCCAAACGTAGCCCCTGGATCTTTGCAACCCAGCCCGGACTCTGCTGCTGTCGGAGGAGCTGCTCCTTCACGAGAGCAGGAACAGGACTACACAGGTAAAACCCTTCTGAGCTCTCCGAACCTGCTCTTCTGCTGCCTTCTACAGAGGATTGAATCGTAGAATCACCATGGTTTGGGCTGGAAGGGACCTTAAAGCTCATCTCATCCCCCCCCTGCCATGGGCAGGGACACCTCCCACTGTCCCAGGCTGCTCCAAGCCCCAATGTCCAGCCTGGCCTTGGGCACTGCCAGGGATCCAGGGGCAGCCACAGCTGCTCTGGGCACCCTGTGCCAGGGCCTCCCCACCCTCCCAGGGAACAATTCCTTCCCAATATCCCATCCATCCCTGCCCTCTGGCAGTGGGATCCATTCCCTGTGTCCTGTCACTCCGTACTCTTTTCCTTGTCTCCAGTTCTCCTGGAGCCCCTTTAGGCAGTGGAGGGGACTTTTGAGAAGGGACTGGAAGGGACACCTCATTACACTGAGAGGGGAAATGTTTTATTGTGCAGCAATTTTATTGATGTGATCCTTGGAAAGATGTGTAGTCAGTTTATTGTGGGATAAACTAAATATCAGAACCTTTCTGTGCTAGAAATCAGCGTTGTTCCTGTTCCCTTTGGGCTCACAGAGAGGAAACTGGGGGTGGCAAATGCACATCAGTGGCAGCCCAGCAGACTCAGGAGCAGGGGCTTTAAGGATATTTTGTGCCAGGTTAGAGAAGCACACAATGACAGAATGGTTCAGGCACCTCTGGAGGCCACCCAGTCCCACCCCCCTGCTCAGGCAGGATTCCCTGGAGCAGTCCCTCCCCCAGGACTGTGCCCACATGGCTTTGCAGCATCTCTAGGGAAGGAGAATCCACAGCCTGGAACTAGAACAAGACAGAGAACTTGCTACAGGTGTCCTCAGAATTTCAGTTCCTGAAACAGCTCACGTGTCCTGTCCAAATTCCTCTCTTCCTTCACACTTCAACTTTTCTGCCATGTTACTGGAGAGCTGTTGGAAATCTGGGGACAGAGCAGGGCTCTGGCACCCTGGGGATGTGACAGCTTTACAGAGTTTGGATGTGTTGATCACATTTGCTGCTGGCTCCACTTGCATCCAAGTGCAAAGCCTTGGAATTTGGGAGAGAGGCAGAGCCCACTCATGCACTGCTGACCAGGGCCATTTCTTCTGGGGTAGTTTCAGAGGATCTCCCCACTGCACAGAGTAATTTGGGGCTGAATTCAGTTGCAGTGAACAATGTGTCATTTTCACAGATCTGTAAAGGAAATTCTAATTCACTTGTTTTAGTTTCTGGGTGGCCAACAGCAGAAGCCCAGAGCCACTTCCCATCACTGGCCAGTACAAACCAGTACAGGGCTGTGCTAAGTGACTCCTCTCTCTGGTTTTCATGGTGTAATTCATCCCTTGCTTTGTCTTGAATCACTTGAGGTATTTTTCTGCCAGAAGGTACATGAGAATACATCGAAGTACACGAAAAATTCCACAATTGAGTAGAGGAAAATGTCTCAGGGAAAGGACTCTGCCTATGATGCTCTTGGGATGAGTGTGGAGCTGGGAGAGGATTTCCCAGTTGGAGCTGGTGCCAGGAAAGGGCAGGATGCTGGCCAGGAATGTGAGACAGCGTTTGGGAATGCTGATGCCCTGGGGCTGTGGAGTCTGGGTGAGCTGGCACAGGGCAGGGCAGGAGGGGCTGAATCAGTGGGGTGAGAAGAGAGCAGTGGGGAAGGGAAACACCCCGTGGTGCTGGCAGTGGCAGCAGAGGCAGCAGCACCAGGATGTCACCCGTGGCCCTTGGGAAGGGCTCCCTCATGCCTGAGTGTGTGGCACGGCCATGGAAGGCTTTGTGGAGCTCCAAGGAAGCCGTGCAGGTCTCTCTGGAGTGCCAGGCTCCCGTTCTCCAGCAGAGCACGGCTGTGAGGGGACGGAACCTGGACCTCTGGAGCCAGCAAGACCTAAACCAGCCTGGACACAGCAGAGCTGCCCCTGGTGCAGGAGGGTTCTGACTCCTCTCTTTGCTGGACTTGAGTTCTTTCCCTCTCCAGCCTCCTCTGATGCCTGGACAGAGCCTGTCTTGTGTCCAGTCAGTCCTTCCTTGCTCCAGGTGGTTTTCTGTTTTCCCACTGCTCTTCCCACCCAGCCTCTCTCAAGCTGGGCTCCTGTGGTTTGCAGGACTGTTCTCTGTATGTCATTAATCTGCTTTGGCTGAGAGGCTCAGGAGAGGAGGGCCCAGGAGAATTTGCTGGAGCTTGAGGTCCTGCTCCTTTCTTCCTTTTCCCAACCCCCCAGAATCTTTTCCCTGTGGCAGTTCCCACATCAGGCACTGCATCCTCGTCCCTGAGCAAACTCTCTCTCCCATCTCCTGAAGGAGTCAACCTATCTCTCTGGAGGCTTGCCAGGGTCTGTCCTTTCCCTGACCTTACCTCTGGGGCAATCCTTATTCAGGCCTTAATCACATCCTGTCTAGACTTTGCTGCAATTCCCACTTTTATGGTCTCCTGAGATCCCTCTGGCCCGTGGAGTGCCAGAGGAGCCAGCGGGCGATGGCACACGAGGTGTCCAGCGTGGCCTTTGGCCTTGTCCATCCATCTCCAATGGACCTGGAGGCCTCCCCAAGCCCTGAGGTGTCTGCTCAGCATGGGCCACACTCATGCCTTTCTCATCCCTCCCTTCTGCCACCCTGGCAGGGCCTGCAGGTCAGGATGGGCCTCGCTGGAGTGCTGAAACCTCATGGATGGGCTTGGCCAGGTCTGTTCTCTTTGTAGAGCAGGAGGCTTTCCCCTCTCTCTCTTCCCAAATGCTGCACTCCTAATTCCCAGCACTGCTGGCCTGGAGGGGTTGCCAGCTCCCTGCTTTGGTGGGTGACTGAGTTTGGCCAACACAGTGGCTTGACCCAAAAGCTACTCCTTGGCACAGGTGATTCAAACTCATTTTCAGCCTTTTTTAGACACTTTAATCATGTAATTCTATTTCCAAGATTCCCTATTGAAACCTGCATGGTTTTGAAGTGATTTTCCCTGCTGATCCCAATCTTTTTTCTACCCTTTAAACTTCCACAGGCAGCAGGTCTTCAGTTTCTTTCCTCCATTTCCATGTGACTGTTTGCTGATCACGCTTTTATCCCCTTCACTTTGGGTTGCTAGTCCCAAAATCCTTTCAGCATCTCTTCTTTGGGGTTGAGGGAACTGAGATGGCACCAGACACATCTCAGAAAAGTCACCTTTTGGCACAAGGTGGGCGTGAGATGAAGATTCTGGTGCAGTTTGTACCTGGTTATTCCTTGTATAACCAACAAGATCAGAAGGGATGACAAGGGTGGATGAGGGCACTGGGCCAGCAGAGTGTTGAGAGCAGAGGAAGGGATTTTCCAAATAACACAGACAAGAACAGCCCCTCCCTGGTTTCATTGTCAATTAAAGCTCCACCAGCAGCTTTGTGCTCACTGAGAATCCCACAAAAATGAACTTGCACTGCGAGGAGAAAGCTTGTGGCAAGGGCTTGGTTTTGGATTCGGAGCCAGATGATGCTGCCCTGATGTGAAACTGTTCATCCCAGCAGGTGATAACTGTTACCCAGCCTGTCCCCCTCAGGACATGTCCATCAGCCACTGGGCAGGGACACAAACTGTGCTGCCAGTGGGGACTCTGAGGGAGCAGAGTCACCTCTCTGTGCCCTCTCCCACCCCTCTGGGACTCTGGGTGTTGTCTCCTTTTGCAAAAGCATTGCTAAAAGGCCACAAACCCTTCCGTGCTGTGGCTCAGTGTTGCAAAGCTTTCCCTTTGCCGTGGGAGGTTTTGGGGGGCACCCCAAGGCCCTCACCCTGGGCAGGTGTGGCACCCACTGTGCCACCGTGCCAGGCACCGTGCCACTGCCACATCGCAGCTGCTCCCTGGCATCTCTGGTGACCAGGGACAGAGGGAACGGCTGGAGCTGGTCAGGAAGGCTCAGGATGGAGATCAGGAAAGGTTCTTCTCCCAGAGGGTGCTGGGCACTGCCCAGGCTCCCCAGGGAATGGGCACGGCCCCGAGGCTGCCAGAGCTCCAGGAGCGCTTGGACACCGCTGCCAGGGATGCCCAGGGTGGGATTGTTGGGGTGTCTGGGCAGGGCCTGGAGCTGGATTGGATAGTCCTGGTGGGTCCTTTCCAGCTCAGGATATTCTGTGATTCCATGATTCTGTGATCTTTGAGGTTTCCTGTGTGCCCCAGCTCCTGGAGGGCAGAACAGGCTCACACCTCCGCTGTGGCACTGAGCTGCTCATCCTTGGGAGGCTTCTTGGGTCCAGGATCTCCAGTGCAGTGCAGAAGCTCATTCTTATTTTAAAGGTCTCATTAATCCAAACTGATTGGACTGGGGACCTCAGGCAAGACTTTTCCCCCTGGTCTGGAGGAGCTCCCAGCCCCTGGGACCCCGAGGCGCTGCTCGAGCACAGCTCTGGGCAGACCCTTGGGCTGCTGTTTCCACCCCCGCCGTGGTTTGAGGTGTCAGCTTTGTCCCCTGCAGCTGCTCTTGCGGGTCCTGCTCTTGTAAAAACCACACTTTACTTTCTCACTGACAAAAATGAGAAGCTCCTCCGCGAGGGCGCTCGGGGGGATCAGATTTGCTTTCAGGCTGCAACTTCTGCAGGGTGCTGGGAGTAGTCGGCAACTTACTCCCTCCTCCTGCTCTGATTTGTGAGTGGGGAGTGACAGCAGGGAGCAGAGGGTGTGTCTGTGTGCCGTGGAACTGTCGGGCAGGTTTATCCCTCCTGTCGCAGGACTCCACAAGCCTCAGGGAGCGGCTGCCAAGTGAGGGGAGCCCCATCCAAAGCTTGCTGGGAGCAGCAGCAATCAGCCCCGGGGGAAGGGCTGTCTGGACTCCCTGTTGTGGCTGCTGCCTCTCCCCAGGGCAGAGGACATTCCCAGGACACTCTCGGTGCCAAGAGATGAGTTCCTTACAGCTTCTCTGCTGCTCCTGTGCCTCCAGGTGACTCTCTTTGTCTACTCCGACCTGCTGCTCTTCACCAAGGAGGATGAGCCCGGGCGCTGCAACGTGCTGAGGAACCCTCTGTACCTGCAGAGTGTCAAGCTCCAGGAGGGTGAGTGTCTGCAGCAGCAACTGGAGACATTTTGGGGCTTTTCTGGCTGCCAGCTGCCAAGGTTTGTGGCCAGCAGCAGGAGAGCACCCCACTGTCCTGCTGCTTCCAGCTCATCCTTCCCTCCTATCCCTGCATTAACCAGGCCCTGGGAGCTCCATCTCCTGGGACACCTCAGGAGCACTCAGGCCCTTTCCAGGCCTTTTTGGGTGCACGTCCCAGGATTTGGGCTGCTGTTCCCCGGGGTCTGTTCCCCTGGCTGGTGTCACGCTGTGACAGCAGGGACTTGGCCAAGGCTGGGAAAGGGAACTGAAGGCTTGAGGTTTCCCCCTTGGTGCCTCGAGGGAGTTCAGAGATTGGCTCCAAGGGTGGCAGGCCAAGCTCTGCTGACCTTTACTTGACTGCTTTGCTTTGCTACTTCTCTCTGCAGCCACCCACGGTTTCCCCCCTGCTCGCATCCACCCCCCTGCTCACCTCTCTGGGGAGGAACGAGCAAACCCTCAGAGCAGGGCTCACCTTGCCCTCACTCTCAACCTTGGCTGGCACCTTTTGTGCCCAGCTGAGGGCTCAGAGAGGGCTTCTAGGGCAGGGGGTGCCTGGGAATGGGTTATTTCAGGTTGAAATGAGGCTGTGCAAAAGACTCCCTTTAGCTCCTCGGGGCCAAAAGAGGAATGAGGGAATTGCTCTGCCACATCCTATTTGCCATGGTGGAGCCATGTCTTGGCCCTGGGCCCAGTTTCACCTTGTTCCTTGTGTGGTGTGGCTGCTTTTTGGGTAAGGGCTGCCACAGCTCCTCCTCCAGCCCAGGCAGCTGTGCTGGGACCCCATGGGGGAAACCGGGATGAGACAGAAGGAGAACCTTTCCTGTCATGAGGTTGGTCTGATATTGAGTTGTCCAGAGAGGTTGTGGGATCTCCATCCCTGGAGGCATTCAGGGCTCCTGGGTGTCCTGATCTGGGTGCTTTGGGCAGGGGATTGGACTCCAGAGCCCACTAGAGAGGCCCCTTCCAACCCAAATTACTCTGGAACTGATGACTTTATACAGTCCTGTGGCCCTGACCAGAAGGAATGAATCCAGGCTGCTTCTCCAAAAGGATCATTTTCTGGGTGAATTTTGCTGCTTCCCATGACTTTTCCCAGCTGAGCCATGAGCTCTGTGGATGGACTGTGTCTGTCCACGTGCCCCACGTTGTTCTGAGCCTCTGTGTTGGACACCACAGGCTGCCTGTCAGTTGTCATTTCCCATTTCCAGCAACGTTTCTGTTTCCAGATGAATTCCCTGACCTATTTGGTGGGAGCAGAAACACGAGTGAGGGAGATGGGGCACCACAGCCACGAGCCATTGAGAAAAGCCACTGAAGCCTCCCTGGGCTTTGTCGAGTGTGTTCTCAGCACTGCTTATTTCTAAGAAAGGGACAAAAGAAATTGTTCCCTGTTCAAGTGCCCCTGGCTGCTCCCAGAGACTGGGGAATAGCTCTGCTCCTGTTCACCTGCTTGGAGAAATCAGCTCCCCTGGTGCTGGGCTCTGCACACCGAGGTCTGTCTGCAGCTCAGCACAGGGCTGTGCCCCCTCACCTCGGGCATGGGGGGTTTCTGAGCAGTTTTCTGCCACTGATTTCCTTGTTGCCGCAATAACTTGGCTGGGTCACGTCTGGAATAGCTTCCCAAGGCTCTCCAAAGGGGATGGAGTCCCTACAGCCCTGACCCACCCCCCGTACGCTGGGAATCCAGCACAGCTGGTGCCCAGGCAGCTCAAACCCTCCTGCTCCGGGCAGGGCTGCTTGAAAGGCGGGTGGAGAGAGCCAGAAGATGTCTGTCCCTTCTGGCAGGGCTTCGCTGCGCTCTCCTCAATGACTGAATGGCACATGAATAGGAACAGGCGTGTGGCTGCCTCCAACAATTGAGACATCTCCGGTGCGCTCGGGGCCATTGTGCTGTTTCCTGTTGCTGCCGCTGGCCGCTCTGTGCGAAAGCAAATCAGCCTGATGTGCCTCACAATGCTCTGTCTTCCTGCTCCACAAGCCCGGCACGGCCGATGAGCACTGCGCCGGGCTCCCGGGGACGCAGGGCTGGCTTCCTCACCAGACACTGTGGGAATTTCCACGCGCCGGGATCCTGGTTCCCTCCCTGTGGGTGTGCTCGGCTTTGGGACAGAGGGGAGCGTTCCTTTATCCCCACACTGGAGCCCCATCCCCAGCTGGGATCCTGCAAATGAGGGCTTCTCATGTGCTGCTCACTGGCCTTGACACCCCAGCCTGCTGTGTCGTACAGCTCCAAGGGAGTCAGGGGCCAAGAGTGGGATTTATGGGCCAAGAGTGGGATTTATGGGCCCTCTGTCCTTCCTTGGGATGCTGGGGAGCATGCAGGGCTCACACCCTGCCACATTCCCCCAGGGACATGTGCCCCAGTGGGACGAGCTTGTCCCCTCCTGGCAGCCGGGTTTGGATGTGCTCGGCAGCCTCCCTCCCTTCCCGCACATCCAGGGCTGCTGGATGCAGCCCCAGCCTCACTGAGCAGATGTGGGGCTCTGGGGGTCAGGCTGCCTGTCCTCACCAGGGCATTGCCACAGCCCTTGGGCCGTGCAAAGGAGCAGGACCAGCTTTTCCCCCTTTTCCCATCTTTCTGACCCAACGCCGGGCACGCAGCCCCCAGATGCTGTGAGCAGCGGGTGCTTTCCGTGGGCTGCACGGGGCAGGGGCAGAGCAGGGCGGTGCTGGAGCTGCTGCTGTGCCGGCTGAGGCAGTGTGGGTGTGCAGGACCGGGCTCAGCTGCAGAGGGGACATGTCCCCACAGAGCTCCCGCTGTGCTCCGTGCCCAGCCTGGCACTGGGATGGTTCTCGTTCCTCTGGAAGCCAAGCTAGGCCCCATCACAGCACATCAGGAAGAGAAGGAAATATCTCCAAGTGAGTTTTTTCCTCCTGCTCATTTCCTTTTAGCTTTTCCCCGAGTTTGGCAGAGAGAATGTGCTGTGCTGTCACGAGAGATGTGGGGAGCAGAGCTGGGGATCATCCCGGGCATCTGCCACCTCTCCAGTGCTAGGTTGTGCCTCTCCCGTGTTTTTCCTGGGCTCTGGGGCACATCAGGCTCTGCTGCTCCACCCTGATCCTCCAGAGACTTGAAAAGGTGGAAGGAATCCTGGCAAACCTGGTTTGTGGTGAAATCTGCACCCAGGTCTGCCCTGCCTGGCTCTGCCATCACCCTCCAGCCTCCCCTGTGCCTCGCCAGGGATGGGCCCTGGCTCCAGCCCAGCTGCTGGCGTGGGCAGCAAGTTTATTACTGAAGTTGTCCCTAAAGGCTGGTAGAAAATGGGATTTAAGCCATTCCTTAGCCCAGACTCCCTGCTTTGCATGTCCTGTAGGCACTGGGCTGCTGGGCCACGTGTAGCAGTGGGCCTTGGAGGGACAGGGAACAGGAGCTGCTGGCTCTGGAGGTTGCTGCTGCCAGGATTCACAGCTCAGTGGAGAGGAATTTGGAAGGGAACTCAATTCTGATGGGTTTGGAGCTTGTCAGGATCTCTTTATCATCACTGTTACAGCAGAAGGAATCCACAGAGGCCCAGGAGCAGCAGGGCCAATAGACACCCAGCAAAGGGCTCCAGGCCACTTCTTCATGGGTTTCACATTGCCCAGGGAGTGACCCAGGAGGCAGCTGAGTACCCCAGTGGGTCACAGCTCTTATCCTGACATTTGGGCTGCTGCCTGCAGCAGGAGAATTGTTTTCCTCTGGGGAACAGGGTGTTTCCAACCCTGTGCAGAGCCTGCTCCCATTGAGCAGCTCAGGCTGCTGAAATGAAGCAGAGCTTGTGCTGACACCACTTCCAGTGGGATCTGCAGCCATGCCCGGGCTGCAGCCCTGAGCTCCTGGCACACATAATGGCATTAGGAGCATTGGGGAAGCAGCAGCCCCATGGCGCTGCCAAGGACAGGGCTGCTGTGAAGGAGCCAGGCAGCTCCTGGAGAAGGGATGTGCTGCTCTGGAGAAGGGATGTGCTGCTCTGGAGAAGGGATGTGTGGCTCTGGAGAAGGGATGTGTGGCTCTGGAGATGGGATGTGCTGCTCTGGAGAAGGGGTGTGCTGCTCTGGAGAAGGGGTGTGCTGCTCTGGAGATGGGATGTGCTGCTCTGGAGAAGGGATGTGCTGCTCCAGAGCTGAGGTGACCCTGTCCTGGGGCAGTTTCATGTCCTGCTGTGAGGCTGGTGCGTGCCCGGAGCTGGCTTCCCTCGGGGCTGAGGACACGCCAGGGCCAGGGCCAATCCTCAGGCACGCCTTGTGGCTGGGTGCAGGGAAGGCTGGAGCTGCAGGGACCAGCCTGGTGGAGCAGCTGGAGTGTTCCACATCTCCTGGGACAGCTGGCAGCAGGATGAGGAGCTTCTCTGGGCTGCTCCATGGTTTAGCAGGATGTGGGTGGCAGGGTTGGCCATTGTGTTGTCCCCAGCACCATCTCCTTTCACAAAGCTCTGGAAGTCCAAGTTCCTGGGCCAGGTGTCCCCAGTGTCCCAGTGCTGGGGGGACCTTGGGCAGTTTGCCCTCAGCCCAAAGGAGCAGGATGAGCTCTTCCCCCTGCCCTGTGCCTGCTGCTCCCCACTGCCCTGGGGTTTGTCTCCATCCCCTTGGAGAGGCACTGCCCCAGCTGCTGGCACTGGTGGAGGCTGGGACAGACAGCAGGACCACCAGGACCACCCAGGGCTTGGGGCAAGAAGCTGGGAATGAGGTGTAGGAACAGGAGCTTCTCTGTCAGTCCTCCTGGGAGCACAGTGCCCACAGGGATAAGATGAGAGACACCCAGCCCTGATTCCCAGCACGGCTGTGTGGGCACTGCGGGACCTGTGCAGCCCCTGGGAAGCTCCCACAGGCTGCAGATGCCAAGGCAGGTCGGGCAGCAGAGCCTGCACGTGGCCTGTGACTGAAACAAACCCTTTTCCCAAGGAGAAACCCACGGGAGAACCCCTGAGAGGGCAGCGAGGCCCTGCAGGATCCCGCCCGCGCCAGCCCCGGCAGATGCCACATACATCACCCAGCTCACAGCCTGGTACTGGGGGGGACAGCAACAAACGCTCATTCAGTGCTGCCTCTTGGCCAGCTCCTCTGCCAGTGGCTCCACTGAGAAATGCAGCTGCAGCTTTGCTCTGATCCTGGTTTTTCTTCTCTGCAGGTTCCGAAGATCGGAAGTTCTGCATCCTTTACCTGGCAGAGGTGAGTGGTGCTGTTTTCCACTTTAGCTTCCCAGTGGGAGCTGGACAGGTACTGACAGCTCTGATCCTTTCTGCTGGGGCAAGGAGCACTGAAAGAACTGAATTTAACTTCCCTTTAAATGAATTTGCCAGAAGCCTGGAAAAGAAATAGAGTATTTCTGTAGAATATATGAGTAAGAAGCTGCTAAAAGGAGCTGTGAACAGGGAGGTTGGGCAGCACTAGGACAGATCTTTTCCCCATCCCCCTGTGGATGTACCTTGAGGCATCTCACTTTTGTTTTCTCTTGGGATTCTTTGCCAAATGTTTTGTTGTTATTTTTAGGCACCTTGCTTTTCTTGTATTCAAACATCCCGGTTTGGAGCCCTCAAATAAAATAAGGAAGCCCAGTCTAAAAGACAGAATCCTAGCTCTAAACCCTGATGTGCCTGAGTGCTCTAACCAGATTTGGGGTCACCCAGACGTTGGCACAGTCCCTTTTGTCAAGTCAAGGACTCTGCAAAATTGGTTCCTGCTGGATCTCCCTAATCTCTGAAGGTTGCGGGTGTTTTTCCTTTTCCAGTGGCTTTACCGTGTTCCTGCTTTCAAGGCCTCATATTTTCTGAGGTGGAAAGGTGGGTCTGGGAAAGCTCCCCAGGGCATGGAGGAGAAAGGCAAACATTGCTCAGCAACACTGGGGAATAATGAACCATTGTGAGAGTTGGGTGCAAATGCTCAGCAGGGAAGTCGTTCACCTTGAGTGGCTGGAGCTGGGCCAGGGCAAGCGACTCACTGCAGAATCCTCGACTCCTCTCTTGTTCCTTCCCTCCTGTTCCTTCCTTGTCTCCTGTGTTTCTGCCCGGGGTGGCTGGGCAGGAGCTGAGCCTCCTGTGTCCCGAGGCAATGTCACCCCGGGCTGGGGACAGCTGATCCCGGGCTGTGACTCAGCCAGGCTGCGCTGGGGGCTCGGATGAGGCTCTCCAGCATTTTCTCAGGCACTTGGAAAAATGCACTCAGAGCCCGATATTTGATTTAGGAGCTTAGTGCGCCTCATAGAAGTGACCAAAAGAGAGCTGGCTGTGTTTCCTGAGATCTGGAGAGGTGAAGAGGTGTCTTTGTCAGGCTGTAACGAAGTGCTGGGCTCTCTTCTGAGGGGCCTAATTGGCCGTGGGAGCTCTGGTGATGGAGATCCCTGGTGTCTGTTGTGGCTGGAGTGGAGCAGTTGGATAGAAAACGTGAGACTTTTGCTTTCCTGCCTCCTGTTCCCCCACAGACCTCAGCAGGTCTGGACTGGCCCCGCTGCGGGATTCTGCAAACCCTTCGTGTTCCTCCTGTCCTCCTGGGGTGTTTTGGGTCACCAGCCCATGGTGACCAGCAGCTCTGCCACGTGCTGGACCCCAGGAGTGGGTGTTCACCCCCTGCTCTGGCCAGCCCAGGCTTTGAGGTGACATCGGGGCTCAGGGCCAGCACCTTGCCAAGCAGGACGTGCCCTGTGCCACCCCTTCCCTGCCAGCCCCACAGGGTGGTCTGTCCTGAGCCAGAGGGACCACCTGGCCCCAAGGTGGAGGGGACAGTGACCCTCCAGCTGTAGGTGCTGTCGGGCTCTCCAGCAGTGGGAAATTGGGGTTTGAAAGGGGAACAGAGTGGGGGATGTGCCTGTGAGTCAGCAGTGAGCCAGGGCAGGACGGGGCTCTCCCACCAGCCTTGTCCCAGACTTCTCTTCTGGGAAACAGTGACCTGCAGGTCCCCTCCCCAGGAGCCACGTGGAGGGGCTGACAGGGCTGCAGGGGCTGGGGATGGAGCTGGAGAGCAGGAACCTCCCAGCTGTGCAGCTCAGGGGTTGTGTGGCTCCGTGAACTGCCCTGGGCCCCAGGTGAACAGAGATGGGCTCTTCTGAAATAATGGGATGCTCTGGGAGCCAGCCTGGGAGCCTTCCAGCACCTGACTCCTGCAGGGAAGCCAAGAGGAGCGTTTCCTTCAGGTTGTCTCTCTTTTCTTCTTTGCATTCACATTTTGGGAGCAAATCTTTGCTTACAGGGGCTGGCTCTGCTCTGGGGACAGGGATTCCCTTGGAGAGGGGCTGGCTCTGCCCTGGGGACAGGGATTCCCCTGAGAGGGGCTGGCTCTGCCCTGGGGACAGGGATTCCCCTGAGAGGGGCTGGCTCTGCCCCGGGGACAGGGATTCCCCTGAGAGGGGCTGGCTCTGCCCTGGGGACACGTTCAGGCTGTGGGAATTGGGGTGCAGGGGCTCAGGACTGTCTGGCTGCCCATGCTGTGACCGCTGGTGGCAGCTAGAGAGGATGAGGATGGATAAGGGAAGGATGTGGGAGCTGACATGGCTTTTCGGCCCCATGTCACCCTTTGGGGTCCCTCCCCGTCCTGACCTGCTCCATCCCTGCCCTGTCAGCAGCTCTGTGTGTGCCCAGAGCCCTCTCCTGGCTCAGCCCTCGCTGCTGGTGGCCCAGGGGCTTGGTGGCCGCTCTCAGCTGGGCTCCTGTCACCGTGGGCTGGGCAGACACATCCGTTGTGCTGCTGTGACGGGGCTGGCAGGTTGGAGGAAGCTCTCGAGCTGCTGTTTCTTGCCCACAAATCATCTGCAACGAGCACTAATGTGTTTAGTGCTGCTGTGAGCTGAGAGGAGCCCGCGGGGCTGGGCTGACACTGCCTTTGCTGCAGGAAGAGCTCTGTGCCGGAGCCTTGAGCTGCAGGCTCCTGCTATTGCTCATCTTGAGGATTTCTGAGTAATGCTCTGAACCCATAAGGTCAGAAATTTGCATTCGGGCCTGACGTGTTACAAAATGAAAATGTGTTCTAATACCTGCGAGTTGCTTAATTAATTATAAACAAGAGAGAAAATCCCAACCTTCAGGAAGTGTCACAAAAAAAGCTCCTGCTGGTCATCCTCTCTGATTGTGTGTAATAAATCACTGCACAGAGGTTGAACCCTGGGCAGTCTGGTTGCTTGCAGGCAGAGTTAATGGGAGCTGCAGGGCCCGGTGTGGGGCCCAGCACAAAGGGTGTTTGTTTTACAGGCTCTCCAAGCTGTGAATTGCAGGGTTTGGAGATCCTGAGTGCAGGTGGACCCAGCTCTGGGGGGCACTTGGCATCCTGAAAAGGCTAAATGTAGGATGGGACTGGAAAGAATGCAGAAGTAGAGGGAGGTTCTGCACTGAGCTGCCCCTTTTGGGGGTTTTGTTCCTTCTGGTGGCTGAGGGACAGCTGTGATTGTCCCAGCACAGACACGAGCCAGGACTTTGGAAGGGAAGGTGGCAACTTTTGATCTCAGGAATGCTGTGTGTACCTGGAATCACAGAACCCCAGAACAGCTGGGGTTGGAAGGGACCTCTGGAGATATCCAGTCCAACCTCCCTGGCAAGGCAGGGTCACCTGGAGCAGGTGACACAGGAATGTGTCCAGGTGGGTTTGGGATGTGTCCAGAGAGGAAGACTCCACACCCTCCCTGGGCAGCTGTTCCAGGGTTCTGCCACCCTCATGGAAAGAAATTCTTCCTCACGTTGGGTGGAGCTCCTTGTGGCCATTACAGCTCCTCCAACTTTTCTATTTGCCAGCTGATATGTGGAGAAGTCCTGCCAGTGCATCGAGACCTGGCCTGGGCATCTTTCCTTTCAGGATTTTAAATCCAAAGAGCACAGTTTAAAGTTGAACAGACCCTGCCTGTGACAGCTGCTGGCTGATTTGAGCACTGCAGTAGGTGGAACTGGCACAGGGTGCCCAGAGGAGCTGTGGCTGCCCCATCCCTGGCAGTGTCCAGGTGTTGGATGGGGCTTCGAGCAGCCTGGGACAGTGGGAGGTGTCCCTGCCCATGGCAGAGGTGGCACTGGATGATCTTTAAGGTTTCTTCCAACCCAAACCAGTCTGCGATTCTGGGATTCAGTGTGGACCCACATTTCTGCACCCCACAGGATTTGGGGTGTGGGAGTTCAGCCCCGTTTTCCCCATCCCCATTCCCTGCAGGACACACACACCTCGAGGGATGTGTAAAACCTGTCAGAAGGAAATGGGCAGCCTCACAGGAGCCATGTGGAGCTGTGGATGTGGTCCAGGGCTGTATTCACACCCTTCCCTGCTCCGGAAATATCCTGCCGAGAGGAAACTGCAGGTCAGGGGTTTAATGCATTGTTACAAGTGTTTGATTCCAACCCAACATATTCAGACCAAATCGACTCAAAACCAAACAGCTCAGTAAGTTTTTCCTTTGAAAAGCACTGGCAAATTTGATCTTTTTTTTTTTCCCTCTGGAAGTTTTCATCTGCAGACACAGGAGTTTGTCTTGGGAAACTTCTCCAACAGAAAATCCTTCCAGAAGCAACTCCTCATGCTGCTGGTGAGCACCCAGCCAGAGCTGAGCAAATTAATGCTGTCAATCTGTGCCTGAGCTGGCTTGGCCTTGGAGATGCCCCTCCTGCCTGCACGGGAGAGCCTCTGGACAAGTGCCAGAGAAATGCCACTGTCCCCCACCTTGCCCCATCATAGAATCCCAGACTGGTTTGGGTTGGAAGGGACCTTAAAGCTCATCTTGTTCCACCCCTGCCATGGCCAGGATGCAACTCCCCGGATCAGGGTCCTGTCCAGCCTGGCCTTGAACACTTCCAGGTCCCTCTGGGCATCCCCCAGGCTGTGCCGTCATCAGTGCTCCCAAAACCAAACCCCACAGCAGACCCCCACAGTGTCCTGCCCGTGTTATCTCCATGCACATCCTTTCCTGCAGCACCCCTGGCACCTTTTGGGCATCCCAGCTCTAGCAGGGCTCTGCTGTTCCTGCCAGGGTTTGTTTTATGGGCATCACCAGTGTGCTCAGCAGTCCAAAAACCACAGGAAGAGCCATGGTCCCCCCATTTTCCCCCCCAGCATGGGAGCCAACAGAACTTTCTCACCAGCCCTGGGCTGGCGGTGCATGAAGTCAGCAGGCAGCAGCTCCCCGTGTTTTGTGCACAGGATATTCCCAGGGCTGGCTGTTTCTCCTCGGGAAGGTTTGCTCTGTGATTTGGAGCTATTGTAGTCTGGAGCAGTTTCCGAGGTACTTCCCCTCTGGGATCTCTGCTGGCGTTGGCTACGGACCAACACCCGGAGCCAGGGGCTGGCAGGGCTGGGCTGGGAGCCCTGACCCCAAACCACCCTGCCACAAGCCCTGTGCAGAGAGGAGCCCCGGGAAGGAGCACAAGTGCATCCCTGCGTCTGTGGGAGGAGATGGCCCAGAGCAGCTGTGGCTGCTCCATCCCTGGAAGTGTCCAAGGCCAGGTTGGAGCACCCTGGGATAGTGGAAGGTGTCCCTGCCCATGGACTGGATGGAACTGGATGGAACTGGAGGAGCTTTCAGGTCCCTTCCACCCCAAACTGTTCTGTGACCGGCTGCTAGGACTCCCTCCCACCCTGGGAATGTGTCCCTGACACAGCCAGGGGAGACAGCGGTGAGAGAACAGCCCTGGGCCCTGCTGGGCACTGAGCTCAGGGCACTGGAGGTGTCAGACTGAGTCTGGCTCGTTGTTCCTGTGATTTCTCAGCTTGGCAGTGTCACACAGAGCCCCACGTGTGTGCTGGGCCCTGCACGCAGGGGGTGTCTGCAGTCGGGGGGCTCGGGGTGTAGGGTCTGGGGGCTCTTCCTGTGATGCTCTCATTCTCTGGGAGCTCCTCTCATGATTTATGGGCTACAGAGCCCACAGGCCCTCCCTGCGTGGTATCTGCTGGGGCAGGCAGGAGCTCTGCTTGGCCAGACCTCTCAGCTGGGTGTGTGGGGTTGGGTCAGCCTGGGGGAGCTGTTCCCACGGAGCAGAAGGAACCTTTTCCTGCAGATAATCCTTGGCTGTAGCAGGGCCCGTTTGGGGCTGGTGTTGGCAGGTTTGGGCCATTCCCTGCAATACCTGCTGTGTTTTGCTGCTCTCCCATGGGCAGGGTGGGGAGGTCTCGTGCTGGTGCTGCCCTGGAGCCGTGGGCTCACCCCCGAGCCCAGCACACAGCACCTGCAATAACATGTTTGTCACTGGGGCAAGGCGGGCAGAAAGCCACTGGCAGCCACTTCAGTCGCTGCCTTTATCTGGTGGCAAACGCCCCCTTCACGCCATATGCATCCTCCTTTCCCAGCGCCGGGAGATTAAACCCTGTTTTCTCTCTGTAAACAGTGGCAGGCCCAGCAGCAGCCTCCCTGAAGGAAAACAATAGCGGGAAGGCCGTGCCCAGCTCGTGGGGCAGCTCCCTGTGCCCCCTCCCCAGCCTCCCCCGCGTGGGCAGCTCAGTGCCCAGCATGGACCAGGCTCCAGGGACACGAGCTTGATCCCAAATAACACCCAGCCCTTCATCTGGCTGCATCCCAAAGGATTTTGGGTTTGGAGGAGGCAGCTGCGGGTGCTCAGCCCCTGCAGGCTGGGCTTTCCCCAGTCCAGGTGAAAGTTTTTGGGAGAGCAGGTTAATGGAAGAGGGAAACCAGAGCTCTTTCCTTGGGCAATGTACGTGGGAGAGGTAAAAGGTCACTGTGAAGGAGTAAAGTGATGATAAAATACGTACAGGTTGGGTAAATGCAATTTTGGCTGTTCACGTTCCCCCTCAGCCTTGCCCACAGTACCTGGGACACACCCTGGGGTGGTTGCCTTTCCCTGACTTCTGGAGCAGAGGGAAATCTGCTCTCCTGGCTGTGACATTCCCTGTGGCCAAGGTCAGGGAGCCTGCAGCAGCCGAGGGGAGCGGGCGGGAGCAGAGGGGCACTGTGCTCTCAGCAGCCAGCGGGAGCTGAGCATCGCTGTGCTAAATTCAATCAAAGAGATGGGCTCTAATTGAATCAGCGAGGGGCTCAGGGCAGGGCTAGGTGAGCTCTGTGTCTGTCACAGCCAGGGGACACGAGATGTCCTTGGAATTGCTTTGAGCCTCGCTCCAGGGGAGCTTGGCAGGGCTGGGAGCGTGCAGCAGGTACAGCAGCAGCAGCGTGGGCTCCTCACAGCTGCCCTGACGGCTTTGAGGCTCTGCTGAGTTCTTGCTTCGTTCCCTTCTGAGCACAAGTGTGGGGCAGGGAAATGCCAGCCTGGATTTTCATCCCAGCAAATGGGTGCTCATCCTCTCCTCCAAAAGTGGGAATGACTTCCTAGGGATGAGCGAGTGTCACAGGGGTGCAGCCTGGTGACCTGCTGGTGTGAGACTGGGAGAGACTGGGACATCTGGGATGGGAAAGAGCACTGTGACACTCCAGGGATGCTCAGAACATCACTGTCAACCAGGATCTGTGGGAGAAGGGGGAGCCTCACTGCCCTGTGTGCCTGGATCCCAAACCTCTGTTCATTCTGACTGTGCTCAGGAAGCCTGAGCAGGAATTTTCAATGCTTGAGCCTGTAGGAATAAGTGTGGGGATGTCCAGGCACAAGACAGCTCAAACTCTCTCCTTCATGGAAGTCTCCTTGTAGGGGCAAAGGACTGAACCAGAGCCCTCTTTCCCAGGAGGTGATGTGGGAGCTTGGTTTATTTACCACTTATGGGGATTTTGGATGAAACGTGAGTGAATTCCCATCCAATGCAAACAGTGACTTAAATGGTGTGACTAAAGAGCATTTCCCCTTCTGGCTGTGTTGTGTCTCTGGAGTGAAAAAGCTGCAGGTTCTCTTTGACCTTTCTGGGAAAAAACAGCTATTGGGGACCTGCCCTTCTGGAAGGAAATTCTAGGGGGAAAGGAAAGGTCTTTTTTATGGCCCTTGGTGAAAGACTCTTTCCTTTCTTTGCGGTCTGTCCTAAAGTTCTGCTTTTATTTTTTTTTTCCTCTTCCCATCTGGCCACTTAAGGAGCTGATCCAACCTTGGGCATTTCTGGACCCTTTTTAAAGCAAAAAGTGCAAAATCCCAGCAGGCAGCAGATGTGATAATGCTTAATTTTTAGCATGAGAGAGAAGCAGTTGTAGGGCTGTGAGACAGCTGCTGAGAGAACTTGGTCAGGCAGTTCCTTAAGTGAGTGAGATTTGGCCCAAAGAAAACCTGTCCAAGAGGAACAGGGCTGTACCACAAAGGACATGTGCAGGAAGAGGAGGTGGGCTCAGCTGGGATGACTTCACATCATTTCTCTTAATTCCTTCCTTGCTGCATGTTGCTAACAGACAGTGTATGACCAGAGCTGGAGCTTCATCCCCAAATTCATCCTGGTTTGTGTTAACAGAGGAGCAGGATGGGGAGGCTGTTCTGGAGCTTCCCTGAGCTCTTCCTCTCAGCCCCACCCAGCCCAAAGGCTCTTGTTCTCACCAGTTCATGCTCTGGTGCCTCATTAACGTTTGCATATGGCAAAGAGCAATTTCCACCCTCGGGATGAGTTTTGCAGACACGTTTGCCCCGCAGTGGCACAGGGCCGCCTGCGCTCTGCCCCTGCTGCTCCACTCCTGCTCCTGGAAGCAAACCCAGCTCCCCTGCACCACTCTGTCTCTGCAGGGAGCTGATTTCCAGCCTCTTTTACTTTCCCGTGCTCAGGGTGCAGGACAGGGGTGTGAGCTCTCCCCTCATCTGCTGTGGTGTGTGGGGAGCAAGGAGTTTTCGCAAAGCCAGGCAGGGCCTGTGACACACGGCTAATGACCTTCTCCCTGCCTGTGTTTCCTTTACGTCAGAAGTCGGAGTGCTTATTAAGTTTGGAGGCTTACTCCCAGGAGCAGAAGAAGAGGATCTGCTGGTGTCTGGCTGAGAACATCACCAAGCAGCAACATCCGGCAGCAGCTCCTACGGAGGGCAAGGTAAGAGACCCACGCGGGAGCTGGAAATCCCTGCCTGGAGCTCGGCAGGCTCTGCCTCTGCGGGGCTTTGCTCAGTGATGCTCCTGCCGGGAGGGCTGTGCAGGAGGTTCTTTGTTTGCCAGGTGAGGAGTGAGTTTGTATTCAGGCACTGCTGCGTCTGCAGCTTCCTGCCCTGCCTGGGGAGCAGTGGCTGCGTTCGCATCCGCTGGCTGCAGCCGAGGCAGGCTGGGCTGACACCTCCCAGCCTCTGTATTTGGATGTTTGGACAGCTGAGGCTGAACAACCCTGTGGCCAGCCTGCTCCGAGAGCTCGGCTCTGGGGCAGGACTGAAAGCAGAGGGAGAGCTTCAAGCTGTGATCTCAGGGTGCTGATTAAAAGGCCGAGGTCACAGGAGTAGCGGGGCAGAGATTTGTCCCTTCTGTGCACTTGGGTGGGCTCAGGTGTTTGATCCTGACTCCACAGATGTCCTCAAAGCACAGAGGGGTCATTTGGGGAGTGCTGTTTTCCATGCCCAGCGAGGCAGCCCCAGCACTGAAGAGCTCCAGCCTGGCCCGGCAGCGCTGTCTCAGCAGCTCCGGCAGAGAAATGTGTGCAGGGCTCTGGGGCTCTGCCACACACTCCTGCCCTGCGTGGGTGGAGTGAACACCCTCATCTGCCTCCTCTGGGGCTGGGGCTGCCCCACGGAGCTGTCTGGGACAGCGGCAGTCTCCGCTGGCTCATGTTGTGTCCTGGGGGCCGGCTTTGGGTTGTCGGTGGGTGACGCTGCTCTGGGAGAAGAGAAACCCCTGTGCTGAGTGTTTGAAGAGCTTTAGGTGCTGCAGGTGGGGATTTCGGGGGTAAAACCCCCGGATCCCTGCCTTGGCTGGCGGAGGGTGGTGGAGCAGCTCCTGCCCCACATCACTGTCCCCTGTGGGTGCCCGGCCGGGCTGGCTCCAGGGCAGGTGACCCGTCCTTGGAGCCGCGGCACAGCCGGAGCCAGCGCCGGTCCCGGAGCAGGGAGATGCGGCTGCGGCTCCGCAGCCTCCCAAACTGGGTCAGCACAAACATCTCCGCAGGAGACAGAGCCTCCGGATTCCTTTTCCTGCACGTTTCAGGCGGACTAAAATAGCAACAGCAGCACACAAAGCCTGAGAACGTCGTTACCAACCAAACCTCCCACTCTGCGAGTGGCCCCGGGCAGCTGATTCACGGAGGTGACAGCGCTCGGCCGCGGCCCCTGCTTGTCCTGTGGTGCATCCTGCTGGCACAGCTCCGTGCCCGGGCATGGGGGCCCTGCTGGAATCCCTGGGATGGAGCTGGATGCTGCCAGAGGCTCTGTGCTCGGCTGGGTGCGATCCTGCCACGGGCTGGGGATCATCCAGGATGAAGCTGTGCAGGGACATTTCCGATCTGAGTATCTCAAACAGGTCCTAAAAAGGGGCATCTTGGTGCCTCTCCATCATGACAGGAGCTCTGGGCTGTTTGGGCTTTCAGGGGATGGTGCTGTTTGCCCTCCCCAGCCCACACTGTTCACGGCAGGGCGTGGGGCTGTGCTCAAGCCCTGGAGCGTCTGCCCCCTGAGTTGTGGAAGGAGCCTGGCCACTGGACAGGTGAAAAAGCACTCTAGAAGACATCACATCTCTTTCAAAGGCTTTTCTGTGCCTCAGTAGCCAAGAGGGTGTTTGGGTGCTGTGCAGAGCCAGCACGGGCCCTCCAAAGCTGTGACAAAGGGGGTCTGTCTTGGCTTGCCAAAGCTGATGGAAATCCCACTGGTGGGGCCAGGAGGGAGAAAAGGAGCGTGACAGCAACTACCAGGCACTTTAAATCGAGTTTACAGCACCATTCCCATCCCAGCGAGGTGTAAAGTGCCCAGGATGCAATTTGAAAGCAAACCTGATGTGAAATGCAAGAAGGAGCATCGTGGGAAGGAGCTCCCAGGGGGACAGGGGAGGGTGCTTGGGGCAGGGTGGGCACACAGGGCTGGGCAGGAGCCTGACCTGGGAGAGCTGCAGCTGGGGCTGTGCCCAGGCTGGTTTGTCAGGGCAGACCTCTCTGGGGATGCCAGAGCAGAGGGAGGCAGGAGCTGGGAAAATCGGCTGCTTCTTGCAAGGGAGAACTGATCCATTAGCTTTGCTTACAGGTCATTTGATACCAGGGCTATTTAGGGAAAAAACCCAGTGTCTGTGCTCTGTGAACAGACAAATTAAGCTGGAAATATCAGCCTGGCCAGGAATCTGATTTGCAAAGCCTTCAGAACTGCTCCAGCTCAGCAAGTGGCAGCTCATTTTGCTGTGGCCACAGTCTGGCCAGGGGGATGTGGGCTTTGCTGTGGGGTGAGAGCCAAGGGCCAGCACAGCCTCGGTGCCAGCAGAGCTGTGCCCTGTGCCAGCTGTGTGCTGGAGCCAGGGAAAGGGACACTGTCCGAGCAGAGAGCAGCTCCTCAGGAGCCTCCATGGCTGCCTCCAGTGGCAACTTTCAACCTGCTCAGGAATCAGACAGATCTGGGGCTTTGGGATGGAACCTCCTGTTTCTCAAGGCCCCCCTGAGCTCTGCCTGAGCAGGAAGGTCCCTGTGGCTCAGGGACAGGGCTCTGCAGAGCTGTCACTGCCCTGGCAGTGCCTCTGGCAGTGTCTCCAGGGAGGGTGGTGTCAGGCCCGAGGATGATCCCTGCAGGGGCTGTGCTGGCACGGCTGCTTTCAGAGCAGCTGGGTTTGGAGCAAAGCTGTCGGTTTCTGGGGGACTTGAGCACATGATGAATGCAGCATCTGCTTCTGGAGATGGAGGAAGAGAAATGCACGAGGGATGCAGCTGTGGTAGTCCAGCCCTGCGCCCAGTGGGCTTTTCCTGCCAGACTCAGTGCAGGAGGAGCTCCAGGGATAACGTGGCTGTCGTTGTGCTCCCGCTCTATCCTCACTGTCCAGGAGATGTGGTGCAAGTGGGGCTTCTCTGCTGCCACTGTAGGACTTGGCTGAACTTCCCTGAGCTGCAAACCCACTCTGCCAGCTGAAGCAGCTCCTAGGAATTATGTTGTGGATATTTTCCCCATCTGCAGAGCCTTCCCCCCTCTTGTCTGCTCCGGGATGCTGCTCCCTGCCCTGTGCCTGTCAAACATGTCCCCAGGGTGAGCCAGCCTGGCAGCAAACCTTCCCCACCGGGGCTGTGTGCAGCCTGGAGGTTGCCTGGGGCTGCCAGGAGCCACAGGCATGGCAATGTGATTAGAGAAGAGCAGCTTTGTGCATTAACGGAGCAAACGGGGCGGCCTCCCCGGGCCGGCTGCTGACCGTCAGTGCTGGGCCACCCCAGAATTGCTGCACCAGCTCGGGGTGCTTCAGCCTGGCTGGAGAGAGGCCAAACTGCAGAGCAGGGACGAGGCAAGGCACAGGGGCTGGAGCTGCTGCAGCTGCTTTGGCTGCCGGGGAAAAGATTCCCAGCACAGCCCCCTGTGTGTAACAGACCTGCTGCCACCGTCTGATTCTCACTGCTTGTTTCTTTGTGTCTTCCACACTCAGAACGGCTGATTACTCTTCCCTTCTGGCTCCGTGACCTGAGATTACCTCGGAGATGATGGCTGGCTGTATCTGAGAGATGCAGATTATCCTTAAGCTAAATAATTACGGACACTCGGTGGCGTGGACTTTGGGAGTCCAGGACGGGTGCTCCCCTTGTTTCCCGAGGGAGGTGGTGGATGCTCAGCACTGTCCCAGCCCTGTGCCATGGCTGTGAGCAGGCGTGGATGACCCCGGCCCTTCCTGGCAGCGCTGGCTCCGGTGCTGGGAAGGACTGGCCGGGGGGGACCGGCCGGCCCCTTCCTGGCCGTCCCTGCGGTCAGGAAGGGCAGGGCTGTTTCTCTCACTTATTTACAACGTGCTTGACAAGTGCGAGTAAATGAGCTGTCAGCAAAAGCAAACAGTGTGTGATCGAGGGCTGATTGAAACCAGGGCCCGTGGGGCGGGAGGGCTCCGGGGGTGCGGGGACAGCCCTGCTCCCCGGGCACCTGCGGCTGGGGACGGTCCCGTGTGGGTCACCCCTCTCCTGTCCCCTCCCCTGCCTCCTCTTCCTTGTCCCAGGCACCCACCCTGCTGTCCCTCCACAATCCTGTTCCTCCCTGCCCCAGCAGCTCCCTCTCCTTCCACTGGGGCATCTCCCAGGCCTTCCTTGCACAGTCACGGGGCTGCTGGCACTGGGGTGGCTGTGACAAGCACTTGGGGACACCCCCACTCCTCCCTGTCCCTCTGCGCAGGTGCTTCGCTCACAGCGGTTCAGTCAGAGCGTGATCAGCTCTTCGATGGGGAACAAGGGGAGGATTTTGTACTTTCTTATTTTGTTTTTGGCTGAAGTCTTTCAGTTTTGGGCTGGGAACCTGCTGCCCCATCTGTGCCAGCTCTGCTCCAGGAGGTCCTACTCATCTGCTGCTGTGGGGCAGGACATGGCCAAGGGTGCAGGAAACCTGGATCTTCACCAGAGCCTCTCCTTCCACAACACCAACAGGAGAGGCTGGGCAGGGCTGAGCACATCACAGCAGCCCCTGGAGGGCCAACCTGACCCTGGCCCCATCCTCCGAGCAGCTCGTTTGTGCTGTCAGGGGGCTCAAACAGGGGAGAAAGCCTTGAGAGTGATTCTGCCCCAGTGAGGGTTAAAGCATCAGCTGGCAGGATGTGCAGCCAGGTCACAAACCCAAAACTCTCTGTTGTTGCACTGTTCTGGCTCACCTGGACTGGGAAAACTCCTCACTGAGGCCAGCCAAAGGCTCCATGGAGCTGTGAGGCCATGGGAGCAGAGATGCTCTTCCTCTCCAAGTCAGGCTGCGGCTCAGCTCTGTCCACTTTAATACCTGGAGGACGCTGTCCCTCCTTGAACAGAGTCATGGAACCACAGACTGGTTTGGGTTGGAAGGAATCTTTAAGATTATCCAGTGCCACCCCTGCCATGGGCAGGGACAACTCCCTCTATCCCAGGGTGCTCCAAACCCCGTCCAGCCTGGCCTTGGACACTGCCAGGGATCCAGGGGTAGCCACAGCTTCTCTGGGCACCCTGTGCCAGGGCCTCCCCACCCTCTGTAGTAAAGAATTTTTCCTAATATCTGACCTAACCCTGCCGTCTTTCAGCTTAAGGCCATTCCCTCTTGTCCTGTCACTCCATGCCCTTATCCAAAGCCCTTCTCCAGCTCCCTTGGAGCCCCATTAGGCCCTGGAAGGGGCTCTAAGGTCTCCCCAGAACCTTCTCCTCCCCAGGCTGAACAGTTGCACATCAGTTGGCTTCCAGCCCTCCCTGCCAGGACACGTACCAGGGCCCCAGGAAGCTGGGACGTGCCTGTGGGGCTGGGCTGGGGTACCGATCTGTTTGCCCCCTCCCCTGAGCCCTGGCTCACTGAACCCTGGCTCTGCTGGCCTCGCTGCCCAGCCCTGAGGCTCTGGGTGCCGTTCCTGGTGGCACCGAGGCTCCGGGGGCTGCCAGTGCCCGAGGTGTGGAGCAGATGGACCAGCTCAGAGCCACGGGGCTTGAGTGCTCCCCTGGGCTTGTTCGTTTGCTTCGCTGGGCTCCAGAGCCATGAGGAGAGCAGAGCTCTCCCCTCCGCCAAACAGCGGCTCCCGTCCCTCCGGGAGATGCTCTCCCAGCTGCCTCCAGCCAGCCCGCATCCCCCCGCCCCGCCCGAGCAGCAGGGCTGGGGCTGGAGCCGGCCAGGAGCGGCCGCCAACACTTCCATCATGGCCAGAGGCAGTTCTAAACCCTGGAAGGAATCCCCAGAAGGGCTGGTAAGAGGGAAAGCGCCGGCAGGAGCGGCGCCGGCAGCCCGGGGGGGTTGAGTGGTGTGAGATCATTTGCACAGGGTGGTCAGAGGCACAGACCGAGCGCTCTGAGCCAGCGCTGCGCACATTTAATGAAGGTGCTGGAAGTGCTTTGTTGCAGCCTGCCAGGCTGGAGCCCTGCTCTGCTGTGCCCAAACGCCTCCTGCCTCGGGTGGCTGCTCCTCCTCTTCCCTCCCAGCATGGCAGGGGGCTGTGAGCCTGTGGCTGGGCAGCCTCTCAAGTCCAGTTCAGGTCACTCCTTGCAAAGGTTACCCAAACTCCGATATCTTTGCAGAGTCAAAGGATCTACTCAAAATTCCGGGGGCCTTTGGGTGGTGATGCCCAGAGTGGTGTGGGACTGGTAGGCACAGCTTCATCCTGCCCCCGTGGCCCCCTGGCCCTCCATGAGGCTTGGTGTCCTGTCCTGGAACGAGCACCTTCCTGCTGGAGCAACAGGGCAAGGCCTGCCAGCACCACTGCAGGAGGGCTGTGCGTGGCTTTGGAGCCACCAGTGTTGGTTTTGGGACCATTTGGGATTCCTCCTCCCCCCTCCTGTGTGTGGCTCTGGCCACGGCCCTGTCGGAGGCAGTCACAGCAGAGCTGCTCTGCCAGGCCCTCTCCTCTCGGTGGGTGTTTCCTTCCAGCGATCTCTGCTGGCAGCAGGAACAGCTTCCAGCACCAACCTCGTGCTCCTGTCTAAGTGGTGCTGGGATGAGTCTTTCCCGGTGGATCTGCAGTGGCTGAGTGCATCAGGCTCTGGTTGTCACCTCCCTCATCCTGCCCAGGGGACAGAGCTCTGTCCCTGCCCATAAAGCTGCAGAGATTCCCCCTCTGAGCAGCACCAAAGGGAAAGGGTGCTGAGGGTTGTGGGCTGAAGGGCAGGGACAGGATCTGCTCCTTCCTCCCCCTTTCCCACCACTCTGGATTTTTACTGCCAGGGATATTTATGACCCAGACATCATCTCACAGCTCCGGGTCCCCTGGCACTTGCCCTGCGGTGATGAGGCTGCGGGCAGCAGCTGGAGCCCGGCTCAGGAGCTGTATCCCCATCACAATGGGCACAGAGCAGGGGGTGTGGGCAGGTTTGGGTGGTGGCTGGGTCATTTCTGACTGCGAGGGGCCAGGGACCCTCAGGCTGGGGGTGCTCTAAGTCTCAGGGACATCCAGGTACCCCCAGTGTGGTGACATCTTGTGTCCCACAGACCTGCAGCCACCCGGGTGGCCTCGGGGAGGGAACAGGCACAAGCCCCACGAGGCCCAGCTCCCTTCACCGGCGCAGGCAGGATGGGAGCTGTGCTGTGGGGGTGGCCGTGCCCTGCCACTGCTGTCCGTGGGGACAGAGGGTGTCCAGCGAGACCAGGGAGCTCCCACATTTCCTGTGCCACTGCAAAGCTGTGGCTGCCCGTGAGGCAGAGCAGGCAGCACAGTTCCTCTGCTCCATCCCAGAGCATTCACGTGGCTGCAGCTGGCCGGAGCACGGGGACGTGAGTGTGCCCGAGGGCCGGGCTGGAGCAGAGCTGAGCACAGCTCGTCACCGCGGCAGCGAGGACCCGCCCGTGAACGGTGGCTGTGGGGCAGATAAAACCAGCACATGTCTGAGAGTGGGCACACAGCCCTTGCCGTGCTCTCTCTCTGCAGCCCTCAGGACAACTCGCCTGCCTTGGGCAGTGAAGTGTAATCCCGGGAGGGGAAATGCCCAGTCAGGTCCCCAGCCTGGCGTGCACGGGGGTGTCACGGGTGGGCACTGGCCTTGCAGGAGAAGAGGAGGGGCAGATGGTCCTGCGTGGGCTGTCCCCTGGATGGACACCATCCACCATCCTGCCTGTTCATTCTCCCTGTCCCTGCCCTTTGGGGTCGCACCGCTCGCAGGGGCTGGGATGCAAAGGGCAAAGCGCCCCACGGCAGAGCATCCCCCACTTCAGAGCTGTCCCTTTGCCACAGAAAACAGTTTGGGGGGAAAAAACCCCACAAACAGCGAACTTGCAGCAGAGTTTCCTTGAGCAGGAAGCACCGGGATCTCTGCGCTCGGTGTCGCTCGGGGGCAGGACAGGGCAGCAGAAGGGGAGCGCGGTGATGCACGGCCCTTCCTCAGGGCACGGCGGCCGTGCGCTGCTGTCAGCAGGTAACAGCAGCTCCAGGGAGAGCCGGCAGAGCCGTAAATAGCGCGAGGGGCACGAGGGAGCCGTGTCTGGGAGAGGCTGGGGCGGTTTCAGCCGCCGCTTGACACGGACATTAATAACGGCGGGGGCAGAGCCAGAGCGCTGCGCCAGCAGCAGCCGAGCGCCGCCGCGGGCACATGGCGGGGCCGGGGCCGCCGGGGGAGATGCCGCTCGCTCGGCCCGGGGGATGCAGCTGAGAGCCCGCCTTTGGTAGGTTTTGCTCGCTGGGATTGCAGCCTGAGGGCCGGACCCTTCGCTGGGCAGGACCCGGGCTGAGGGAGCGGCACCGGGCGTCAGGGGCGCTGATGTCCTTGGGGATCCGAGGCACCCGCTCCGCTCCCTGCCCTGCGCTCCCCTGGGGCACCCGTGGCTCCTGCACAGCTCATTTGCCACCAGGCTGGGCTCGAGGGTCGGTGAGGAGCACCCGGGAGGAGCGCAGGGGCATTTGTAGCGGCGGGGACGTTTTGAGGTTCCCTCTCAAATTTGGGCTGTGCCGTCGGCAGCAGCTGGCTCTTGCTGTGGGATCAGCATTGCAATGCGCCCACAATGGGGGTTTTCTGCTCCAGGACTTCTGCAGCCTTGTGGATACCCTGCCTGCACTGGCACTGGGGAACAACCAGCAGGTTCAGCCTGGAACTGCAGCCGTGGCATGCTCGGAGCCTCGCTGGGGATGGAGGGCACTCCGGAGCTGGGACAGCCGGGGCAGCCGCGGGTCGGGGCGGGCAGCCCGGGGCTGCGGCGGTGACGGCCTGGGGAGGGTTGGTCCCGGGTTGGCGGCCGCACCTTCAGCAGGTGGTGACAGCGAGGTGCGGGGTGCAGGCTGAGCCCGCAGCCGGGCTCCTCTCGCCGGGCACGGGCCGGGCTGCTGCCCTCGGAGAAGCGTCGGCTCCGCTTCCCGCTGAGTTTCGGGAGCGGAGCGGCCCCGGGAGCGGCGCAGGGCTGGGGCTGGGAATGCAGGGATGGGGAACGGGAGTGGTGCGGGGACCATGGGATCGCTTCCTCCCCCGAGACGGCTTCTCCTGCCAGGGCTTTGAGGCAGCCCACGGACAGGTTTTTGGGGCGGTACAAACATTACCCCCCCTGTGTCCCATCTGTGCATCCACCCGCAGCGCCCTGCCCCAGGCGCTGCTGTTCGGGCTGATACAGCCGCGCTGCCTTTGCTGTTACACTAATTGCTCGGGATCAATTATTCATTGTGCAGTAATGAAGCGCGGAGAGGGCAGAAAACCCGGCTGTGCAGCGAGCCCTGGGCCCTGGCCGGCCCCGCAGAGGGTGAGGAGCAGAGCTCGGGGAATGCTCCTCGTGAGCACTTTCACAATGACTCCCAGAAAGATTTTCTCAAGTTTTGGTAGTTCTGCTTTGCATTTCTGGCTTTGCTTTCTTCCCCTCAGCCCCGTGCTGTGCATTAGGTGCTGTTCCCTGGAGCTGTGAGCTACCTTGGTTCTTGGTTGTCACTTTTTAAGTCCTGAGGTGCTCAGCAGCGTTTCACAGTTGGAAGTTTCTGATCTGGTGCATCTAGGCACAGTTTGTCCCATGCTAAGAACTGGAACTGTAAAATATTTTCCTTCTGCTTTAGGAAAAACCTACTTTGGAAGGGTTGATGGGGCCCTGGGTGATGGAGGTGTTATTGTCCCTGCCATCCCTCTGCAGTGGGGTGGGATGTTGCCTCCAGCACAGGGAACCCGCTGCTGTCTGCATCTCTCCCAAAACAACCCTGGAGAGAGAGTTGGTCTCATTCCCATGGAGTTAAATGCTTTTGGGGACAGGTGAGGCACCTTGGAGCAAAGGTCCTTTGAAGGGCAGCAGGAGCCAGGGAGGTTCCCCCGTGGGGCACACGGAGGATGGAGCTGCCATGGCCTGGGACAGCCACAAGATTGGCTCTTCCTGCAGCATCCCAGGAGGTCCATTCGCCCCTCCTGGGTGAGAGCACGGCTGCAGCAGCACATCCTTGGCTCTCCTGCTCACATCCATGTCCAACAGGCCTGCAGGGACTTCCCTGCTTTTCCCAGTCCCTGGTTTTGGCTGAGGAGGTTCCTGGGTGCAGGGCAGCTCTCTGAGCTGGGTTTTGCCTCCTCTTCCTCAGCATCACCACAAAAGAAAGACAAAACCTGAGCACCCCCATCAGGAGCCAGGGGAGGCTCAATTAAATGTCCCCGTGGCCAGGCATTCCTTGAGCCACGGTGGCTCCATGACCGAGAGGAGCAGAGGCTTTGACAGGAGAAGCTGAGAGCCTCAAAAAATCCCTGACCCCCTTGAGATGGGGATTTCAGGGAATGCCACTCCTGGCAGCGGGAGAGCTGGCAGCACCAGGGCAAGGGCAGGGCAGGCTGCAGCTCCCAGCTGTGCTGTCCCCATGGCTGGGGTTTTCCCAGCTGGAAGTCCCAGCTGTGGGCCACCAGCAAGGCCACATTATTTAGGGAAATGCTGGAGAAGTCGAGGCTCTGCTGACGGTCGTTGGAATTTTCTCTGCTGGTGAACTGGAACAGTCCTGGTTGTGAGCAGGCACTCAGAAAAAGCTGCTCGAGGCACAGACCAAGGAGCAGAGGGTTTGCAGTGCTTCTGCCATGCCTTGGTTTCAATGAGACTCTAAAAACCTTGAAAAAAACTTTTATTTTTTTGAGTCAGGGAGTGATCCTGGAAGGCACAGAGAACCCAGAAGTGGACAATAGGTGTGAGGTTTGAGGATGTTGGAGCAGGGAGGGCAGTGTTGGCTTATTTTGGAATGTGTTGACACTTGTTGGATGAGGAGATCGTTCTTAGGAACTCTCTTGCTGTTGCTCTGGTCTCAGACCCATCATCCTCCTTCGTAAAATGACCCCAGAGAGCCATCCTGGGCTTTGGAGGCAGCTCTTGCTTCTGCTTTCTCTTCCCCTTCTTGGGAAATGCTGCCCTGGCCTCTCAGTCTGAGATAGAAACTGGAACAGTGAAGTGTGAGACCCTCCAGGGATGATGGAGTAAATGCCCTCAGCCCCTCGACCTGCCCGGACCCAGACAGGGAAACCCAGGTGCTGGGAATGGGAAGAGCAACTTGTGGAATGCAGGGAGACCCAGATGTTGAGCAGGGGAAGATGCAGATGGTGCAAAAAGGGAAAGCTGCACATGGAGGACAGGGACACCCAGATGTTGAGAGCAGTGAGACCAAGGCATTGGGAATGGAGAAATCCAGATGTTGGCTGCTGGCTCCTGAGCTGCTGCTGCTGCTGCAGTGAGAGCATGGAATGTTTTGGGTGAGTCTGTGAGGTGGAAGGACAGCACCTCCCTGCTCAGACAGCACCAGCACTGCCTCCACTGCTGCCTGGAGGGACAGGACACAGGGAATGGCTTCCCACTGGCAGAAGGCAAGGCTGGATGGGATATTGGGAAGGAATTGTTCCCTGGGAAGGTGGGGAGGCCCTGGCACAGGGTTCCCAGAGCAGCTGTGGCTGCCCCTGGATCCCTGGCAGTGCCCAAGGCCAGGCTGGACATTGGGGCTTGGAGCCCCCTGGGACAGTGAGAGGTGTCCCTGTCCGTGGCAGGGGGTGGCACTGGGTGATCTTTAAGGTCCCTTCCACCCCAAACCATCCTGTGAGTCTGTGGAACCTGGTCACATCCCCATCCTCGAGGTCCCAAGTCAGCTTTGGGCAGCAAGGTGGCCTTGGCTTCTTGCTGATGAAGTCCCTGGTGCCTCCAGCCAGGAGCAGGTGTGGCAGTGATGGCATTGCTGCCTCTCCTCCCGTCTCTCCCCACCCCAGGTGATGTTGAGCAGAGCTCAGATCTGTGCAGACAGGATTTCACAGCCCTGGTGATGCTCTCAGCCCGAGATGGAACCAACCCTCGCTCGTGGTGAGGCTGCTGCTCATCCCCTCCACGCCAGAGAAGAGCAGCAGAGGCTCTGATTGAATTAGTGCAAGGATTTAATTTAATCCCCAAATGTCTCTCATTTTAAAGGAGCCTGTTCATTTCCTTCTAGGACCTTATCTGATGCAGGCACCCAGCAATGTGAGCAGAAGGATGGGGCAGATAGGCAGTGCTGGGGGGAGGGCTTTGTGGGGAGAGACTCGAGGGCTGTGTGGGTTTTTCCTCTAATTATTTCATGAGATAATGATGACAGTGATTGCAAATAGAACATCAGCAGCATCACTGAGGCACACACTGGTGCAGATGGCAGCCTGGCATGGCGAGGCTGGCAGCATTCCCTTCTTACGAGGAATGACTGTGGGGGGAGCGGAACAGCCCCAAGGATGGGGTGAAAGGAGCGTCTGCTTTGTGCCTGACCCCAAATCCAGCTGTGTCATGGATGGGGCGATGTCATGAAGGGGCCAAGGATGTGGTGCTCTCTGAGTTTTAGCCTTCAGACTCACTGGGGGTGTTCAGGTGATGCTGGGTCGCTGCTGGGGCGAGTCAGGCTGGGTGCTCTCTGTGCTACAGGTGTCACCCTTGGGTGAGATAAAACAGGACAAGGCACAGCTGGACAATGTGGGCTCCTGCCCAGCTGGCTGTGGCACTGAGCTCCAGCACCTCCCTGACACCTGCCCAGCTCTGTGCCCCCTGCTCAGGCAGGAGCTGCTGGGCGGTGTCTGTGCTGTCCCCTCTGTGCACGTGGGGCTCTCACACCCCCGGCTGTTTCCTGGGGGTGACAGCAGCTTCTGCAGCCCAACATCTGCTCACAGCTGCCTGGGGATATCCAGGGGTGGTTATCACCTCCGTGCCCTCCAGCAGCAGGGTGGCTGTCCCAGGGGATGCTGTCACAGGCTGGGACCTCCATGGGGACACAACCTCTGTCCACTCCATGGGTGCCTCTCCCCAGTGGGATGTGAGGCTGGATGGGTTCATTCCTGGGGCTGCTGCCCTTTTTGAAGCTGAAGTCAACTTAATTTATAACCGAGGGGGTGTCTTTGTTAACTCCAGCTTTCTGGTTGCCATCGGGTTTGTGCAAATGCTTGGATCTCAGCTGCGGATGCAGTGGGTGTTCTGGGTGACTCCTTAGCTGGGGGGGTCCTGTGGAACAGCCCCTGCCCAGGGTCTGTGTAGGAGGGAATTGCTTCCTAAAGGGAGGGTTTTTCTCTCCTTTGGTCTGGTTTGGTTTTGCCCCTTTGGCTTCGACAGAAAACTCACACAGGACCCCGCTCTGGCAGGGGAGGGCTCATCGCAGGCTCCCCCTGCTCACAAAAACAGCCTTGGAGGTTTT
Source organism: Edolisoma coerulescens (assembly GCA_013397115.1). Classification (NCBI taxonomy): domain Eukaryota; kingdom Metazoa; phylum Chordata; class Aves; order Passeriformes; family Campephagidae; genus Edolisoma; species Edolisoma coerulescens. Next base: position 589,037 of record VWZW01004602.1, read on the forward strand.
TTTCCCTTGGGCTTTTCCCTTTGAAAGGACAGAGCTTGCTCAGGCCTTCCCCAGCTGCAAAGAAACCTGGAAAAACCAGTCCCAGAGGCTTAAAACCCCGACAGGGGCTGGCAGGAGTGGCCGTGGTTTTGTAGGGCTTGCCCAGAGCCACGGGCTGAGCTGGGGCAATCCAGGGATGGGCTGAGCCCGGCGCTTCCCTTCGGCGTTTGATAACGCGGTGCAGGAGGGGCCAGAGCTGCTGGACGAGCTGCTGGGTTTCTCTGCAGCCCTTGGGGAAGATCCCTGCAGGGCAGTAGCTCCCAGGGGACGCGGAGCCATCGGGGTGAGGATGCTGCTACGGCTCTGCCTCTGCGGCTGCAGCCGAGCCCGCACCCTGGGGTTCCCCAAACCCCACCCGGGTGCTGGAGGGGGGAGCTGAGCGGCCCCATCCCGCTCCTGCCAGCTGGGGGAAGCTGCTGCTCCAGGGCTCAGGAGCAGGACTGGGTGCTGACAGAGCAGTGGGTGACTTGGCACCACCTGGGGACATGGGGACGATGCCATCCCGCCCCACCAGAGCACTGTTAGGGTTGTACAAATCGGTGCCAGCCTTGTAGGTGGGGTGTTAGGAGGGGAAAGGCTCCCCAGGAAGGCGGCCAGAGAGATTTGGGGTGCTTCTGCTTTCATCCTTTATCTTCTCCTCTGGCAGATGCTGGAGACGGACGCCGAGAAGCCGGGGCAGATGCACTCGGAGGATGGGAAGGCAGCAGTGGGTGATGCCCCTCTGGCTGCCAAGGCAGCGGCTCTGGCCGAGCCCTGGGACGCTCTGGGAGCCACCCAGGCTCCTCTCCTGGCGGAAGAGCAGCCGGTGGCCACCGCGAAGGGAGAGGAGCAGCCCAGCTCCCTGCCAGCCTTTGTCATCCCCGAGCTGCGCCTCGACAGCACCTTCAGCCAGGGCACTGCGGGCATGGCGGGCAGCACCACGGACGGTGAGGACGAGGAGGAGGACGAGGAGGAAGACGAGGATGAGGAGGACGAGGAGGAGGAGGAGGACAGCGACGAGCAGTACCTGGACAGGAACGAGCTGAAGCGCAGCAGCATGATCGAGACGTCGGGCGGGCAGCCCGGCTACACCCTGAGCGTGCAGGGCTCGCTGCGGCGCCGCACCCACAGCGAGGGCAGCCTCCTGCAGGAGGCCAAGGGCCACTGCTTCACCTCCGACACCACCCTCAACTGCTCCGACAGCCAGGGCACCGCCGCGCACTGGGCGCTGCCCTCCCCCAGGACCCTCAAGAAAGAGCTGGTCAAAAACGGCGGCTCCATCCACCAGCTCACGCTGCTCTTCTCGGGCCACAGGAAGGTACGTGAGCCACGGCTGGCCGTGGTGGTGGGGGAGCTCCCGGGGTCGAGGTGTCCTGGCACGTGGCCCCTGTCCCCGTGACCATGGCCAAGCTGCCTTCTGAGCGGTCAGGAAGGTCCGTGCCCCTGGCAGCAGCTCTGGGAGGTGCTGAGCACCCAGGGCGTCACCCAGAGCAGCACTGGGGCCGTGGGTGGCCATTCCCACCGCTGCAGCCAGGTCCTGCAGGTCCCCTGGCCTGGGTGGCGGCTGGTCCCCTGTCTGCTGGGACTGGTGGTGGCAGAGGTGACCTGGGGGTCTGTGCTTGCGAGGGACTGCTCACAGCAGCAGTGGGGAGAGTCCTGGTCACAGAGTCCCCAGTGTGCAGGGGGTGCCAGGAGCAGTGTGACCCTCTGCCCCCACTGGCCTCCTGCAGGGCTGTGGCCACTCTGGGGTCCATCTCATGAAAACCTGTGGTCAGCAGCGAGGTGTGACCCCGCCACACGGGACGAGCAGTGAGGGCTGTGCCGAGTGAGCTCTGCCCGGGACTGACCTGTGCAAGCCCAGAGATCCGGGGGGCTCCCTGAGCCCCCAGAGCAAAGCTGGCCCTGCACTGCTGCAGGAAACGAAGTGCCAGGGCAGAGATCATTCATGGGAAGTGCTGCTGTTCCCGTTCTCCCCGGGTGACACTGGCAGGGTACTGAGAGTGGCCTCTGGCCCCACCCCCTGCTCTGCCCCCGCCGAGCCCCCACCAGCTCCATCCCTGCCTCGGCTCTGGGTGCTGCTCGGGGCTCTGGGTACTGCTTGGGGCTCTGGGTGCTGCTTGAAAAGCTACCCTGATGCTGTTTCCTGGAGCACTTTCTGGGCTCAGAGTCCCTGCCCGGCTGGTGAGAGCTCCTCCCGCGGTTGCAGGTGCTGGGATGGGGCTGCTGTCCAAAAGGGACTCCAAACTCTCTTGGAGACTGATGCCAGCAGCTGTGTATGGGGGGAGATGGGGGGTTCAGACCCGCCCTATTCCCCATAGAGAAAAGCCACCCTTGCATCAGGGACAGGGTCGCTGCCGGTCACACGTGCGAGGGAGGTGGTGGCAGTGTCAGCGTCCCGTCAGTGCCACTGTGAGCAGCGCCCTGAAGGAGGGCTCACAGTGCCCCGAGCCTGCAGCCCTGCAACCCTGCAACCCCACAGCCCTGCAACCCCGCAGCTCTGCAACACAGAAACCCTGCAACCCCGCAGCCCCGCAGCCATGCAACACTGCAGCTCTGCAACACATAAACCCTGCAACCCTGCATCCCTGCAACCCCGCAACCCCACAGCCCCGCAGCCCTGCAACCCTGCAGCTCTGCAACACAGAAACCCTGCAACCATGCAGCCCTGCAACCCTGCAGCCCTGCAGCACAGAAACCCTGCAACCCTGCAGCCCTGCAACTCTGCAACCCCGCAGCCCTGCAACACTGCAACCC